>CM050166.1:249876687-250365867 GCA_027410445.1 Discoglossus pictus
CGGAATAGATTTGTGGGTTACAGGCTGAAAATCGTAACTACAACCCAGCTAAGCTTGTAATTGCGGGCATTAGTCAGATTAATGCATCCGTAGTTGCAGATATACAGGCTTTATGAAGGTAATTATGGGCTTGGAATTAAATGGGGGCCTATGAATGCAAATATACAAATACAGATACGAGTATCGACAAAGCTAATAACTGGAACTAACCGTAAAGAATGACGCTAATATATGGCACTTATGTGTGTGAATTTTTCGATCAAATGAAAGCAGAATTAGTTTCAATTAAACATTAGGTGAGTCAGGATGTATTTAAGAACATTGCAGAATTATTAAGTCAATAGTTGTGGGACCACAAAAATTATTTTGAAGGAGCATTGTAGTGAAGGAGCATTGTAGTATAACTAAATATTTAAAATATGTTTCAAAAGAAAGGTTGAACTTGATGGACTGAAAGTCTTTTTTCAAACTTAAATACTATGGGCCTCATTCTATTAGTGGCCGTAAATCGGCCGTAAGGCTGCGATTCCTTGCGGGGGTTCAGTTAACTCGCGATTCAATTATACGGCCCCGCAAGGATCTCCCCTTACGGCCGGCCGCATATCTTGGAACCGGCCGTAAGCTCAGAAATATAAAAATGCAAAAATAAATTCAAGCCTGCACTGTACAGCTCTGTAAATGCTAGGGATCATATTGGGGTACATGAGGATTAAAAGTAACCCACTCTCAAGCTTGCACATCAGCCCAAACCCGAGTTCAAATTAACTGTTTATTTTCCGGCTGCGGCGTGGGCGTGTCTGAGGTGCTCCAAGCACTCTGGACTTTTTACATGTATATTTTACGGATATTAAATAAAAAATATTTTACGGATTTGAGTATAGGGTAATTATGTGCTATTTTTGCTAACACCGAATATCACTTTATAGACTCTGCAAAGTGCAGGATGGCTTTATTTGGGCTATTTTATGTGCTTAATTGGTGCTAGCGGGACCTCTTTCCTGCGGCTCGCTTTTAGCTTTGCAGCGAGGGTTCCCGGAGCAATTGAATTGCAAATAGGAATTTCTTACGGCCGATTTCCTTGCGGCCGTTTAAAATCAAAGGATTGCCTCTGGCGCGAGTGGCCGCAAGAGATAGCAAGGCACCGGCCGCAAGCCTGCCGGAATCCCCGGCCGGCGGGGAACAGAATAGCAGAATAGCTTGCGGCCGGTCCTTGCGGCCCCGCAACGGCTGCGGCCACTAATAGAACGAGGCCCTATGTAACTATGTAACTATGTAACTGCACTTATAAGCTTTTAAATGTCAAACATTGTTTAGAATATTTAAAAAAATGCTTTAGTGAAATCTACCATTTTAGATTCATCTGATCTACTTCTATAGATGATATGATATGTAAAGGCTGTGTTGGTGAAATTATATGTTTGATTTGGGGGTATAGGTGAAAGATAAAGTTTTTTTTTTTTTACAGTAATTGTAACATGTCTGTGGAATTGTGCAGTTGTAGTTCTTTTGCTTGTAGTTGATAAATTTTATTGAACAGAACTATGAACCCATTCCAGTCTTTTGCTCTTTAAGACCCCCCATGTCACCCTGAAAAAAAACAAGGACCACCACGGTAGTATTTTCTGAGATACTACCAGGCTGGTATCCCTCAGCTATACAAATGCATTTTCACTAATACAGGAAAAAAACTAATGAAACACTGCACAGTAAGAATTTGTTCTATTTTTTTCTTGTATATGTTACAGAAAGAGAAAATATTAAATCTTAATTGGGAATTTGATATTGCTGATAATCATCATTCTTTTAACCTTAAAAAAAATCCATTAAGAATTTTGTTGTCAAAAAATAATGTACTCTAATTCGCATTGACAGTGTTGTAAAATAATATTTATAGACATAAAATATATGTAAGCTATCATAATGTTTCAAAGATTGTAGGTTACAGTGGTAATTTCTCAGTAGAACCACTTTACTGTTTCAAGGATGAGCACACCTCTTCTGTGTCACTTGGTCTGATATGGAGTATAGTATAGATTGTTATGTGCTAAAAGTGTCATCTCCCTGGGGGTGATAAAAATGCAATGGTTATTTTATGCCATTAATTTTTTTATAACACCCTCCTCAGTTACCTTGTAGATGAGGTGAGTGCTGTAACCTTGGTGTTTAGAGGGAGAAAGTGATCACCGCTTCACTCATTCCCTAAATTTTCTTAGCTCTACTTAGAGCTGCCTACCTTAATAATTGCCTCTAGCAAGTGACACACGGATCTCCAGATGATGTTTTTAAAAAGCCCCCATCGCTCCTTCAAAAATATATATAGACCCCCATCGCTCCTTCAAAAATATATTGAGACCCCCATTGATGACTGGGCTTTCTTTAAAAAAAGGGGTCACATGTCAGGTAAGCACTGTAAGATTGATAAGTACCTTTACATTTTATTCACACAACTAATATAAAAAATCTAATCTTTTTTTTCAATTTCTGATATCTATTGGGAAACAATTAGTAACAGTCCTAAATGTTTTAGAAAGGTGAACTGATTTTCAAAAATAAGTGATATATATATTCAATGATGGTGTTTAAAAAGAAAAAAATGCACTATCACCATTCACACTCTGAAAATGTATTTTATGCTGCATTCCATTTCAGGAAAGGCAAACAGTTATCACATTTTGAATCTAAGTGTAATGTATGATATGAAGGTGCTTGTGTACCTCGATGAAGCTGTGAACTATACCATGAAGGGTCACCCAAGTTGGGCAGCTCTTTGACAAATAGCGGTCCACCGGAGAAAGAACTGTCTAGCCAATTCAGTGTCTTTACCAAGAAAACCGTATGGATAACCACAACCAGAGAGATCCTGGAAATTTGTAATTTCAAATAGACTGTATTGGGACATTTCATAAAAGAAAAGAACCAGATATTTTACTGTTGTGAAGAATCCCGCAGAAGAAATTGAGTAGCCATCATAATTAATCAAAAGGTAGACAAAGCAGTGCTCAGTTCCAACCCAAAAAATTACAGAATGATTTCAATTCAAATTCAAGGCAAGTCATTTAACATCACAGTAATCCAAGTTATGTTCCAAGAACTGGTGTTGAAGAGGGTAAAGTTGTCCAAATATATGAGGTTATTCAAAACCTTCTAAATAGAACACCAAAATATGTTACTCTTATCAAATGAGATTGGAATGTGTCATGATTTAATTGTTTAAGGACTCATATTGCCAGTAATTTATGAATATGGCCAAGGGAGCATGACAAAGTTGCATCGGGATTATGTGTTATTGTTTGGTTATATGTTGCCTGTACATGGTTATTATGTATCCTAGTTATAATATATTATAAAAGGGAAAATGTTATATAGAACATATGTGGAATTGGTAAAAATGCTCTGCATAGAAGTTAGCTGCAGATCATTGCACACTAACACGTACAGACCTTAGGTCAAGACAGATGTATGTACTTCAAGTAGTCCTAAGCAAACACTTGAGTTTAGCATAACGTTTTTTTCACTAGCCAGCTATAGATATCTGGTGAATTTGATCTCAAGAGCTTTGATAGCCCAAGGCTGCAAACCAGAAGGGCTGACATCACACATACACAAATGTACACAAGGGTGTGGTATTGGAGAGTATAAATATGTTGTTTAGATCATTCAAAAAGGTTGACATATAGTTTTCACATATACAAGGTGTGAGACTATTTCTGTGTGTTTTTATCCTGACTTGGGGAGTGGTCTTTCCATGGCCCACTTGTAACCTGTATGCAGTATTCTCTGCCTGTACCTCTTCAGAAGCCATCTTTTGTGTCACAGAGAACAGGAACTACATGATTCTGCTGGGGTAAGTTTGAACTAGGTTCATATCAAGCCCCCTTGAAGAAGCAGATTGTGACAGAATGCTTTAGTAGGGAACTAAAAGATACTATTCGATTATTCGTCTTGGAGTACAAAATTAAGCAGGTCAGAGTATGGTAGACGGACAATATAGAAATCATAATGACTATATGCTTTGTAGCCAAAGACTAAGGAGCTCTATACTGTGAAAACAAGACCTGGAGCTGACTTTGGCTTAGAATTAAACTGAAAACAAGAGGTAAAATCATCAGTCTAGATACAAAATAAATACTATCCCTTTCCCTTTTTTAGTTGGATTTTTTTTTATTTTAGAACTGTCAAGGAATTAGATATTATGTTCTAAAAAATTAGTTCTCTCTGGGGATATGGGAGATTTGAATGATGAAAACATAATTTAAGCTGAATTAATTATGATCTAAGCTATGTGATATGGAGTTTAAGTTGAAAATATAACCAATTTCCATAGATAATCCTGAGTCTATATAGGTCTAAATTAATTTTAACTATTAGTAGTAAACTTGATTAGCTGGTTGTTAGAGTTCCCTTGATACAAGATATATTTCAAAGATAGTGTTGCAATACATAGTTGGTATTTTACATAGGTCTCATTGCAATAAATATTATTGGTATGTTATAAAAATTATATGTAACTAGAATGAGTATTGTAGCATTCTGTTGATGTACTATATACTACAAATATGATTTGTGATTTAAGTATCTTTATAGAATAAAATGAATAAAATGTGCATTCAAACCACATGCGTTAAATGCTCCATGTCTGCTGGGACATACAAATATATCATCTGTGTGGTTACCTCAAAGAAATATCACTAAAGCTGATGTTTAAATCTGAAAAATAAAAAAACAATTTGTCAAAAATGGGCTACACACCAAAAGCATTAATATGTTTATAAATTGTTATTTAATGTTCATATATTATTCCATGATAGAGAATATATACAAATACTAATTAAATAATTATTATTAGTATTATTACTATAATAATAATGAGAAGGAAGAAGAATATATACAAAGTTTTATTTCATTGAATGCACTCAGTCATCTGTACTATTTTATTATATATAATGAACTAGAAAATTAAGTGAAAAAATATCCCGATTATGCCAGGAGAAATAAATATTACAAAAATAAATGGGATGAAGATTCAAAGTCAAATCCCCAAGATGAAATCAAACTATAGTCTAGAAATGTGTAGGTTTTTCTTTTCTTTACAACTAACTAGATTTTGTAGAGTTTTCCACATCCATAGCAAAAAATAAATTGATTCCAAAATTCTAAAATTAGTGAAGTATTTAATCTTCTCTCCATGGCCCATCTAGTGTCTAGTAGACACTTGACAGCCAAGACCATCACATCCTACAATAACTGGAGCATTGGACAGATTTGAAGACATGGAAAACATTACCAGGAAGAGCAAACTTCAGAATGTATATTGGAACCTTTTGTGTGTATATATATATCACATATAATAGTTGTCAAACTACGAATCGTCGTCACGCTTTGCGAGCTCACGAAGCGAGGGGCTTCATTTGCGGAAAGTGGAGGCTCCAACATTGGCTGCAATGAGGCCGCATTTGCGGAGGTGGAGGCTCAAAGGCGCCTCACACGCGGTTACAAACACCCACACAAGCGGCACCATTACGACCTTGCAAACCTTGGCACCTAAAAAGTAACAACACAATAAATACCCACTAAAAACACATAAAAAGCTTACCCACAGCAAGGGGGGCAGCCAGAACCTCTGAAAGTGAAGTTACACCTCCATTTAAGTCTAAATTCCCAAGATCAAACACCCGAAAATCCCCTAAGCGAGAGAAAAAATGGCCACCGAAAAGACCATAACGGCCGTACCACACGAACCTAAAAACAGTCAAAACACAATAAATACCCACAAAAAATACATAAAAAGCTTACCCATAGCAAGGGGGGGGGGCACCCAGGACCTCTGAAAGTGAAGTTACACCTCCATTTAAGTCCAAATTCCCGAGTTCAGACACACAAAATCCCCTAAGCGAGAGAAAAAAATGGCCGCCGAAAAAAACCTGAAAACGAGGCTCAAAGACCCAGGACCGCCCAGCCACATACAACTTAGCCAAGAAGGGATCCGAGATAAGCTCCGAAACCCGCATTAACCCCATGGGATCTGAGATAAGCTTGGAGAACCGCATTAACCCCACATTAACCATCGCAGGGGGGGTTCTGATCGCACGAGATAAAGTACCCCCACTGCAATAAAAATTCAAAATTCCCGCGTTATGGGTCCATAAAGGACCGTAAAGGTGCTTAAAGGGCCCGTTATAAAAAAATATATATACACTATCACGCATGGGGCTCTATACAGAGCCACATCAACCATTAATTAACCCTGTCACTGATGGGGGTCAATATAGACCCCCATAAGCGCTACATTAACCCTGTCACTCAGGGGGTCAATACAGACCTCCATAGGCACTTCATGAACTTCCTCACTCATGGGGGTTAATATAGACCCCCAGAAGCACTTCATTAACCCTATCACTAATGGGGGTCAATACAGACCCCCATAAGCACTTAATTATCCCCCTCACTCATGGGTCAATACAGACCCCCATAAACCCCTAATAACCCTGTCACTCATGGGGGTCAATATGGACCCCCATAAGCCTTCATTAACCCTGTCACTCATGGGGTTCAATGCAGACCCCCATAAGCCCTTCATTTACTGTGTAACTCATGGGGGTCAATATAGACCCCCATAAGCCCTTCATTAACCCTGTCACTCATGGGGGTCAATACAGACCCCCATAGGAACTTAACCCCCTCACTCATGGGGGTCAATACAGACCCTCATAAACCCCTAATTAACCCTGGCACTCATGGGGGTCCATACAGACCCTCATAAGCCTCTATTTAACCCCATCAATCCCATAAGGGTATATTAAGACCATTATGGGCCTGTTACAACCCAACATTAACCACATAAGTGCTATGACGGTCATCAAGGACCATCATGACACTATGTATAAACACTACACTGCACTATACCCCAGAATAAAACATTAAATATCAACTAAACACCCTCTACACTAACCTACTAACACCTACACTACCTAACTACCCCCTAATAACCCCCCACCACTCTAATTACATAAAACAAAAAAAAACTAAAGTCACAAAAAATAAAAAATCTACATTACATAAAATAAAAAACCTAAATCAAAAAACAGAAAAAATCTACATTACAAAAAATAAAAAAACCTAAGTAAAAAAATAATAAAAAAAGGAACATTACAGAAAATAAAAAAAAGAAATTACAACCCCCCCCACTACAGAAAATAAAAAAAATGACACCCCTGAAAAGGAAATACATACAATACAAATACATACAATACAATTAAAATGAAATACAATACAATATATCCCTATCTAATATACAATACATCCTATCTATCTAATATACATCCCCCAATCTATCTAAATAAATACCATAATCTAATATACATCCTATCTATCTAATATACATCCCCTAATCTATCTAATATATATCACCCAATCTATCTAATATACAATAATTACTATCTAATATACATCCTATCTATCTAATATACATCCCCCAATCTATCTAAATAAATATCACAATCTAATATACAATACATGGTATCTATATAAAACACATACCCCTAGCTAACATACAATAAATACTATCTATATATAAAATAATCTAATTCTAAGCTAAAATAAACTAATTAAGACCACTTACCTTTGCAGATGTCCATTCAGATCAGACACCTAGGGAAAAAAATAATAATAATTAATGCAACACATTTACAGTAAATAAATAAACATTCTAAATATTCTAAACTTTCTAAATATTCTACTCATCTTTCCAGCATGTCCCGTCCTTCTTCTTTTCTTCTTCTACGGTGCGGCCCCTGTTAAAAAAAAAACATAACATTAGTACACATACATAAGCATAAAAACAAAATAAAATAAACATAATCTACATTGTACTTACCTCCCCGCAATGTCTCCGGCCTCCTCCTCTTCTGCCCCGCCCTGGAACCGCGCTCTAAAATATATATATATATATATATAACAAACATCCGCACTCGCGGATATCCCTGACGCTAATGAGCCTCCCAGAGACTTTTCCGGAAGAAAATCGGAAATGGGGCCTTCTGATTGGTTGAAAACACTGTCTATCAAATTCACCCAATCAGGAGGCGCCAATGTCTGAGCCAATCAGAAAGGGGTACACCCTAAAATCCCACTCTGATTGGATAATGCTCCTGTTAATCTTTATTTAGACCAATCTCAAGGCACAGATGCCTTCAGCCAATCACAATGAAATACACCCCCACAGGGTGATTGGCTGGAGGCATCTGCGCATTCTGATTGGTTGCACTGACAATAGCCAATCACAATGGAATACACCCCCATGTACTGATTGGCTGAAGGCATTTGCGCCTTCTCATTGGCTGTTGTCAATGTCAATCAGTATTACAGCCAATGGGAAGGCGCAGTTGTCTTCAGTCAATCACTGCATGGGGGTGTATCCCATTGTGATTCGCTGATGGCAATAAAGCCTTCAGATTGGTTCAAATAAAAATTGACAGGTGCGTTATCCAATCATAGTGGGATTTTGGGGTGTATCCCTTTCTCATTCGCTCACAATTGGCGTCTTCTCATTGGCTGAATTTGATAAACAGCGTTTTCAGCCAATCAGAAGCCGCCATTGCCAATTTTATTCTGGAACACTCCGTAGGAAGCTCATTAGCGTCGGGGACATCCTCCAGGGCGGATGTGTGTTGTTGTTTTTTTTTTAAATGTAAAGAGCGTGAATGCTTCCAGGGCCCATTCGGGGCAGAACACGAGGAGGCCGGAGACATCGTGGGGAGGTAAGTACAATGTAGATTATGTTTATTTTACTTTGTTTTATGTTTATGTATGTGTACTAATGTAATGTTATTTTTGACAGGGGCCGCACCAGAGAAGAAGAAAAGAAGAAGGACGGGACATGCTGGAAAGGTGAGTAGAATATTTAGAATGTTTAGAATGTTTATTTATTTTATGTAAACGTGTTGTAGTAATTTTTTTAATCTTTTTTACCCTAGGTTGCTGATCTGAAGAAACATCTCGAAGGTAAGTGGTCTTAATTATTTTATTTTAGTTTAGAATTAGGGTTGCTATATAGAGATAGCATGTACTGTATATTAGATAGATTGGGGGATGTATAGTACATAGATAGTATTTATTGTATATTAGATAGGGGGATGTATATTAAATAGATAGGATGTATTTAAGATAGATAGTATTGTATATTAGATAGCGGGATGTATATTAGATTGGGGTGTATTTTATTGTATTTAATTGTATAATATTAAATTGTATTGTATTTAATCGTATTGTATTGTATGTATTGTATTGTATGTATTATATGTATTTCCTTTACAGGTGTGTGATTTTTTTTATTTTTTCTGTAGTGTGGGGGGGGTTGTAATGTATTTTTTTTATTTTCTGTAATGTTCCTTTTTTTATTTTTTGTGATTTATGTTTTTTTATATTTTATGTAATGTAGATTTTTGATTTTTGATGACTTTAGTTTTTTTGATTTCTGTAATTACAGTGGTGGGGAGGGGGTTATTAGGGGGTAGGTAGTGTAGTGTAGGTAGGCATTGTAGGTGTTAATAGGTTAGTGTAGAGGGTGTTTAGTTGATATTTAATGTTTTATTGGGGGGTATAGTGCACTGTAGTATTTATACTTAGTGTCATGATTGTCCTTGAGGACCGTCATCGCACTTATGTGGTTAATGTTGGGTTTTAACAGGCCCATAATGGTCATAATATACCCTTATGGGACTGATGGGGTTAAATAGAGGCTTATGAGGGTCTGGATAGACCCCCATAAGTGACCGGGTGAAAATGGTGTAGTGCTTACACTTTGGGTCATGAGGGTCCTGGATGACCCTCATGGCACTTATAGTGTTATTACATGAGTTCATTAGTGTGTTAGAGGAGTCTATGTAGTTGAGGCACACAGTTCACTCACATTGTGTGAAAAACAGCATTTCAACACTTTCTTTTATTGACCGTCATTTTTTGAGGGGCAAGTCGCTAGTAGTAAATAAATAGTACATCTGTGATCACATTTGAATGTCTAAAACAAGTTTAAAAAGTCTCTAGCAGCTCAGAATTCCGAGAAAAAACATTATTACAATGCATTCTGGGAATCTGAATATCTGAATATCCTCTTATTGTTCCCATTGAACAAGTTACCAGCCAGAAACACCTATTTGAATATAAATCTAACTTAAGACTGTATTAATGTCTGGAACGCACAATCTATCTGCAATAAACTCGTATTCACTCATGACCTATTCACTACCAATTCCCTCAATCTGCTCTCACTGAAACCTGGCTCTCATCCTCAAACACTGCCTCCCCTGCAGCACTCTCTCAAGGTGGTATTCACCTTAGCCACCCACCTAGACCTGGCAACAAACAAGGTGGTGGTGTGGGTGTTTTGCTTTCCACTCACTGTACATTTCACTTCATACCCTCTGTCCCACCCCTTCAATTCTCATCCTTTGAAGTTCATGCAATGCACCTCTTCTCACCTATCTCTCTATCTGTAGTTGTGATCTATCAGCCCCCAGGCACGCCCTCTCAATTTCTTGATCCCTTTTCTGCCAGGCTCCCTCACTTTCTCTCCTCCAATGTTCCTTCACTGGTACTTGGAGATTTTAACATTGCTGTTGACACTCCCACCATCCCTTGGCCTCTCACAACTAACAGATTCTTCTACTCATTGCGCTGGATATTCTCTTGACCTTTTCTTCACCAATCTCAGCACAACCTCCTACTCAGTCATCCATCCACTCCCTTTATTTGACCATCACTTCCTTACCTTCAACCTCTCCACATCTTCAACTCACCACTCCTCTCCAACCCCTGCCACCATCATGAACAAAAACCTGCTAGCACTTGAACCTGCTCAGCTCTCCACTATTATCCAACTAGTCCCATCACCAACCTAAACTGCCCTGACACTGCCACCGCACCCTACAACTCTACTCTCTCTTCCACCCTTGACACTCTGGCCCCCATAATCACATGCAGATGCCCTCACTCTCATATACAACCATGTCACACTACACAAACACGATACATCCAAAGGTGTGCCCTCACAGCTGAACGACTATGGAAAATATCACGCACTTCAGCAGATTTCCTCCACTACAAATTTATGTTACGCTCCTATTCCTCCACCCTCAACCTTGCCAAAAAGCAGTACTTTACATCACTAATCTGTCCTCTAACCCCAAGCATCTGTTTGCCACTTTCAATACTCTCCTCTACCCACCACCTCCTCCCATCCTTTCCTCTCTCAAAGTCGCTGAAGACTTTGCCAACCATTTCATTTATAAAATTCAAAACATCTGCAATGAACTCTCATCTCATAGTGCCTCACACACTCCACCCTCTAAACCCACCAGCAACACCCAGTCTTCTCCCTTCTCCAATACCACAGCCAGTTTGAACTGCTTTGATCCGGCTACAGAGGGCGAAGTCTCCGAACTGCTACATCCACTCGCCTCACTACCTGTCCTCAGGATCCTATTCCATCTCAGCTCATATCTCCCCTCTCTACCACGTTAATCCCAGCTCTCAAACATATTTTTAACCTCTCCCTAAATACTGACGTTTCCATCTTCACTTAAACATGCCATAGTTATACCCACTCTCAAAAAACCCTCATCTGACGTTGCATCTAACTACCGCCCTATCTCTCTGCTTCACATTATCAGCTTTATTTCCTGTAAATCCCTTCTTGACACCTTCCAATCTGGTTTTTGACCCCAACACTCCACTGGGGCAGCTCTCACTAAAGTCACCAATGACCTGCTTACCGCCAAGGCAAAAGGTCACTTTTCAATTCTTCTTCTTCTAGATCTCCCTTCTGCCTCTTGACACTGTCGACCATCCACTTCTACTCCATATCCTCTTCTCCCTCTGCATTCAAGACACTGCTCTCTTGTGGGTCTCATCATACCTATAAAATCGAGTATTCAGTATCTCCTTCTCTGACACCTCTTCTTCTCCTCACCCCCTGTCTGTTGGTGTACCCCAAGGATCAGTCCTAGGACCCCTCCTCTTCTCCATCTACACATCCTCACTTGGTACCCTAATAAACTATTTTGGGCTTCATTATCATCTCTATGCAGATGACACCCAAATCTACCTCTCAGCACCAGATCTATCCCCCTCTCTTCTAACACACGTCTCCAACTGCCTCTCTAGAATATGCTCTTGGATGTCCACCTACCATCTCAAACTCAACATGTCTAAAACTAAACTCCTAATATTCCCTCCCTCTCCCACAGCATCAATTTCTCATATCTTTCTCACTGTCAACAACGACATCATCACCCCCACCTCACAAGCCCATTGTCTTAGAGTCCTACTGGACCCCGCTCACATACAATTACCAACTAAATCTTGTCTTCTCCATCTAACAAACATCTCCAAAATTTGTCACTATCTTGCACACTATCTTACACAAGACACAACTAAAATCCTAATACACTCTCTCATCATCTCTCAACTAGACTACTGCAACTCGCTTCTTGTTGGCCTACCCATCACCCGACTATCTCCACTTCAATCCATAATGAATGCCTCTGCTAGACCAATCTTCCGTACACAACGTTCAGTGTCGGCATCACCTCTCTGTCAATCACTCCATTGGCTTCCCTTAGCCTCAAGAATAAAATTTTAAATCATGACCCTAACTTACAAAGCCCTCAACAATAACGCACCCCCATATCTCTGCTCTCATCTCCAACTACTCCCCCACCCGCCCTCTTCATTCTCCTAATGACCTTCTTCTTTCTACAACTCTTGTCACCTCCTCCGCTTCCAAAACCTAGTCTCTGGAACTCCTTGCCTCGCTCCACCAGATTATCCTCTTGCCTCAAAACATTTAAAACCTCACTTAAAATGCATCTCTTTAAAGAAGCATATCACCTTCCACCCTAACACGCTTATCACCTCTCTCTCCCTCTTTTACCACTCAGTATACCTTAGATTGTAAGTCTGCAAGTTTCTATCCTAAATACTTTGGAAATGCAACAGGGACATTGGATTCCTAGCTCAAAGACAGGGCCCTCCTTGCTTTGCTATATGTTAATTTGTATTTATCTTTGTCTGAACTTAACAGTGCTACGGAATATGTTGGCGCTTTAAATTAACTATAATTATAATAATGTATTAATGCATCAAATTAGCTGTTAATATGCATGGTGTTTGTTTTTCAGTGTGGCTGTGTATTGCTAAAATAAACCTTATAGTAATATCAGTGTTTACCTAGCTTCACACCTAATTCCCATGAGTCTCAATGAGTAACTTGAAAAATATGAAGTTGTTTTACCACATAATCTTTAATTTTGTTGTAACCTTTCCTTTTTTGAAATATGTGACCTTTTGTTATAGCCACAGTGTTTGCTTTAATTGCTTTTTTGTTGTTCTAAATTTATAATGTCTTTTTTTCTTTTTTTTGAGGGGATTATTTATCAAGGATATTGATGGTTATAGACATTCATTACCCTTTTAGTATATTTTTTTTAATCAAAATCTGTTATTCTTTAAGAAAAATTTTAAGCAGCACAAGATCAAAAGTATAAAACAAAGAAAAATATGTAAAGCCTAGTGCAAAAAGATGATACAGTTTAATAACAACCAAAAAGGGCCATATGCTATCCACCTCAGAAATAAATAAAAAGCATGAAAGCTAAAATATGACAGACCTAATGAGAAGTATAGAATGCTCTGTTGGTATACTGTACATTGGAATTATGAATATAGATTTTATATTAACAAAAATTAATAGAATAAGAATGTGCTGGTTTAATCAACTTTAATCAACTTTACTTTGTGTTGCTTTTCATTCCTGTAACAAAAAAAATCTACAGAAGAAATGTATTTATATTTATATATGTTTATATTTTATGTATTGTTTTAATACAATTAAAAAATATAAAAAATATTATCTCACACATTTATAAGCTTCAAAATATGTGGTTGCTCTCATTATCTGGTTGTTGCAAAAGCTATTTTAGGGTTTATATAACTTTAACCTGAGCAGTGGATTTATTTTTAAATATTCCATTTATATAATATTTTTTTTAAAAATAGTTCAATTTAGAAAGGTCACAAAATTTAGACAACTGTTAACCAAGGACTGCCAACTCCAGAAATACTGCCTGAATTCTAAGGGAATTATTTGTGGCCCATTATGGAAAATTAGTAACTTTTCTTAAAAAAGTATTTAACTGTGTGAACAAAAGATTGCTAACAGGTCCAACGGCCATTTCACTGATTATAGTAGCAGCAGCCTGTCATTTGTTAAAAGTCTTACTTTAATCGGACCCAGGACTTCAAGTGAAGGCTGATTCATAGTACTTACAGCTGTGGGCAAAAAAAAAAAAAAAATTGTAAACATTATTTTGGAGTCCATAACTGAGAATGCAAAATATGACCTGCTTAAGAAGAATTTTGACACCAGTTCTAGGAGTCCAAAGGATATGTTATAGAAAGGGTGCTATCTAGAAAACACAATAGAAATAATGCCAGCATGCCTGGAACAACTATATGCTCATCAAGATCATTAATTTAGCCATATTTGATAGATATAATGGACAGACTTAATGGAGCTTTTTGTTTCTTTTCTGCTGTCAGAATTATGGTTCTATGATTCAAAAGCTATGCTAACATTTCATTACAGCTGCATAAAATGATATATTTTTGAGTACATGAATCACTTGTCATCAATGAAGAAAAGGGAAATTCTGATTTGATGTAAACCGCAAAGCCCTAAAGCGGAATGGCAGCACTTCAACAGAGAGACTCTAATACCTGCATAAGGCAATTCATTTATCCATTAAGTCAGCAGGGAGAGCTACATTATACCAGGTATGGACCTTTATGACATAAATACCATAACACCATTGTGGCTCACGTTGCTCCCATAGCATCTGAGCCCTTGGCTTTTTGTCCAGGAGACCCAGAAAAGTAGCCATCTAGCATGGTGCGTCGTTTTAGTTGTGAACAGTGTTTTGGCATCAATGCCAGTGAGGACTCAGAATTTATAGTTTCATTGCAACCAGATAACAGACCACTTTGCAGAGTTAAAGGGTTAGATCTAAGTTGGTAAAATGGAAATATATTTTTGTTGTTGTATCAACAAGAAGGTATTTGATTGAGGTATTTTTTTTTTATTAAAGTCTCAGGGACTGCTCTTGTGGTCTAGTCCTCAGTCAGACAATGAGATGAAGTTTAAACAGGTTTTACAACAAAGCATGCTCTTTTAAATGCATAAATTGTCTTATGTCTCTTTAACATTCTCTCACTGAATCACTGTCACTATAAAATCAGTCCCAAAAAACTGAATTAGACCCAAGCTATGATTTTTAGTGCTCATAGGGCTTCATTCCATGGCCCATGTGGGGAATTGAAGCACTCATATCATACCACTCAAATAGACTTAAGAGACATGGCTGCTGGCCCATCATAGTTTTCCTGTGGGGACATTACATCACTCCAAGAATTAAATGTAAGTCCATACAAGTGCCAAGATGTAGAAAAAATCCTATGTGTACTTTCAACCACCTGTAAAGGCTTAAAAAAGGCCTGAAAGCAGCATTGGCTATCATTTAAAGAGTAAGTAATGCAGGGAATCTACTTTGAAGGAGGTATAAAATATAGCATGTGTAACATATCACATATATAGTTCTCAGCAGCGCCAGCTTGCAAAAAACGTTGGTAAAGCAACGTTAAAATTGTGGGCTTGAATAGCCGAAGGTGCTCATTGCGCGGAATTACACATCAACAGAAATCTCAATTACACCATTCACAATGCGAGACCCGTAGCAGTTTGAAAAAAAAACGCGTGGAAATATTACGGCCCGTGACACTTGCGAAAAGGAAAGTGGCCCTTACCAAAAAAATGATGCAACCCACAGCACTTAAAAATAAAAAAACAAGGTTAACAAATAAGACGTTAGCGGCCGGACCGTGCACAAACAAAAAGTACAATAAAACCAACATTAACAAAAAAAAAGGCACAACGTCTGGGAGTCAGGTTGCACGACAATTTAACCACAATTTGCTGCGTTTCCACACACGAAAATCGCCTAAGCGACCAAAAAAATGTCGGCCGAAAAAAACGAAAACGAGGCTACACAACCGCTAAACACGCATAACACCACCAAGCACATAAGACTTTTACACAGGCACATACGAGGTACAAAATACACTATTAGGAAGGACGAAAAATGCTTGCATACACAGTCGCTGCCATTTTACAACACTACCTTAAAACTAATAACATTACCATTCTAAAATAATACATTACACAACTAGACAAACAGTTTAGCATCGCGCACGCAGCCTATTTACACTGCACACTAGCCACATTGCTGACACTCAGATCACCAACAGTCCAAATGTACATTGTATACTGCAGGAAAAACAACAACGAGTGTTAGCTCTTCCGCATATTGATTGCTGGATATATTTATTACAAATAGGTAAAGTATATTAATTTATTATTTAATTAATTAATTAATTATTATAAAATATATATTTTATGAAAAAAAACAGAGCAGAGGAGACACTCGCTTTGCCAAAAGCACATAGCGCGGAGCTCACAATGAGCGCCCAGGGTGCTCAAAGGAGCAAAAGTACACAAGGGGAGAGGCAAGCAATGAGTTCCAAAGGCGCTCATTGCAAACCTTGCGATGAGCGCCAGGCTTGCAATGTCCCCCGAAGATGCTCAGATGACCAAAAGTACATGAGGGGAGAGGCTCGCAATAAGCGCCAAATGTACTCAGAGGACTAAAAGCCTTACATTGTGTGGCAAACAGCATTTATTGCCATCATTTTTTGACGGGCAAGTTGCTAGTAAAACATAAATGTGGTATTCTAATTCATATAACACGCTAGAAGGATGTGTGACATCTGCAGACATCTGTAAATATCATCTATTTCCAATACCAACACCTATATTAACCTAAATTAGAACCCTGATAACACATAACAGGTTAACAAAAAACTTTATAGCCACATGGTCCAAAACAGGTTATATGGTAATATGGTTATATGGTAATATTCCTGTTAACGTTCCCCTCCAGCATGGATGACCAGCCCACATTTAGCTACAGTCAGTGTCAAATATTCCTCTCTTTCAGGCTGTCCATGAGATTGTGGCTGTACTTACCATTGTCTGATAGCAGAACGTTTTTATACAGTGTATCATATCATGTATATCTCCTCTACTTTGGCCTATCTGATATTCTGTATAATGATGAGAAAATAGGTCATGCATAATCAAGATCAATTAATCTGAGTTGTATTTAGTTTTGTACTTACATGAGAAGTACTCACAAATGATCCTTGCACATTGTTGTGACCCCTCCACATAATCCTGAGCAGGGGGGGGTGCGGGCTCTTCATCTGCACTCAATTAAATTTTGACATGCTTTGTGGGCCACATTGTACCTCTCCTCTTCCTATGACCATGAATTGTTCACAGGGGTCAACAACCACGGCAGACAAGCATATCCTACATTACCTGACATGACTCAAATAGGATTTGTATATATCAGTAACATGTTGTGAGGCTTCTTCAACATATAGAAGATAGTATTTGAATAGTTTATTGCATTATCTCTGATGATTCAGGAACTAATTGCCTTTGTCAAAGTTTTTTAAGCAATATTAATACTCTAAGCATATGTCTTATGTATATCATGTATATCACTAGAAATGTTGTAAAGACTTTTTTGTGCTTGCTGTTCATTGTTCTTAAATTGTTTTAGTACGGTTACATCATGGCTTTTTCACCCCCAGTGCTCCATAAGACTATTGCACACGATTATTACTTGCAGTGGACATGTTCAGAAAACAACATTATATTATAACACATTTTAATGAAACATTCTGCATCATAATAATAGCTGGGATATTTTTTTACAGTATTCAATAGATGTGTGTACTAACATGGTTATTCATGTTTAATGATATTGCCAGGTATGGGCTGTTGCATTTTCACACCTCATTTGATTAAGATATGCAGTTATTACACTTATCAGTAATGGATGGCACAAAGATAGTGTGGGCACACAGTAGCCAACCGGATGGTAGCTCACTGACCTGGAAAATGTGATAGATGGCTGATTGACCCAGGATATGTGCATCTTGAGCAATTCTATGGAAGCCCTGAATCACACTTTGTATGCTCATCATAAACAACTTGTACATTGATAGAATGATACTGCTTGTGATTTCTGAACAGGGATTCCTAATATTTAGGCAGTGTCAGGGACACATGTGTGCAGTCTATAGCACATAACACATTTGGGACATCTTCTAAGTCATGGAAAGCAGATTTAACATTCAAGATCTCTTTCCTACTATCAGGGAAAGTGATGTATCTGGAAATACTCAGAGGGTTCCCCATCCACCACATTCTGATCAAATATGCTGACCTTCTGAGGGACTTCCTTCACAAATACTCTCTCAACAATCTAATATTTTTTTGAACCATTATGGCCGTAACTGTATCCTGTCTTGTGTTTGTGGCTTTTATAGCTATTTGATTAGAGCATCTTTTGGCCGTGTACTGTACATCCTGATTCTGTTAACCTCTTGTGTCCCAGTGACATTTATGGCTTTACAGCTAATATATGTTATGCTCACAGGTGTGAGGCAAGCATGAAATGTTCCTGTTCACAGTATCAGATTATATTTCTGTGGTATTTTCATACTGATATAGAAGTATATATATCTGAGTGTTTGTTTAACTGGTATTGCAGGCCATCTCATGTCCTTCCAAGTTCACACTTGTATTATGTATTATGATGCATACATTTAATTTCACATTATGAATTTAATTGTTGTGCTATTTCTCTGGGGATCTTAGGTATTTTTTTGTGCTGTGTATTTAAGGGTTTATCCAACTGTGAGCAGATATTTCTTGTTTCCCCATGTCGTTCATCCCATCGAACTGAAAACCTAAATGTGTTTTTTGAAATGATACTTATTGCAACCAACTAATTGCCTTCAACTGGCATCTTTTATATAATTTCTCTAGTGTACAAAGATAGCCACAATCATAGACATGTTCCACTATGCTTATACCTCTTCTTATCCACAAAAGTGTATAAAAAACATTGTATATATAATTTAACACCTTGATTGGAGCACCCAAAGTAGGAAACAAGGAAAGTTTCTTTAAATATTTATTTTTAAACCAAAATCTTAATAAGGATCTAATTCCTTTCAGGATCTAATTAATTTATTTTATCTAACAGGATACACATTGTTTTTTTGTTTTGTTGTTTTTTGTGTAAAACTCCTGATATCATGTAAATTTTGTGTATATGTTTACTTGATTTATCTCTTCTATTTTGGTTTTATCTGATTTTTTAGTTTTAATAATTCTAGTAGCTAAACATATTTGAATTATTAAGAGTTGTGTGTCTGTTGCTATATTTGATATAGTTAATCCTAATAATGCCTCTTCTGTTTTTTTTAAGGATAGGTAATCCTGTGAGGGTTTCTAATATTTCCATATGTTTCTTATGTCTTCATCTGCTCTATCAAACAGAAAATATAACTCCTGGATTATATAATACAAATCAAGTGCACATATATAGTGTGATTAGAAAAAAATAAAAAGTCTGACACGGTTCTGATGTGATGAGTGTATAGTCATATTCTAAAAAATTAAGGAGAAAATCTAGATCTGTACAGTGCATAGCTTTATACTGTTACTTAAAAAAAAAAACTTACCTGATGTTTATCTACAAGCTGTGCAAACCATGCTGTATCTGTCATGAGAAATCAGTTTCTATGACTAACTGCATATATTTAGCAATGATGTGGGAACTCACAAGGAATGCTTAGCTGTGACCACAATCAGTAGGCCAAGAGTATCACTATATGTTATTGTTTAGCCACATTGATACCAATTGTTTAAGATATACAGGCGTTATCACATATATAGTTGTGAGCATGCGAGTTGTTGCTAACGCTTGCAGGCTCGCGTAGCAAGACGCGGTCCTCCCTTGGCACAGTGAGCCAAGGCCCTCGCAAAGCGAGGGCACCGGGCGAGGGCCTCAGTTGCTGGCATGGAGCGCTGAAGGCGCTCCATGCCAGCGACTGCGACCCTCGCAAACTTCATGTCGCAACGAAAATAACACGACACACACATTACGACACTCGCTACATTTTACGAGCAACGCAAACAACATACGACACACGTTCACACACATTACGGCCTCGCAACACTCGGACGCAACTCGCGAACATTACAAAAATAAAAACACAATACATACACACAGCACATACATAAAAAGCTTACCTACAGCAGCAGGGAGCAGCCAGGACCTCAAAAATGCAACTTACACCTTCATTTCACTCAAAATAAAAGAGTTTGGACAATAAAAAATTTGCTAAGCGACAGAAAAAATGGCCGCCGAACAAAACGAAAACGAGGCTACACATGCAAACACCATATGAGACACGTTACCTGACATTACGAACTCGCAAACATGCCGACATACAAACATTTAAAACACTATAAATACACACAACACACACATAAAAAACTTACCTACAGCAAGAGGAACCATCCAGCACCTCAAAAAACCAAGTTACACATTCATTTAAATAAAAAGAAAACACTTTAGACACTAATGAAATCGCTAAGCGAGAGAAAAAATGGCCGACGAAAAAAACCAAAACGAGGCTACAGCACTCTCAACATGTAAAACACCACAACACACTCGCAAAACAACACACAAAACTCAAAAACCACCACAAAGCACCGACGGATAATCCGCAAAGACGCATAACACAAATAACCCGCCATTTTACGCCAATGCGGAAGTACACCACTACGTTTCCTCTCGCGCACGCACACTATTGCACTGCACACATTCACCACGCTTACACAGCAGCTCCACACCACTAATGCTGCAGCAACATGAAAACAGATTGTCAGCTCTTCAACACAATGCTTCAAAATAGGTAAACTATATTCATTTATTAATATATTATATATTTTAGTATTACACACCAAACAGCATTAGCTATCATTTTTTGACAGGCAATTCGCTAGTCATATGATAACTATTTGTTATCATGACGTCCAAACACGTACACACGATTATTGATTGTAGAACTTGCAATTCAACATTGGCACATATTAAGTGTGGCATCAATCATGGGATGAAAAAAATTATAATAGTGTTTATTTATGTGTTTAAGATTATTCTCCTATAGAGATGTCATTAATAGAGGGGCTAAATGAAAGCCACTGTATACATAGTTTACTTACATTATTTGGTAGCAATGTTTGAAGTTGAACAAACTGCCTTAATGGATGTAAAACTTGCATAAAATACATTTAAAAAATACAGATTATTCAGTAATTAAAAAAAAATAAAAATAGGGTCCAAATCATCTCCTTTCAACTGCTTTCTTCAGTAATTACCAGTTGGGGAAATGTTAACCATAACCATGAGTGTTCACAGAGATTTCCATGTACTATGTTATGGTGGGTAGCAACATTGCAAAATATCACCATCTCATAGGCCATGTCATCTACCCTGTGGACAGACTAGTGTAAGTTAACATTTTGACTGCCGGATATGTATTGATAACTGTATTTGAGGATTTAATGAGATGCAATACTTATCTTCTCATCTGCCTAGTCATAGGAACTCCACCCCAGTGCTACTACAACCTCTCTTCTATCTCAGGGAAGATGCAGGGGGAGGAATTTCAGATGGATGTGGAGGTGGAGACAATGCAGATGAAGGTGGAGGCATGAAGGGAGATGGGGAGCAACAAGAATGGTCAGCTATATGTTATGTTTCCTCATTTCCCTGTAGATACTTCTCTGTGTGCGTGCCACAGTTGCTTGTTACGAGGACATGCCCTGGAGAGGGCTCACCATCATGGCATCCTATCTCGGCTGATATGCCACAAACTCTTTAATTGTTCCCTCAAAGGATTGCTGTGATGGTGAGCTTGTGGAGTCTTCCCGTGGGGACTGCAATGTTTGAGGAGGCAGGGGTAATGCTGGTAGCATGGTGGGGATACACTGAGGTGACACAATGGAGTGGAGAAGCACATTGAAGTGCTGAGGGTTTGTACCAGCATGAGGGCCCAGGTGGTGAGTATATCTGAGGGAGAACATGGCAAATGGGGTTAAACTCCACTCTTTGTTGCAGAGGTGATGTAAAAAGATTGAGCTTGATGAACTAAAGTATTTTTTCAAACTTAATTCCTAGGTAACTATGTAAGTGGCAGATAGTCCTGCAGATTCCCCCACTGTCGATATGAATGTACCGTTCTCCTCCTCATATCCTTGGTCCTGTATTGGCAGCTAATCCTGCTGCTGCTGCTGCTCCTCCTCATACCCTGAATCCTGCTGGATGAGGGCATAGACTGAATACTCATAATGTAGCACAGCATCAGCCTCTGTCCCCGCATCAATCTCAGTGGAGATATCAGATGTCCTTTGTGCTGAAATGAGATATCAATAGTATATCAGATAAGCACACTGTATGATCATATGGTCTCTGTGTCTTACTATATACCCGACTTCATGATGTTTTTATCCTGGATTAATTAATTAATTGCCTATGATTTATTATTGATGTCACTGATGTGTATTATGAGCTTTGTTTGTAGTGGATAATGTCAAACTAATAAGCCCCGCTGGGGTCTGCCCTCTGCAGCTCATGAAGACACAGACTCTGCTGAAATTGCTGTGCAGTGTGTCATACTAACCAATCTGTGATAATCCCATACAGAGATTATTTATCAGCTGCTTATTGACTTTAATTATGTGTTTTAATTGATTTTCATTGTAGGGTGGTATATCTTTTTTTTTATTTTTATACTTTTATAACATAAAAAACATCCATACCATGATTTGTTTACAGCTTATTGTCACAATAATCAATAAATACATACATTCTGGTCAAAGACAAAAAAACATAATTCAAAATATTTCTCACATATTATCTTACTTTATAGGATGAAAATAATGGAGGAAATTACTTAAACATAATCCCTCATATAATTGTCCCATAATGACCAATTCATCTTAGATCTTTTTCCCTAGCCAAGATAAGGAAATCAACTATTTTCCAATTTGCGGTTTCTTGAAATAATATTAACTACTTCCCACCAGCAAGGGACATGGACACTTTTCAAAGATTTCACTATAATCCATTTTATTACCAATAAAATGTGGCATATCAAACAATTACAGATGGGAGAATAAAAAACCCAACTCCAAATGGAGTATGGCAAACTCCAAATTAATTAAAAAAAAACGTACCAGATAATTTGGATATCTCGTTCCCACACTGCGACCAGAAGGGCTAGACTCGTTCAAACCACCACCACATGTGGGGAAGGGTACCGGATTTTCCGCTTACCCTCCAACACATATGCTGTGTAGAGGAGTCAAACCTAGTAATGTCTGCGGGGACGAAATATTATCTTTGTATAGTTTAAAAAAATAGTTCCTTATAACAATAATTTAAGGATGATTTGTTTACCAAAAAAAGTCACTACACCACACTTCCGTTGACCATATCTTATTTAACTCTCTTTCCCAAATCCTGATCCTAAATGATGTATCCAGTTCTTTCGGAGATCTAATACCCTTAGATTGTAAGTTTGCGAATTTTCAATCTTGTGTCAGTGCCTTGGAAACAAGCTCTATGTACATTTGATTTTATGCTCAAAAACAGGGCCCTCCATTCTTTACAAGGTGTTAAATTAGTTTTTTGCTCTGTACTTAACCTCTGACAGCACTACGGAATATGTTTGCTCTATATAATAATAATAATAATAATAATAATAATAATAATTTTTTTTATTTAAAAATCAGGTGCGATTTATTATCAGAAATGATCAAATTCTCAAATGGGGTCTTTTCGTTCATCCCATCTGTTTACATTTTTTTTGTAATATTACATATTGCAACCAAGTAATTCACTTCAACTGAAATCTTTTATATAATTTCTCTAGTGTACAATGAGAGTCATTCTCATAGAAATCTCCCACTGTGCTTATACCTTCTCTTGTCCAACAAAGTGTATCAAAATCTTTGTGTATATAATTTAACAAAACAACAAAGTCAGAGGTGCTCATCAGAGAACGAACAAACCTTAATAGGTTAGTTCTATAGCCATGATAAGCCACTCTGGGAGCAACCTCTTTTAGCTCACTTGTGCCCTTCACAGGGAGAGATATCCTGTAGTATATCAGTCTGGTGCTGCTCAAAAGAGTTACCCAGCCCCGAAATACCAGGCAATTCTACCCTGAACAGGAGAAACAGTAAACCCCAGACACGTTTCGACCTTTATGGGCCTCGTCAGTGAGGTGCAGCTGAACTCCCTAAGGCACAGTGAGCAAGGGGTCCACGTCTGGAGTCCCCTATTACCCTTAGGGAGACTAAACCCTAAAGGTAATTTGCATTTACAAAACAACAAAGTCAGAGGTGCTCATCAGAGAACGAACAAACCTTAATAGGTTAGTTCTATAGCCATGATAAGCCACTCTGAGAGCAACCTCTTTTAGCTCACTTGTGCCCTTCACAGGGAGAGATATCCTGTAGTATATCAGTCTGGTGCTGCTCAAAAGAGTGACCCAGCCCCGAAATACCAGGCAATTCTACCCTGAACAGGAGAAACAGCAAACCCCAGACGCATTTCGGCCTTTATGGGCCTCATCAGTGAGGTGCAGCTGAACTCCCTAAGGCACAGTGAGCAAGGGGTCCACGTCGTGAGTCCCCTATTACCCTTAGGGAGACTAAACCCTAAAGGTAATTTGCATATACAAAACAACAGTTTTCTATATAATTTAACACCTCGATTGGAGCACCCAAAGTGGGAAACAAGGAAAGTTTCTTTAAATCTTTATTTTTAAACCTAAATCTTATTAAGTATCTAATTCCTTTCAAAGGTTTTTTAAGCTTGTTTATTTTAGCTGTGGAAGCCAAAAAATTAGATGAATAGGGATTGGTGCGAAGAGATCTTGTTCCATTTTTGTCCAACTTGTCTTCTTTACACTGTTCCATCTAATTAGATGTACTAGCAAAAGGGATATCTTTTATCAATTGTGAAGCTAATTCTCCTTTAACAAAGGGTCTATCAGTAAGATATTGTCTTATCCTTGTTTCTTTACCCTGATAAGGGTAATTATTGATCAATTTCTGTAAAATATTTATAATGTCCTTATTTGCTACTTCTGGGACACATCTAAAAATATAGGTTATTTTAAGAAAAATCAACATCTTCACTGCCGCTATTCTGGTCATCCATGTCAAATTAAAATGTTTTCAATCTAAAAGAGTAGTCCTTATTTGTTTAGGGATAATATTAAGGTTCTCAAATAGTAAATAATCTAACTGAAAAGAAAATCTTACACCCAAGTGAGTAAAAAATCTAGTACTCCAGTTATAATCAGAATGAGATCTCAGTTTTATTAATTGATCAAAACTAATACTGCTTCTAAATATGTCCGTTTTTTCATGTTGTTTATTTTAAAGTATGAAAAGTTTCTGAATTCTTCCAGAATTTTTAACATGGATCAAAGATATTTCTGGATCGGTCAGCATCAGAATAATATCGTCTGCAAACAGTTGAATCTTATATTCAGAATTGCTAATTTGAATTCATTTTTTCTTTAAAGAAGCTCTAAATAATTGAGCTGAAGGCTCTATAAATAACACAAATGAAAGTGGGAACAAAGGGCAGCCTTGGAGTGTACCATTATTTACCCGAAACTTCTCAGTCTCCTGTTGTAGGGTTATCATAGAGAGCGCCTACCACCTTTGATCCAAACTCTGCAAAACCACATTTTTTAAGTACTGCATTTAAGAGTTCCCAGCTGACCCTGTCAAGTGCTTTTCCAGCATCTAGAGACAGAGGCCCTCATTCAATTGCAATTTGGCCAATTGAATAGGGGTCTAAATAAGAACATAACATATTTTTTAAAGAAGTTTTTAGTTAGTAAACATCTATCCAAAAGCAAGGTTTTCACTAACTAAAAACTTCTTTAAAAAAAAAATATGTTATGTGCTTATTTAGAGCACTATTCAATTGACCAAATTGCAATTGAATGAGGGCCAGAGCCAGCATGGGACTTTTTTTACTGTTAGCATAAGACATGATAATTAAAAGGTGTCAAGTGTTATCTGATGCCAAAACCTGCTTGATCCAAATGTATTAAATCTGGAATAATGGAACTTAATCTATTTGCCAGGATTTTAGAATAGATTTTTATAGCCACATTTAACACTGAAATAGGCCAATAGTTTTTATAATCATTTGGATTTTGATCTTGTTTCAATATATTTATTATTTTAGTTTTGGTCAATTCTGGCAAAGCAGTTCCCTTATTCTTAATTTCCTTATACATTTCAAAAAAATATGTATAAGGACCAAGGAAAATACTTTATAGTATAAATTATCAAAGCCATCAATACCTGGTGCTTTATTAGGTTTTACTTTATCTATTATTATTTTAATCTCATTTTGGGAAATTTCTTTATTAAGAAAACTCAGATCCTCCTGAGCAATCTTTGGCAGATTTATTTTAGATAAATATCTCAATCTGCTGCCCATTTGGTTTAAAAAAACTCTCGGATTTTCCTAGATTATATAAGGAACTCTAAAAGTTTTTAAAGTTATTACCAATATACTTAGGGTGAGAATAATATAAATCCTCCTGTCCTTTCAAAAGGTTTATCCTTTGTTTTATTTTATCTTTCTTGAATTTATTCCCCATAAAGTATTGATTCTACTGAGCTTGCCACGGCAACTTATCAGCTTGCGCTTAAAGAATTTTTTTTAATTTGAAGATTTATTCCATTTATTTGGGTAGCCGTGCTTTTATTCGATGCTATTTTGTTTAAATTTTGCAGTTTATCCACTTCTATGTATATATTTCTTAAAGTTTGACCATTTTTCTTTTTAATATCTGCTATTTTAGCAATTAAAATCCCCCTTATACATGCTTTGTGAGAGCACTATAATAGTGAAGGTGAAGAAAAAGATTCTACATTTACTAAGAAAAATATTTTAATTTCTTCTCTCAATTTATTCACTTGATCCTGGTCCTTCAATAGATAAAAGTCAAACTACCAAGAATGAATAAAAGGTAGACTAATCATAGAGTGATCAGATCAAGGAATATGTTCTATATTAGCAGAACAGGTATTATTAAAACCTTGAGAATCAATAAAAATATAATCCAACCTTGAATACGAATTGTGACTTTCAGAAAAAAAAGTAAAGTCTTTAACTTCAGGATTAAAAAATTTCCATACATCAAAACGTTCATACTCTATGATTTCTTTACTAAATGTCTGGGATAAGAGGTCCATGGCTTTGTCTGGTTTTATTTGTTTTAGAGAGGATCTTTTTTTTAGATGGATCTAATATCATATTATGGTCCCTCAGACAATCAACATACCTTTTTAAACCTTATAGACTTTTTTAATTCCCTTCTCAAAAAGCTAATTTGTTTTTTTTATTCTGTGCATAGATATTAACAAGAGTTATAGGAAGATTATTTATTTTAACCACCCAAATAATAAATCTTCCCTCATGACACCACCTGTTGATCTTGGCCTCCTCATGCATCTTGTGCCTGACCATGCATTGGCAGCCATAGCGATGCAAAACAGACCTTGCATCCCTAAAGTAGTCTCCCAGGGCACTTATCTCCTTTCACATCTTGGCCCTCTGGCAAGGCCTTGTAACCCTGCCCACATGGACAATATTGGCTCGGGCACAGATGGCACAAAGAAGAATCATAAATTATTTGTGATTATAATTTGGAGCCCAATGCATGGGTAAAGCCTCTTGTCCTTTTCACTGTATCTGAGGTGGCTCATATTCCTCAACTGTCCTAAGGCATGACCCTCCCCAGACCTCTTCAGCCCCCCCCTCACACACACACACACTGGGATCAGTCCTCTCCCTCTGATCCATGTGTGCCTGCAGCAGGGGCATACCTCCCTCCCTTAACTTCTTCTTCACAAGTGCCACTCTTGACCCTGCCAGAACCCCCAACACACTGCTGCCACTCCTGGCTCTGTCTGACCCTGCACTGCTTCCATTCCTCCTGTGTATAATTATGGTGTAAGTATGAGTGTTCAGGTGGAGGGTAGAGGTTGGGGGTATGGGATTAATATCCTTGGGGCCTATGTGCCATCTGCCATTTTCTTACCCATTTCTAATTTATGCAAATCCCCCTGGAGGGAAAGTACATCATTATCTAATTTAATTATCTTGCACAACTTAGTGTCATCAGCAAAAATGGAGACGATACTTTCTAATCCTACTTCTAAGTCATTAATAAATATGTTAAAAAAGTGAGGACCTAAAACTGAACCCTGAGGAACCACACTCACCACATTAGTCAAATCGGAGTATGTTCCATTTACAACAACTCTTTGCTTCCTGTCTTTTAGCTAGCTCTCAAACCATGAGCAGATATTTACTGCAATTCCTGTA
Source organism: Discoglossus pictus (assembly GCA_027410445.1). Lineage (NCBI taxonomy): Eukaryota > Metazoa > Chordata > Amphibia > Anura > Alytidae > Discoglossus > Discoglossus pictus. The sequence goes on from CM050166.1 coordinate 249,905,157, forward strand.
CGCCTTAGTTTGCACTGTATCAAAAGCCTTTGCAAAATTCAAAAAGACTACAAGTTGCCTTGATCCAAGTTCTTACTAACCACCTCAAAGAAACTAATTTGGTTTATTTGACTTGACCTATCCCTCATAAATCAGTGTTGACCGCTACTTATAATATTGTTTAAACAGACATATTCTTATATATTATCCCTTATTAACCCAACTAATAACTTTCCCACTACAGTGTTCAATGCCAAGCAACATCTGCATAGGTAAGTAAAATATTAGCATGTATTAAGAATGGTATACAAGTCAGGGAAGCAAATATAATTCTGCCACTATTCTAATCATTAGTACGCCCTCATTTGGAATATGGAGTACAATTTTGGGCACCACTTCATAAAAAGGACATTTTAGAGCTGGAAAAAGTACAGAGGGCAACAAAACTAATAAGGGGAATGGAGGGACTAATATATGAAGTAAGACTAACCAAATTAAACTTATTTTCTCTTTTAAAAAAGCTTATAAGAGGCAATATGATGACCTTATATAAATATCCAGGGTCAATACAAGGCTTTGTCAAGTAAACATTTTGTGACAAGAGATTTTCAACTGACAAGAGGGCATCCTTTGAGGTTAGAAGTAAAATATTCCACCTTAAAGAAAGAAAAGAGTTATTCAAAATAAGAGTAGTTAATCTGTGGAATTCTCTATCAAAGGATTCGGTGACAGGGGATCCAATAGTTAACTTTAAAAAGGGGTTGGATATATTTTTGATTAATAAGGGCATTTAGGGTTTTCCTGGATAACTTAGAGAGGGAGTATTAATCCAGGGAGTATTCTGATCATCATTATCTGGGGTCAAGAAGAAAAAAATGTTTTCCCCCTTTTGAGAGAATTGGCGATGTGTGAATGATTTTTTTTTATGTTTGCCTTCCTCTGGATCAATTAACAACTAATCTTCATATTGCAGATCAGAGGAGACCTAATAAGGTGGAACTTTATGGACTAAAGTCTTTTTTGTCAACCTTAATTACTATATAACTATGTAACATGTAATAATTAGCATATAACCGCTTCCTACCTCAAAATACCCAGACCTCTCTACTCTCCAATGAAATGCATAAAACCCACTAACTACTAAACCTGAGTATTAACAAGAAAAAGCTACAACAGAGTCAGCATTTGGGCAATAAGCACACTCTTTTATGACCTGTTCCTGTCAACTAATGTGACATTTGTCTTCTATTGGTTCCTGGAGCTATGGGGCAGCTAGAAATTCAGTAAACAATACAGATTAGGTAATGTACTAATACATTTGCAATCTGGCCCCTGCACATACTGTGCAAGTCCTTTTTTTCTAATTGACAGTACATGGGATTGTGTATTGCAAGAACACACCATTAAACAAGAATAGTAGTGGTTTTGATCGAAAAGTGATCTGTCCAAAAAAAGCTTTTATAGTTCCTTTTTGGAGCAAATACGTAGTGGATTTTGATGGGACCACTATCAGCTAAATAAGAACTTTTCTATTACATGCTTTATGTTCCTGTCTTGCATACATGCTGATGCTGTTATTTTGTTACATATTTCAGAAACATGTAAGGTTTTTACCAAACGACAGTGGTATTTTAAGATTACATCAATCTAAACTGCAAGTGCTACGTAACCTCCAGCATCATAAAGTTAAGCTACACCTGTTACATGCTAAAGAGGTTCCTGGAAAAAGCAGCTGGCTTTGCATGAGCATGTGCTGACACATCCAGATCCTGGCACAAGATTTATTCTTTCTGTTTTAACTGGCAGATAAAACTGGCAGATAATCAAAAGTATGGTTTTCAAATCTGAGCTGTTTTAAGCACTGATTCAGAAGCCTGCTGGCATAATGTGTGACAACTGCATAGGGACTGGTGTGAAATGTGAAATAGTCTCAGACATTTTGGTGAATTAGGGATAAGACTATGTTTTAAAAAGAAGATAAGAATTATAGCAGATTATTTTATTTTCCCAATTGAATTCAGATAATTCAAAACTTTAGTTCCACAAAATATGATGATAATGGCAAATTTAAAATAGAATTAATATACAAGAGAATAAATATTTATTTTACCATGAACTTCCTATCTATAAAATTAATTAATTCATAGAAGTAATTTAGAATAAAAAAATATGATATTGAAATGTTCTTTCCAATCCACACTCCTTTCTGAAAATATATGACAGGAACAATGAATGTGTTATTAAAGCAAGTGTGGAGGAAAAACTGATATATGTGATAAAGTCCTTGTGAGGAAACATATTTGTCTGTCACTGTAATTGAACTCCATTCAGAAGGCGAGAAATAATGATTTTTTTTTGAATGAGAAAAGAAAGAAGAAAAGTGAATTTGAAAAGGAAAGCCAAAACCATAGTCCTAAACAAAACAATGTAGTGATAGTTTAATTACAGTAGTGATGTTTTCTAGGACCTTTAGAGCTAAAAGGTCAAGCAGGCAATTTATTAGATTGCTTGTTAAGTAACAAATTATTCTAGTATATGATTCAGCATCTGTTACAGAATGGTATTAAGAAACATAAGGTGAAATTTTAATTTGAAGGACAGATTTATGAAGTTAGGCACACATATCTAACAGGATAATTTTGGGAGACATAAAAAGAGATTCACATACAAAGTCATCTATCATCAATATGTTATAAACCCAAATTAAGTTTATTTTTGGCAAATCATTTTTTTGCACTAGTGTTAATGGAAGTACTCAATTTAGCACTTTTTATTTATTGTTTATAGAAATATAATCATGGATTGCTTTATAAATCTAGCTCTAAATGTTATTATCAAAATCGTATTGCATCATCACCTCCTATTGCTTTCTTAAGCTGTTGAGATTTCCGTTGCTGGACAATAAGTACAAAAAGAATACAGATTATCCCTTATAGCAATAGAGCACACCCAAGGCCTATTTACAAAATAGAGATAGATTAATTATTTAAAACTTAACATTTAATAATGTATTTAAAAATATATAAAGTTAAAATCTTGATAAAGGTACGTGACGTAAGATTGATATGAAAGTGGAATAGACTCAATGAGCTTGCTTTGGCACTTTTCTTCTAAAGATGGCAATACACATTTTCAAATTAAACAACTATTGACGTGTAAGTCAAAAGGGTTTATTTACCTTATGCTTTGCAAATGTGGCATGAGGTATGTAGGTAAAACCTGTAGAGAATTCAGACGCAGAGTTTTAGAACATGTTTATATCATAACTAGAGAATATGATACCCCTGTAGCCAACCATGTTAATTTAAAGCATAACAGGGATCTAAATGCTCTCTTTTATAGCTATAGAAAATATTTAACACACTTTAAGAAAAGGCAATATTGATAAGGAATTGTTGAAAAAAGAGGCCCAATGGATATACACATTGAAAACCAAAAAAACATTGGGCCTTAATGAAGGATTTACCTTCACACCTTTTATTTAAGAATATTGGGTTAAGAAGAAAATATGCGTTGTAATGCACAATATGCTGAATATAACCATAACAATTCCATTCTGTCCTCTCTTAAGTTCAGTCATTTCAAATAATTAGATTGATTTATATTAGAGCTGTATTCCATCTCAGCATCATAAGATATGTCTTTACCAACTATATCTCATATTTTAAGACAGAGGCCTATATGTGCAACATATGGGATATCAAGTATAATATACTCTATCCCACACATATGTTTATATATTGTGACCGTTTGCCCCCTAGAGGATGGTGCCAAGTAAAGAAGTGTAAAGAGTTCTTGACAGGAGTGATGGAGTTAAACTCCTAATTGGTGCAGGTGCAGTTTCACTTTAAAGCCTGGAAAGCAGACATGGAAGAAGGGGTGGCTAATTAGGCTATAGGCCTAGGTTGTGTGCTGCTGCTGCTAGCAACCAGAGCAAGCCACAGAGAGGAGCTTTCTGGCTGGTCCTGTGTGGATCTACATTTTGAACTCTGGAAAGCAAACCTGAATGAGATCCCCTTGTTTACTGGGGCTGCGAGTTGTGGACAACAGAAAGGAGTGTGTGCTGTTTGCAGTCGCTGGACAAACAGAGCTGACAGCAAGAGCGACTACAGACTTAGGAGGTGAAACTAAAGGCACCAAGTAAGGGAAGTGAATATTTAGGATTCCCAGGCAGAGTTTCCTTAATATGTCTAGGCGAGTGTGGAGCTGTCAGAGGAACTGGATGAAGGTACCAGACTTATTATACCCCAGGGAAGAGGCTGAGTGCTTGACCTTTAATTTGCAGTAAGTTACTATTGCAATATCATAGGGTCCCTGGGGTGAAGCATATGGGAGAGACGGGCGGGACCTATGCTTCATACTCCGTTACTTATGTAAAGAGGTGGAAAAGACTTCTGATAAAACAGAGACTGTTGTATTCCGGCCACAAGGTGGCACTATAAGATACTGTTTGTAGCCTGGCCACAAGGTGGTACTACACCAATTCTAAGAGACTCTTTGTATCCTGGCCACAAGGAGGCACTATCCCTCATACCAGAGACTAAAGTGACTGATCCACAAGAATTTCTGCTGGAAGTAACTGGATTAATTTGTTTTCTTTATGAATTATAATTTCTCCGGAGCAGAGAAGCTGCCCGTGTGTAGTCAGGTTGTTCCTGTATTTTGAGTAAGAACGTTTATGTAGATTTTTATTTTCATATGTTCTACTTCTAAACCCTTGTTTATGAGCCCTACAAATAAACAAGTCTCCTGCATCATATATCTGTGTTTTGCGGAACCTTTTGTCATAAAGATTTCCTGTGATAAACGGCCATCCTTGTCACAATATATATACACTAAAACACTACTAATATCAGCTCTTTTATATTCTGAGAAAGGCTTCTTTTATATAACATCTGGGACACTATATATATTTTATCCCAGATATTCATTTTCTGTGTATATACATATATTACTAATATTCGTATTTATATATTGTTTATATGCTGCACCTTGGCCAATATGTAATATATAATGTATTGGTGACATATATTTATCATCTATTCAATGGAATATAATTACTATATCTTGACACTCCGTCTAAAACTCATTTATCTACCCCCTACTTATGTAAGGACTCTTAACCCACATTTAATGTGCCATTTTCTAGCTTCATCATTTACAGACTTTGCCCATTTATGTTATACCCTTCATGTGATTTAAGATCAATTTCCCACATATTATAGATTTTTAAACTATATGATTATGCTTTTGGTTTTAATCTCCTGTGTTTCCATGATAACCTTATGGTTTAAATAGGCCTCCAGTGCCTAGAACGGTAACTCCTGATGAAATTGTTGAGAAACGCACTTCATGTTGTACGTGACGTTACGTAATACGCTGCAACGCTTTCCTATGATGTCAGCATTAGGCGCATAGGCAGCGTTCGCGGTTTAGGGAGCTCTGACCTTGTGTGTCTCTGAATGGGCACACAACCTGCCAATTTGAGGCCTCTAGTTGACCTAAGATTCCCTCATATTTTGATTTAAGAGTATTGGACTCAATAAAGACAAACTAGGCATCTTAGGTCCCGTTCAATATCAGCTCTGTTGTTTTGAAAATGAAGTGGATTTTTTAGAATGATTAAGACCTTGTGACACCATTTGCAATATCACTTGGTATCCCAGGATACACCTTTATATTCACTTTCTCTAGTGATTTCCCTAATCCCTATTTTAGGGTACTATGTGGGCCATATATATTTGATATTTAATATGTACTAGCGACTTGCCCGTCAAAAAATGGCGGTCAATAAAAGAAAGTGTTAAAATGCTGTTTCTCACACAATGTGAGTGTACTGTGTGCCTTAACTATATAGACCCCTCTAACACACTAATGAATGCTGGTAATAACACTATAAGTGCCATGAGGGTCATTCAGGACCCTCATGACTCAAAGTGTAAGGACTACACCATTTTAACCCGGTTGCTTATGGGGGTCTATCCAGACCCTTATAAGCCTCTATTTAACCCCATCAGTCCCATAAGGGTATATTATGACCATTATGGGCCTGTTACAACCCAACTTTAACCACATAAGTGCCAAGATGGTCCTCAAGGACCATCATGACACTAAGTATAAACACTAAGTCACAAAAAATAAAAAAAAGAATATTACAGAAAATAAAAAAATACATTACAACCCCCCCACTACAGAAACAAAAATTGCACACCTGAAAAGGAAATACATATAATACATACAATACAATACATTCAATACAATACAATACAATACAATTAAATACAATACAATTGAATACAAGACTTTCTCTCCCTGTCTCATCACAGCAGTAACTCAGACCTACAATACCCTCACTCTGGACACAAACATCCCACAGATTTAAAGCAGGAACTCAGACCTACAATACCCTCACTCTGGACACAAACATCCCACAGATTTAAAGCAGTAGCTCAGACCTACAATACCCTCACTCTGGACACTAACATCCCACAGATTTAAAGCAGTAACTCAGACCTACAATACCCTCACTCTGGACACAAACATACCACAGATTTAAAGCAGTAACTCAGACCTACAATACCCTCACTCTGGACACAAACATCCCACAGATTTCAAGCAGTAACTCAGACCTAAAATACCCTCACTCTGGACACAAACATCCCACAGATTTAAAGCAGTAACTCAGACCTACAAAACCCTCACTCTGGACACAAACATCCCACAGATTTAAAGCAGAAACTCAGACCTACAATACCCTCACTCTGGACACAAACATCCAACAGATTTAAAGCAGTAACTCAGACCTACAATACCCTCACTCTGGACACAAACATTCCACAGATTTCAAGGTATTTGCAGTTACCTGGAAGAACAACAACAATATACTTCTGTCTGTTACATTAATTATTAACTTTCATATTGTATATGATATCTGGCCACATAGTAACATTTGTGTAAAATTCTTGTATCTTAGTTAATTGTCTAGTTTGATTGGGGTACTATATACTGTGTGTTATGTTTCAACACCCCGTCTAATTTACTATCTAACATCTGTAGCAAATGGTCTTCTTATCTGCATATCCAACACTAAGACTTTCTCTCCCTCTCTCATCACAGCAGTAAGTCAGACCTACAATACCCTCACTCTGGACACAAACATCCCACAGATTTCAAGGTATTTGCAGTTACCTGGAAGACCAACAATAATATACTTCTGTCTGTTACATTAATTATTAACATTCATATTGTATATGATATCTGGCCACATAGTAACATTTGTGTAAAATTCTTGTATCTTAGTTAATTGTCTAGTTTGATTGGTGTACTATATGCTGTGTGTTACATTTCACCTCCCCCGTCTAATTTACTATCTAACATCTGTAGCAAATGGTCTTCTTATCTGCATATCCAACACTCAGACTTTCTCTCCCTGTCTCATAACAGCAGTAAGTCAGACCTACAATACCCTCACTCTGGACACAAACATCCCACAGATTTCAAGGTATTTGCAGTTACCTGGAAGACCAACAACAATATACTTCTGTCTGTTACATTAATTATTAACGTTCATATTGTATATGATATCTGGCCACATCGTAACATTTGTGTAAAATTCTTGTATCTTAGTTAAGTGTCTAGTTTAATTGGTGTACTATATACTGTGTGTTATATTTCACCTCCATCGTATAATTTACTATCTAACATCTGTAGCAAATGGTCTTCTTATCTGCATATCCAACACTCAGACTTTCTCTCCCTGTCTCATCACAGCAGTAAGTCAGACCTACAATACCCTCACTCTGGACACAAACATCCCACAGATTTCAAGGTATTTGCAGTTACCTGGAAGACCAACAACAATATACTTCTGTCTGTTACATTAATTATTTACTTTCATATTGTATATGATATCTGGCCACATAGTAACATTTGTGTAAAATTCTTGTATCTTAGTTAATTGTCTAGTTTGATTGGGGTACTATATACTGTGTGTTATATTTCACCACCCCGTCTAATTTACTATCTAACATCTGTAGCAAATGGTCTTCTTATCTGCATATCCAACACTCAGACTATCTCTCCCTGTCTCATCACAGCAGTAAGTCAGACCTACAATACCCTCACTCTGGACACAAACATCCCACAGATTTCAAGGTATTTGCAGTTACCTGGAAGACCAACAACAATATACTTCTGTCTGTTACATTAATTATTAACTTTCATATTGTATATGATATCTGGCCACATAGTAACATTTGTGTAAAATTCTTGTATCTTAGTTAATTGTCTAGTTTGATTGGTGTACTATATACTGTGTGTTATATTTCACCTCCCCAGTCTAATTTACTATATAACATCTGTAGCAAATGGTCTTCTTATCTGCATATCCAACACTGAGACTTTCTCTCCCTGTCTCATCACAGCAGTGTCAGACCTACAATACCCTCACTCTGGACACAAACATCCAACAGATTTCAAGGTATTTGCAGTTAGCTGGAAGACCAACAACAATATACTTCTGTCTGTTACATTAATTATTAACTTTCATATTGTATATGATATCTGGCCACATAGTAACATTTGCGTAAAATTCTTGTATCTTAGTTAATTGTCTAGTTTGATTGGTGTACTATATACTGTGTGTTATATTTCACCTCCCCAGTCTAATTTACTATATAACATCTGTAGCAAATGGTCTTCTTATCTGCATATCCAACACTCAGACTTTCTCTCCCTGTCTCATCACAGCAGTGTCAGACCTACAATACCCTCACTCTGGACACAAACATCCAACAGATTTCAAGGTATTTGCAGTTAGCTGGAAGACCAACAACAATATACTTCTGTCTGTTACATTAATTATTAACTTTCATATTGTATATGATATCTGGCCACATAGTAACATTTGTGTAAAATTCTTGTATCTTAGTTAATTGTCTAGTTTGATTGGTGTACTATATACTGTGTGTTATATTTCACCTCCCCAGTCTAATTTACTATCTAACATCTGTAGCAAATGGTCTTCTTATCTGCATATCCAACACTCAGACTTTCTCTCCCTGTCTCATCACAGCAGTAAGTCAGACCTACAATACCCTCACTCTGGACACAAACATCCAACAGATTTCAAGGTATTTGCAGTTACCTGGAAGACCAAAAACAATATAATTCTGTCTGTTACATTAATTATTAACTTTCATATTGTATATGATATCTGGCCACATAGTAACATTTGTGTAAAATTCTTGTATCTTAGTTAATTGTCTAGTTTGATTGGTGTACTATATACTGTGTGTTATATTTCACCTCTTCCGTCTAATTTACTGTCTAACATCTGTAGCAAAGGTCTTCTTATCTGCATATCCAACACTCAGACTTTCTCTCCCTGTCTCATCACAGCAGTAAGTCAGACCTACAATACCCTCACTCTGGACACAAACATCCCACAGATTTCAAGGTATTTGCAGTTACCTGGAAGACCAACAACAATATACTTCTGTCTGTTACATTAATTATTAACTTTCATATTGTATATGATATCTGGCCACATAGTAACATTTGTGTAAAATTCTTGTATCTTAGTTAATTGTCTAGTTTGATTGGGGTAATATATACTGTGTGTTATATTTCACCACCCCGTCTAATTTACTATCTAACATCTGTAGCAAATGGTCTTCTTACCCTGCATATCCAACACTCAGACTTTCTCTCCCTGTCTCATCACAGCAGTAAGTCAGACCTACAATACCCTCACTCTGGACACAAACATCCAACAGATTTCAAGGTATTTGCAGTTACCTGGAAGACCAACAACAATATACTTCTGTCTGTTACATTAATTATTAACGTTCATATTGTATATGATATCTGGCCACATCGTAACATTTGTGTAAAATTCTTGTATCTTAGTTAAGTGTCTAGTTTGATTGGTGTACTATATACTGTGTGTTATATTTCACCTCCCCAGTCTAATTTACTATATAACATCTGTAGCAAATGGTCTTCTTATCTGCATATCCAACACTCAGACTTTCTCTCCCTGTCTCATCACAGCAGTGTCAGACCTACAATACCCTCACTCTGGACACAAACATCCAACAGATTTCAAGGTATTTGCAGTTAGCTGGAAGACCAACAACAATATACTTCTGTCTGTTACATTAATTATTAACTTTCATATTGTATATGATATCTGGCCACATAGTAACATTTGTGTAAAATTCTTGTATCTTAGTTAATTGTCTAGTTTGATTGGTGTACTATATACTGTGTGTTATATTTCACCTCCCCAGTCTAATTTACTATCTAACATCTGTAGCAAATGGTCTTCTTATCTGCATATCCAACACTGAGACTTTCTCTCCCTGTCTCATCACAGCAGTGTCAGACCTACAATACCCTCACTCTGGACACAAACATCCAACAGATTTCAAGGTATTTGCAGTTAGCTGGAAGACCAACAACAATATACTTCTGTCTGTTACATTAATTATTAACTTTCATATTGTATATGATATCTGGCCACATAGTAACATTTGTGTAAAATTCTTGTATCTTAGTTAATTGTCTAGTTTGATTGGTGTACTATATACTGTGTGTTATATTTCACCTCCCCAGTCTAATTTACTATCTAACATCTGTAGCAAATGGTCTTCTTATCTGCATATCCAACACTCAGACATACTCTCCCTGTCTCATCACAGCAGTAATTCAGACCTACAATACCCTCACTCTGGACACAAACATCCAACAGATTTCAAGGTATTTGCAGTTACCTGGAAGACCAACAACAATATACTTCTGTCTGTTACATTAATTATTAACTTTCATATTGTATATGATATCTGGCCACATAGTAACATTTGTGTAAAATTCTTGTATCTTAGTTAATTGTCTAGTTTGATTGGTGTACTATATACTGTGTGTTATATTTCACCTCCCCAGTCTAATTTACTATCTAACATCTGTAGCAAATGGTCTTCTTATCTGCATATCCAACACTCAGACTTTCTCTCCCTGTCTCATCACAGCAGTAAGTCAGACCTACAATACCCTCACTCTGGACACAAACATCCCACAGATTTCAAGGTATTTGCAGTTACCTGGAAGACCAACAACAATATACTTCTGTCTGTTACATTAATTATTTACTTTCATATTGTATATGATATCTGGCCACATAGTAACATTTGTGTAAAATTCTTGTATCTTAGTTAAGTGTCTAGTTTGATTGGTGTACTATATACTGTGTGTTATATTTCACCTCCCCAGTCTAATTTACTATCTAACATCTGTAGCAAATGGTCTTCTTATCTGCATATCCAACACTCAGACATACTCTCCCTGTCTCATCACAGCAGTAAGTCAGACCTACAATACCCTCACTCTGGACACAAACATCCAACAGATTTCAAGGTATTTGCAGTTACCTGGAAGACCAACAACAATATACTTCTGTCTGTTACATTAATTATTAACTTTCATATTGTATATGATATCTGGCCACATAGTAACATTTGTGTAAAATTCTTGTATCTTAGTTAATTGTCTAGTTTGATTGGTGTACTATATACTGTGTGTTATATTTCACCTCCCCGTCTAATTTACTATCTAACATCTGTAGCAAATGGTCTTCTTATCTGCATATCCAACACTCAGACTTTCTCTCCCTGTCTCATCACAGCAGTAAGTCAGACCTACAATACCCTCACTCTGGACACAAACATCCCACAGATTTCAAGGTATTTGCAGTTACCTGGAAGACCAACAACAATATACTTCTGTCTGTTACATTAATTATTTACTTTCATATTGTATATGATATCTGGCCACATAGTAACATTTGTGTAAAATTCTTGTATCTTAGTTAATTGTCTAGTTTGATTGGTGTACTATATACTGTGTGTTATATTTCACCTCCCCAGTCTAATTTACTATCTAACATCTGTAGCAAATGGTCTTCTTATCTGCATATCCAACACTCAGACTTTCTCTCCCTGTCTCATCACAGCAGTAAGTCAGACCTACAATACCCTCACTCTGGACACAAACATCCCACAGATTTCAAGGTATTTGCAGTTACCTGGAAGACCAACAACAATATACTTCTGTCTGTTACATTAATTATTAACGTTCATATTGTATATGATATCTGGCCACATCGTAACATTTGTGTAAAATTCTTGTATCTTAGTTAAGTGTCTAGTTTGATTGGTGTACTATATACTGTGTGTTATATTTCACCTCCCCCGTATAATTTACTATCTAACATCTGTAGCAAATGGTCTTCTTATCTGCATATCCAACACTCAGACTTTCTCTCCCTGTCTCATCACAGCAGTAAGTCAGACCTACAATACCCTCACTCTGGACACAAACATCCCACAGATTTCAAGGTATTTGCAGTTACCTGGAAGACCAACAACAATATACTTCTGTCTGTTACATTAATTATTAACTTTCATATTGTATATGATATCTGGCCACATAGTAACATTTGTGTAAAATTCTTGTATCTTAGTTAATTGTCTAGTTTGATTGGTGTACTATATACTGTGTGTTATATTTCACCTCCCCCGTCTAATTTACTATCTAACATCTGTAGCAAATGGTCTTCTTATCTGCATATCCAACACTCAGACTTTCTCTCCCTGTCTCATCACAGCAGTAAGTCAGACCTACAATACCCTCACTCTGGACACAAACATCCCACAGATTTCAAGGTATTTGCAGTTACCTGGAAGACCAACAACAATATACTTCTGTCTGTTACATTAATTATTTACTTTCATATTGTATATGATATCTGGCCACATAGTAACATTTGTGTAAAATTCTTGTATCTTAGTTAATTGTCTAGTTTGATTGGTGTACTATATACTGTGTGTTATATTTCACCTCCCCAGTCTAATTTACTATCTAACATCTGTAGCAAATGGTCTTCTTATCTGCATATCCAACACTCAGACTTTCTCTCCCTGTCTCATCACAGCAGTAAGTCAGACCTACAATACCCTCACTCTGGACACAAACATCCCACAGATTTCAAGGTATTTGCAGTTACCTGGAAGACCAACAACAATATACTTCTGTCTGTTACATTAATTATTTACTTTCATATTGTATATGATATCTGGCCACATAGTAACATTTGTGTAAAATTCTTGTATCTTAGTTAATTGTTTAGTTTGATTGGGGTACTATATACTGTGTGTTATATTTCACCACCCCGTCTAATTTACTATCTAACATCTGTAGCAAATGGTCTTCTTATCTGCATATCCAACACTCAGACTTTCTCTCCCTGTCTCATCACAGCAGTAAGTCAGACCTACAATACCCTCACTCTGGACACAAACATCCCACAGATTTCAAGGTATTTTCAGTTACCTGGAAGACCAACAACAATATACTTCTGTCTGTTACATTAATTATTTACTTTCATATTGTATATGATATCTGGCCACATAGTAACATTTGTGTAAAATTCTTGTATCTTAGTTAATTGTCTAGTTTGATTGGTGTACTATATACTGTGTGTTATATTTCACCTCCCCCGTCTAATTTACTATCTAACATCTGTAGCAAATGGTCTTCTTATCTGCATATCCAACACTCAGACTTTCTCTCCCTGTCTCATCACAGCAGTAAGTCAGACCTACAATACCCTCACTCTGGACACAAACATCCCACAGATTTCAAGGTATTTGCAGTTACCTGGAAGACCAACAACAATATACTTCTGTCTGTTACATTAATTATTAACTTTCATATTGTATATGATATCTGGCCACATAGTAACATTTGTGTAAAATTCTTGTATCTTAGTTAAGTGTCTAGTTTGATTGGTGTACTATATACTGTGTGTTATATTTCACCTCCCCCGTCTAATTTACTATCTAACATCTGTAGCAAATGGTCTTCTTATCTGCATATCCAACACTCAGACTTTCTCTCCCTGTCTCATCACAGCAGTAAGTCAGACCTACAATACCCTCACTCTGGACACAAACATCCAACAGATTTCAAGGTATTTGCAGTTACCTGGAAGACCAACAACAATATACTTCTGTCTGTTACATTAATTATTAACTTTCATATTGTATATGATATCTGGCCACATAGTAACATTTGTGTAAAATTCTTGTATCTTAGTTAATTGTCTAGTTTGATTGGTGTACTATATACTGTGTGTTATATTTCACCTCCCCCGTATAATTTACTATCTAACATCTGTAGCAAATGGTCTTCTTATCTGCATATCCAACACTCAGACTTTCTCTCCCTGTCTCATCACAGCAGGAAGTCAGACCTACAATACCCTCACTCTGGACACAAACATCCCACAGATTTCAAGGTATTTGCAGTTACCTGGAAGACCAACAACAATATACTTCTGTCTGTTACATTAATTATTTACTTTCATATTGTATATGATATCTGGCCACATAGTAACATTTGTGTAAAATTCTTGTATCTTAGTTAATTGTCTAGTTTGATTGGTGTACTATATACTGTGTGTTATATTTCACCTCCCCCGTCTAATTTACTATCTAACATCTGTAGCAAATGGTCTTCTTATCTGCATATCCAACACTCAGACTTTCTCTCCCTGTCTCATCACAGCAGTAAGTCAGACCTACAATACCCTCACTCTGGACACAAACATCCCACAGATTTCAAGGTATTTGCAGTTACCTGGAAGACCAACAACAATATACTTCTGTCTGTTACATTAATTATTAACTTTCATATTGTATATGATATCTGGCCACATAGTAACATTTGTGTAAAATTCTTGTATCTTAGTTAATTGTCTAGTTTGATTGGTGTACTATATACTGTGTGTTATATTTCACCTCCCCCGTCTAATTTACTATCTAACATCTGTAGCAAATGGTCTTCTTATCTGCATATCCAACACTCAGACTTTCTCTCCCTGTCTCATCACAGCAGTAAGTCAGACCTACAATACCCTCACTCTGGACACAAACATCCCACAGATTTCAAGGTATTTGCAGTTACCTGGAAGACCAACAACAATATACTTCTGTCTGTTACATTAATTATTAACTTTCATATTGTATATGATATCTGGCCACATAGTAACATTTGTGTAAAATTCTTGTATCTTAGTTAATTGTCTAGTTTGATTGGGGTACTATATACTGTGTGTTATATTTCACCACCCCGTCTAATTTACTATCTAACATCTGTAGCAAATGGTCTTCTTATCTGCATATCCAACACTCAGACTTTCTCTCCCTGTCTCATCACAGCAGTAAGTCAGACCTACAATACCCTCACTCTAGACACAAACATCCCACATATTTCAAGGTATTTGCAGTTACCTGGAAGACCAACAACAATATACTTCTGTCTGTTACATTAATTATTAACTTTCATATTGTATATGATATCTGGCCACATAGTAACATTTGTGTAAAATTCTTGTATCTTAGTTAATTGTCTAGTTTGATTGGTGTACTATATACTGTGTGTTATATTTCACCTCCCCCGTCTAATTTACTATCTAACATCTGTAGCAAATGGTCTTCTTATCTGCATATCCAACACTCAGACTTTCTCTCCCTGTCTCATCACAGCAGTAAGTCAGACCTACAATACCCTCACTCTGGACACAAACATCCCACAGATTTCAAGGTATTTGCAGTTACCTGGAAGACCAACAACAATATACTTCTGTCTGTTACATTAATTATTAACTTTCATATTGTATATGATATCTGGCCACATAGTAACATTTGTGTAAAATTCTTGTATCTTAGTTAATTGTCTAGTTTGATTGGTGTACTATATACTGTGTGTTATATTTCACCTCCCCCGTCTAATTTACTATCTAACATCTGTAGCAAATGGTCTTCTTATCTGCATATCCAACACTCAGACTTTCTCTCCCTGTCTCATCACAGCAGTAAGTCAGACCTACAATACCCTCACTCTGGACACAAACATCCCACAGATTTCAAGGTATTTGCAGTTACCTGGAAGACCAACAACAATATACTTCTGTCTGTTACATTAATTATTAACTTTCATATTGTATATGATATCTGGCCACATAGTAACATTTGTGTAAAATTCTTGTATCTTAGTTAATTGTCTAGTTTGATTGGTGTACTATATACTGTGTGTTATATTTCACCTCCCCCGTCTAATTTACTATCTAACATCTGTAGCAAATGGTCTTCTTATCTGCATATCCAACACTCAGACTTTCTCTCCCTGTCTCATCACAGCAGTAAGTCAGACCTACAATACCCTCACTCTGGACACAAACATCCCACAGATTTCAAGGTATTTGCAGTTACCTGGAAGACCAACAACAATATACTTCTGTCTGTTACATTAATTATTAACTTTCATATTGTATATGATATCTGGCCACATAGTAACATTTGTGTAAAATTCTTGTATCTTAGTTAATTGTCTAGTTTGATTGGTGTTCTATATACTGTGTGTTATATTTCACCTCCCCCAGTCTAATTTACTATCTAACATCAGTAGCAAATGGTCTTCTTATCTGCATATCCAACACTCAGACTTTCTCTCCCTGTCTCATCACAGCAGTAAGTCAGACCTACAATACCCTCAAGTCTGGACACAAACATCCCACAGATTTCAAGGTATTTGCAGTTACCTGGAAGACCAACAACAATATACTTCTGTCTGTTACATTAATTATTAACTTTCATATTGTATATGATATCTGGCCACATAGTAACATTTGTGTAAAATTCATCTATCTTAGTTAACTGTCTAGTTTGATTGGTGTTTTATATACTGTGTGTTATATTTCACCTCCCCCGTCTAATTTACTGTCTTACATCTGTAGCAAATGGTCTTCTTATCTGCATATCCAACACTCAGACTTTCTCTCCCTGTCTCATCACAGCAGTAAGTCAGACCTACAATACCCTCACTCTGGACACAAACATCCCAACAGATTTCAAGGTATTTGCAGTTACCTGGAAGACCAACAACAATATACTTCTGTCTGTTACATTAATTATTAACTTTCATATTGTATATGATATCTGGCCACATAGTAACATTTGTGTAAAATTCTTGTATCTTGGTTAATTGTCTAGTTTGATTGGTGTTCTATATACTGTGTGTTATATTTCACCTCCCCCGTCTAATTTACTGTCTAACATCTGTAGCAAATGGTCTTCTTATCTGCATATCCAACACTCAGACGTTCTCTCCCTGTCTCATCACAGCAGTAAGTCAGACCTACAATACCCTCACTCTGGACACAAACATCCCATAGATTTCAAGGTATTTGCAGTTATATGGAAGACCAACAACAATATACTTCTGTCTGTTACATTAATTATTAACTTTCATATTGTAAATGATATCTAAAATCCAAATTAATAAAGTCTCTTAGATTCTCACCCACCGCCGTCATTCTGATTCACCTTATCACACTCTCTTCCTTGCTCCTGAAGCTATATCACTACAACTTCTTCTCTTAGGACAATAATTCTTACCCCACTATCACACAATCATCCTATCTTTCTCCTGGGCTTACGCACTGTCACAATGCTTTCTCACTCTTTCCTCTATCTTATAACCTACTGCCTTTCTCTCAGACTTTCTTTTGTAGTCTCTCCATATCATGTCCCCAAAAATATTACCATCTCGCCTTCTTTGCTCTCCTCTCCTCTTCTCTGCTCCCATGAGCTCCTCTCCCTCCTCCAGTCTCAACATCATCCCCTCCCTAACACTCACAAGAAACAACACTGTAAGTCCCAGTCCCATCTTCTCTCCCTCTCACTACTCCTTCTCCTGGCTGTGGGAGATATATCCCCTAACCCGGGCCCCTCACTCATCTCCACTCGCTGTCAGCAACGCTCTGGTTCATGGCCAGCAAACACCCGTAACACCCAGAATCTGATACATGTCACAAACCCTCTACTCTACCTTTCTCCTGCGCCCTCTGGAACGCACGGTCTATCTGCAATAAACTCACTTTCACTCACGACTTATTCATCTCCAACTCTCTCAATCTATTGGCTCTCACGGAAACCTGGCTCTCATCCCCAGACACTGCCTCCCCTGCAGCACTCTCTCATGGTGGCTTTCACCTCAGCCACACACCTAGACCTGGGAACAAACAAGGTGGTGGTGTGGGCGTATTGCTTTCCAGTCGCTGTTAACCTCTTAGTCCCTGTCCCATCCCTCCAATTCTCATCCTTTGAAGTGCATACAATGCGCCTCTTCTCACCTTTCTCTCTACGTGTTGCCGTGATCTATCGCCCCCATGGCACTTCCTCTCAATTTCTTGATCACTTTTCTGCCTGGTTCCCTCACTTTCTGTCCTCCAATGTTTCTTCAATGGTACTTGGAGATTTTAACATTCCCATTGACACTCCCACCTCCCCAGCAGCAGCCAAACTGCTCGCACTACCTCTTCCCTTAGCCTCTCACAACTAACAGATTCTTCTACTCATCATGCTTGACATGCTCTTGACCTTATCTTCAGCAATCTCAGCACAGCCTCCAACCCAGTCACCCATCCACTCTCTGTATCTGACCATCACTTAGTTACCTTTAACCTCACCTCTTCTTCCTCCCACCACCCCTCTCTTAACCCAGCCACCATCACGAACAGAAACCTGCTAGCACTTGACCCTACTCAGCTCTCCATTAATATCCAAACCCTTCTCAGCCCCATCACCTACCTCAACTGCCCTGATACTGCCATCTCACTTTCCAACTCTACTCTCTCTTCCATCCTTGATACCCTCACCCCCATAACCACACGAAGACGCCCTTGCTCAATTCCACAGCCTTGGCACACAACGCAAACACAATACATCCAGAAGTGCTCCCGCACCGCTGAACGGCTCTGGAGGAAATCCCGCACCTCTGCAGATTTCCTCCACTACAAATTTATGTTACGCTCCTACTCCTCTGCCCTCAACCTCACCAAACAACACTACTTCACTTCACTAATATCAACCCTATTCTCTAACCCAAAGCGTCTGTTCGCAATGTTCAAAACTCTCCTCCACCCACCACCTCCTCCCATCCCTTCCTCTCTCACAGCTGAAGACTTTGACAACCATTTTATTCATAAAATCGAAAATATCCACAATGAACTCTCATCTCACAAGGCTCACTCACTCTACCATCTCAACTATCCAACCACACCCACTCTTCTCCCTCCCCCAATCCAACAGACACTTTGAACTGCTTTGCCTGAGCTACAGAGGATGAAGTCACTAGCCTGCTATCATCCACTCGCCTCACTACATGTCCCCAGGAACCTATTCCATCTCAGCTCACCCCTCCCCTCTCTACCACACTAATCCCAGCTCTAACACACATTTTCAACCTTTCCCTAACTACCGGCAAGTTTCCATCTTGTCTAAAACACGCCACAATTACACCCATCCTCAAAAAGTACTCATCTGACTCTGACATTGCTTCTAACTACCGCCCTATCTCTCTACTTCCTCTGGCTTCCAAACTGCTCGAGCGGCTCGTCTATACCCGCCTTATCAGCTTTATTTCCTCTAACTCCTTTCTTGACACCTTCCAATCCGGCTTTCGGCCCCAACATTCCACTGAGACAGCTCTCACTAAAGTCACCAATGACCTGCTTACTGCCAAGTCAAAAGGTCACTTTTCTATTCACCTTCTTCTAGATCTCTCTGCTACCTTTGATACTGTTGACCATCCACTTCTACTCCATATCCTCTCCTCCCTCGGTATTCGAGACACTGTTCTCTCGTAGTTCTCATCATACCTACAAAATCGATCATTCAGTATCTCCTTCTCTGACACCTCTTCTTCTACCTACCCCCTGTCTGTTGGCGTACCCCAAGGATCTGTCCTAGGCCCGCTCCTCTTCTCCATCTACACTTCCTCACTTAGTACCCTTATAAACTCTTTTGGGCTGCAATATCATCTCTATGCAGATGACACCCAAATCTATCTCTCAGCACCAGATCTATCCCCCTCTCTTGTAACACATGTCTCCAACTGCCTCTCTAGTATATCCTCTTGGATGTCCACACACCATCTCAAACTCAACATGTCTAAAACTGAACTCCTAATCTTCCCTCCCTCTCCCACTGTGTCAATTCCTCACATCTCTCTCACTGTCAATAATAACATCATCACCCCCTTCTCCCAAGCCCGCTGTCTTGGGGTTCTACTGGACCCCACCCTGTCCCTCATCCCTCACATACAATCACTAACTAAATCTTGTCTTCTCCATCTAAAAAACATCTCCAGAATTCGCCACTTTCTTACACAAGACACAACTAAAATCCTTATACACTTTTTCATCATCTCTCGACTGGACTACTGCAACTCGCTTCTTGCTGGCCTACCCACCACCCGACTATCTCCACTTCAATCCATTATGAATGCCTCTGCTCGACTCGTCTTCCGTACACAATGTTCAGTGTCGGCATGACCTCTCTGTCAATCTCTCCACTGGCTTCCCATAGCCTCCAGAATAAAATTTAAAATCCTGACCCTAGCTTTCAAAGCACTCCCAATACATTTCTGGTCTCATCTCCAAATACTCCCCCACCCGCCCTCTTCGCTCTGCTAATGACCTTCTTCTTTCCACAACTCTTGTCACCTCCTCTCACTCTCGCCTTCAGGACTTTTCTTGTGCTGCCCCTATTCTCTGGAACTCCTTGCCTCGCTCCACCAGATTATCCTCTAGCCTCAAAACATTCAAAACCTCTCTAAAAACACATCTCTTTAAAGAAGCGTATCACCTTCTACCCTAACACACTCTCAAATCTCTCTCCCTCCTTTTCCTCACACAATACCTTTAGGATGTAGGTCTGCGAGTTTCAATCCCACAAGGTGCGTTAGAGAAAGCACCATGGACGCTGGATACCAAACTCAAAGACAGGGCCCTCCTTGTTTTACTATATGTTAATTTGTATGTATCTTTGTCTTGAACGTATCTTATGTACAGCGCTACGTAATATGTTGGCGCGTTATAAATAAACGATAATAATAATACAATACAATACACCCCTATCTAATATACATCCCCCTATCTAATATATATCCCCCTATCTAATATACATTCCCCTATCTAATATACAATATTATCGATGTAATATACATCCCCCTATCTATCTAATATACAATACATGCTATCTCTATATAGCAACCCTAATTCTAAGCTAAAATAAAATAAAATAATTAAGACCACTTACCTTTGAAACGTTTCTTCAGATCACCAACCTAGGGTAAAATAAATTTAAAAAATGACTACAACACGTTTACATAAAATAAATAAACATTCTAAACCTTCTAAATATTCTACTCACCTTTCCAGCATGTCCCTGTCCATCTTTGCTTCTCCTGCGCGACCCCTGTTTAAAAAAAAAACTTACTACTTACCTCCCCACGATGTCTCCGGCCTCCTCGTGTTCTGCCCCGGATGGGCCCTGGAAGCATTCACGCTCTTTACATTTAAAAAAAAAACAACAACACACATCCGCCCTGGAGGATGTCCCCGACGCTAATGAGCTTCCTACGGAGTGTTCCAGAATAAAATTGGCAATGGCGGCTTCTGATTGGCTGAAAACGCTGTTTATCAAATTCAGCCAATCAGAAGACGCCAATTGTGAACCAATGAGAAAGGCATACACCCCAAAATCCCACGCTGATTGGATAACGCACCTGTCAATCTTTATTTAAACCAATCCAAATGCTGTATTGCCATCAGCGAATCACAATGGGATACACCCCATGCGGTGATTAGCTGAAGACATCTGCGCCTTCCCATTGGCTGTAATACTGATTGACATTGACAACACTCTACCAGATGACTGGAGAAAAGCTGATGTGATACCTATATTTAAAAATAGAGCAAGAGCAAATCCGGGGAATTATAGACCAGTGAGCCTCACTTCTGTAGTGGGGAAGCTTTTAGAAGGGTTAATAAGGGATAATATACAAGAATAAGTCTATTTGAACAGGATTATAAGTAGGAGTCAACATGGATTTATGAGGGATAGGTCATGTAAAACAAATCTAATTAGTTTCTAGGAGGAGGTTAGTAGGAACCTGGATCAAGGCAACTCAGTGGATGTAGTCTTTTTGGATTTTGCAAAGGGTTTTGATACAGTGCCACATGGGAGACTATTGTGCAAACTAAGAGATACAGGAGTTGCAGTAAATATCTGCTCATGGATTGAGAGCTGGCTAAAAGACAGGAAGCAAAGGGTTCTTGTAAATGGAACAAACTCCGATTGGACTAATGTGGTAAGTGGGGTTCCTCAGGGTTCAGTATTAAATCCTCTCCTTTTTAACATATTTATTAATGACTTAGAGGTAGGATTGGAGTGTGGTGTCTCCATTTTTGCTGATGACACGAAGTTGTGCAAGGTAATTAAATCAGATAGTGATGTGCTTTCCCTTCAAAGGGATTTACATAAAATTGAGAAATAGGCATCTAAATGGCAGATGAGATTTAATAAGAATAAATGTAAAGTTATACATCTGGGAAGGAAAATTAGCCATGCAATGTATAATCTTAATGGAGCAAATCTAGGTGTATCGGATATTGAAAGGGATTTGGGAGTGCTTGTGGACAACCACCTAGGTAACAGTGCTCAAAGCCAAGCAGCAGCTGCAAAGGCAAATAAAATATTAGCATGTATTAAGAAGCGTATAGAAGCCAGGGAAGCAAATATAATTCTGCCACTATACAAATCTCTAGTACGCCCTCATTTGGAATATGGAGTACAATTTTGGGCACCACTTCATAAAAATTACATTTTAGAGCTGGAAAAAGTACAGAGGAGGGCAACAAAACTAATAAGGGGAATGGAGGGGCTAAGTTATGAAGACAGACTAACCAAATTAAACTTATTTTCTCTAGAAAAAAGGCATCTAAGAGGAGATATGATTACCTTATATAAATACATCCAGGGTCAGTATAAATATTTGTCAAGGGAGCTTTTTGTGCCAAGAGGTTTTCAACTGACAAGAGGACATCCCTTGTGGTTAGAAGTAAAAAGATTCCACCTTAAAGAAAGAAAAGCGTTCTTCACAATAAGGGTGGTTAATCTGTGGAATTCTCTACCAGAGGAGGTGGTGACAGTGGATTCGAAAGATAACTTTAAAAGGGGACTGGATTTATTTCTAATTAAAAAGGGAATTCAGGGTTATCATGGATAATTAGAGAGGCAGTATTGATCCAGGGAGAAGTCCGGTCGCCGGTGTCTGGGATAAGGAGGGAATGGATTATTTATTTTTAATTTTTATATACAACTAATTAATTAATAGTTAATCCGCATATTGCAGATCATAGGAAATCTTAAAAGGTTGAACTTGATGGACTGAAAGTCTTTTTTCAACCTTAAATACTATGGTCCTCATTCTATTATCGGCCGTAGGAGATTCGGGGCCGCAAGGACCGGCCGCAGGCTATTTGCCTATTCTATCCCTTTCTGGCCGGGGGCTCCGGCAGGCTTACGGCTGGCGCCTTGTTATCCCTTGCGGCCACACGCGCTGCAGGAAAGCCTTTGATCTTAAACAGCCGCAAGAGTTTCGGACGCAAGAAAACCCCGGTTGCTACTCAATTGCTACGGGAACCCTCTCGGCAAGGCTAAAACCAAGCCGTAGCTTACTTGCACCAAAAAGGTCCCACAAGCACACAATTAAGCACGTAATAAAGCCATCCTGCTCTCTGATGAAACAATAAAGTGATTGGAGGTGTTAGCATTCATAGCACAACATTCCACTACACTCAAATCTGAAAATCCTTTTTATTTTAATTCATGTCAAATATCCGTGGACAAAGTCCCAAGGGCTTGGAGCACCTCAGACCCGCAAAGGCTGCGGGATTAGCCTACGTCAAGTCCGTAAATGGGTAAAATAGACCTACAGGTCGTAAAGGGCTTACTTACAAGTCATAGCATAGAAAAGCCATCCTGTACTTTTATTAGAAGTGAAAGTGATGTTTGGTTTTTGAATTAATAGCTCAACATTCCCCTACTCTCAAATCCGCAAATAAAGATATTTAACTTCATGTTCAATCTTCGTGTTTTATCTATCATGCAAGCCCGCACAGGTTTGAAAAACGAGCTACGGGCTTGGAGGGCAATCATCCGCCAAACCCGTACGTGCTTCACCAAGAAGCTACGGTCATGAGTTACGGCCAAAAGTCTCAAGCCCGTAATCCTGGTTTTCCTGGCGCCAACTGAAATCAATTAACCAATAGGAAGACGACAATCAAGGCCACATATAGTTTAAAAGTGAGTTAAATTTGTAAATCTGTGACTGTGTTGTATGCTGTGCAAGTGGACACACAGGTCTTGGAGTTGGAGGGTTTTGAGAGAAAGCAAGAGAAAGAGTGAGGAGAGGAGGAGAGATGGAGGGAGAGAGAGAAGTCAGTGAAGGGAGAGGCCAGGGAGAGCAGGGCCCCCAGCCACAGGCTGGCCAGGAAGCTGCTGCTGCTGCTGCTGCCAGAAAAAGGGCAGCAAACTTTAATCAGGATGAGATTGAAACTCTCAAAAGAGGAGTTCAAGCCCACCACTCCATCTTAACCGTTGGGAGCGAGGTAAGGCCCAGGCAAAGGACAGATGCCTGGAGGGCAATCGCGGCTGAGGTCTCTTCGCTGGGGTATGCAAATCGGACCTGGCAGTCTGTCCAGCACCAGTACCAAGACTGCCGCATTGATGTAAAAAAAAAAAATGGCGAACGAGGCCAATGCGGCACGTGGAGCCGGTGGTGGGCCTTTAGAAACCTTTACATACCCTGGTTGGGAGTCCATAGTGCGAATCATGATCCAGCCAGCAGCAGTCGTGGGCCTCCTTGGCCTGGTGGACATGGGTGGGTCAGAAATGTGAGTACCATGTACACCTTAACACCCTCATATGTACGCACATGTACCCCACACAGATAGATAACTGACGTTGAATTGCACTGTAAGATATCTGGTTATGACTACAGATATATGAGGCAGCAAAAATCACGTAAATCCAGTGTAAAGAAATATACTTGTCAGAATTGTTAGCAATGAAATATATGTCCAATACCTCCTCCCACAACTGATTATGATACCATTTTGCAAATCTATTGAAGTTACTGTTATGTTTGCTGTTGGTTCAGAGTGCATATAAAGCATACATGACAACTCCATTGCAATTGTTTGTTTATTGTCATGAGTTCCCCTGTCACACTCTACTCCATGTTAAACTGGCCCATTCATAGCTGTTTGGCTTAACACTCCTACTGCTTAGAACCCATGTACATCTTGAAGCTAGGTATAGCGGATGTATCCTGTTTTATGTTGGCATTTCAGTATGTGCTGGAAGAGTGCCGCCGCCGACTCTAGGGATGCGGCTGCGCTTGCGTCCCCATGTAGCCGTCAAAAATAGTTGGTACACCCAAAGCCATTAACCCTCTAATCCTAACCCCCTAAACCCCACTTTCTAGCGCTAACCCATACCCCCTAACTGTAGCCAGAACCCGAAACCCATAACCACTTACCCGGCCTGCTGGGCTGGCGTAGCTAGAGTTGGTGGCGGTGCACTTCCAGAGATGCGCACATACAAAAGGATAGGTCCGGTATAGCTGGTACATCCCCATGAGACTACATGTATGGATGTGCACACTGCAGCATATGAGGATACAGACTCTGATGGACTGCAAGTTTGTGTCATGTACCAGCCTAATCTGGAACATGTTACATTAACATGTTAACTCACATTGCTGAGGATTGGTCACAGATTGGTCTGTCTCACACACTGGCCAACAGATTCAGATGAGCATGTGTCCTAATTAACTGCAGTTGGCACACCGCACTAGCATTACATATAGTCATATGAGCCATGGGCCCTTTCCTGTTATCTGACCGTGACTGCTGGTAGCAGCAGTGAGCAGCCTCTACATGTCACAGCATTTTCCTGGAGATTATATAATCATGCAGATTTAGTGGGTTATGGTGGTGTTAAGGTAAGGGTTTCGGATTAGGGTGAGGGCTAGTGCTTTTGGGCTTGTGTGTAAGGTGAAAATAATGTATATAACAGCGGCAGCACCATCTATCAGCCCCTTGGTCCAACTGCTGCTGCCAGCAGTCGCTGTCACATAACAGGAAAGATCCCAGCCAGGATCCACAATACTAATGATGCAGATCAATTTTGATTTGCGTCAAATATTCACAGCCAATTACAAGACACTATGATCTCAGAGATATGGAAACACACATATCTCATATTTCAGAACAACAATACTTGTCTCATTTCAGTACCAGCCAGGCGTACCCTGCCTCCTCAGGGACCTGAAATATCGGGCCCTGCACCATGCCAAGATGCAGGACCACCTACAGCAAGACCCACTGCAGCAGGACCACCTGCAGCAGGACATATTGCAGAAAGTCCAATTGGACCCTCCACAAGATGCCAGCCATTGGCTCCAGCAATGGCCCCTCCAGCCAGGATGAGAATGGCGCCGCCTGGCTAACAGTCAATGTGGGCTGGCCAAATGTGGGGACAGCCAATGTGGTCCCATCCCAGTTGGGCCCACAGTATGGAGCCACAGGTAATGGTGACCTGGAGCATGGGCCCCCGGCAGGGCATGTGGCTCCCACAGGCCCCACAGGCTACTCTGGCCCTGCTGGCCACCCCTGCCCCACAGGCCCCGCTGGCCACTCCGGCCCCACAGGCCCTGCAGGCCCCGCTTGCCACTCTGGCCCCACAGGCTCGCAGGTCCCGCTGTCCACTCCGGCCCCACAGGCCCCGCTGCCCACTCCGGCCCCACAGACCCCGCCCATCACTCCGGACCCACAGGCCCTGCAGGCCTCACAGGCCACTCTGGACCGGCAGGCCCCGCAGGCCACTCCGGACCGGCAGGCCACTCCGGCCTGGCAGGACACTCCACATAGCTGTGCCTCCACCCAGAGGACACAATAGTCTGGGTCCGCGCCAGGTAGTCTGGCGCTGTCAGCGGCCCAGTGCCACGATTTCCTCGCTCATCTCCAGCATCAGGCGTTGCAAGAGTTAAGGCGGCATCACCAGGTAATTGAGATGGGACAGCAAAATGAGCAGGAATTGCAAGAGTTAAGGCGGCATCACCAGGTAATGGAGGAATATGCACGAAGGGCCGAAATGGCCCCAGAAGGCCATCCACAAGAACAGGCTACCTCCTCAACCTCCGAGACCTTGCCCCCAGCATCCAAGGCAGAAGAGCCGCCAACCCATCCAAGAGGTCGTGGCCGGCCTAGGACAAAGGTTGGCAAAGGCCAGGAGGGTCATGAACAACACAAGTGAAAGCGGAAATAGGTGAGAACATGTTCATGTTGCATATAGAAGCAATTGATGTCCAAGATCTATTGACGTTGAGGTGTTGCAGTCAATGCGTATATTGTACTAATTGATGTTTTGTTCTTATCTCTTTAGGTTCAAATCGACAGACGGAATGTTTGCCTCAAATTTTCATTTTTTAATTCTATAATTTGCAAACATAAGAATAAATATTATGTATTGCTCACATTATCATTGTTTGTTTTCGTTTGTACTGTACCATGATTGTTAAACACCAGATGAATGCTACACAACAAAGTTATTGTATTAATACACACATCTTCCTTCAATATACCAGCCCAGTGTTAATGTAGGGTTGGGGTAACAGCCACTAGTGCAGCTGAGGGTAGAGGTAATATTCCTGAGTTTGATTGCAGTAACGGCGATGCATGATATTCGTGTTTCTGACACATGGATAGATTAATTCAGAGGAAATATCAAAAGTGAGTACACTCCTAAGTGAAAGTATAAATATTTTCATGCACTGACTTAACCCTCATGGGGAAGGAGTTCACCAGAGCTTCACAGGTTGCCACTGGAGTCCTCTTCCACTACTTCATGATGATATCATGGAGCTGGTGGATGTTAGAGACCTTGCACTCCCCACCTTCCATTTGAGGATGCCCCCACAGATGCTCAAAAGGGTTTAGGTCTGGTGACCTACTTGGCCAGTCCATCAACTTTTTACCTTCAGCTTCTTTAGCCAGGCAGTGGTCGGCTTGGAGGTGTGTTTGGGGTCGTTATCATGTTGGAATACTGGCATGCGGCCCAGTCTCCGAAGGGAGGGATCATGCTCTGCTTCAGTATGTCAGAGTACATGTTTGCATTCATGGGTTCCCCCAAAGAACTGTAGCTCCTCAGTGCTGGCAGCATGCATGCCCAGACCAAACATATATGCATGTCCATATATGTTTTATATAATATGTTGTGTGGATTCCCCCTATATGCATTTACCCAATGGTGTCAGATGCTGCCTCCCCTCTCTCTGCATCACTGTTTAGGTTCAAAATGAGGGTTTCATCTCATATCAATGTTTTTGCGTTCGTTGTGACTTATCCATTTATCTGTAATTCAGGTATTATTTTAACTACTTTTGCTCAGTATAGATGTATACTTTTGGTGGTGGGAGTGTCATGGTCGGGGCCTGCGTGACTGCTGCCAGCACTGGGGAGCTACAGTTCATTGAGGGAACCATGAATGCAAACATGTACTGTGGCATACTGAAGCAGAACATGTTCCCCTCCCTTGGGAGACTGGTCTGCAGGGCAACATAACATAACGACCCTAAACACACCGCCAAGATGACACTGCCTTGCTAAAAAAGGTAAAGGTGATGGACTGGCCAAGCTTGTCGCCAGACCTAAACCATATTGAGCATCTGTGGGGCATCCGCAAACTGAAGGTGGGGGAGTGCAAGGTCTCTAGCATCAACCAGCTCTGATGTATCATTAAGGAGTGGAAGAGGACTCCAGTGGCAACCTGAGAAGCTCAAGTAAACTCCCTGGCCATGAGGGTTAAGGCAGTTCTGGCCACACAAAATTGACATTTAGTGTCAATTTGGACATTTCAAATTAGGGGTGTACTCACTTTTGATGCCAATAGTTTAGACATTAATTGCTGTGTCTCGAGTTATTGATGGGTCAGCAAACTGACTTTACATTGCAGCAGAGTGTCATTTCTTCAGTGTTGTCACATGAAAAGATATACTAAAATATTAACAACAATGTGACGGGTGTACTCACTTCTGTTAGATACTGTATGTTCACTATTAGGATGTGAGCCACTTACGGACACCTGTCTCATTTGTCTGTTTCTGTGTCATATAGATTGTCAATACCAACCTTCCCTCATGGTTGAAATCAGTAATGCAAACACACTGTGAGAATTCTATTGACACCCCTAACTGATGGTGCAGAGCACAGATGTGGAGTATGAAGGTCCTTTCATTGATGTTACAGAAATGCTATGGTATCAACATTGACGAGGCAGACACAAACAACATCTCGGATAAATCCTATTTACTATTTACAGAAATTAACAAAGCAAGCTTGCCACAAAGCCACAGGTTGACTAATCATCACAGGTATGCAAAGGATCATGGTGGAGGTGGGTAGGATACAAAATCCAAGTAATACAGGGAAATAGGGATATGAGAGCAGAATGCAGGCAAGGGAAATTACATTGATATAGATGATCATGGGATTTACAGTGTATCACCCATTATTAGGCAATATAATAGATCTCATTATTGTTACTACATATATATAACAGTCTATAAGGAAAGACCACAATAATCCAGAATAAGGTGATATACATATGGGGAGAGCAAAATGTATGCTTGTGTGTTAAACGGACACTCTGATGCAACATCAGTAGTATAAGTGCTCAATCAGTGAATGCTATGAGCCCATGAGGTCAGTTCTCATGCAACAATAAGCAGCCCCTACATAGATAACCTTGGTCAAAAAGATGGGGACCTGAACAGGATCATATCAGTCAGATGTTACTTATTCCAGAGAACTCACAACAAACCAGGCAATATCAAGGGTAGTTTGTTCTATACTCACTGTTGTTGCATATGCATAACTGAAGATTAACGTAACCTCATTAACTGTTAAGTCCCAAGCATGGATTTACTCTTCCCCATATGCACAGGGAGGGTCACATCAGCACTGAAGAAAAGATCTGGAAGGGTTTGTGCTGCAGGCTTCACAACAGTCCAAATAGAGGAGAGGATAGAATGTCTAAACCAATAGGTACATATGAATCGAGGTAGACTATATGAGCATACACATGCTGTGGATATACCAGGAACATCAGCTGACAGATGTCACATCACATCTGCATTGTATAGTGAAATTGTCTCGTGACACATATCGGCTATTCAGTCAAGGTAATCAGATATCAAACTGGATCCAACAAAGCAATGAAACGGACACATGCACATACATGAGGATATTGACATGGCCATGGAATGTCATGATGTTTATCGTCATTCCTTGTTCTGACCGTGATCTGGAATACAAACACACAAATAATATATTAGTGGAAACCTTACATATGCCATACGAGCAGCCACCAACAGATGCAGGTATGTCGGCACACATGTTATGCATTGTGATCTCGTACAAGCTAACCATCTGTCAGATGATAATGATGGCCCAGACTAATTTGTCCGGATGTAGGAATATTATTAGTCTAATTAGCATTTATTTGTATTGTGCAAACATATTCCGTGGCGCTGTACAGGGGAGAAGAACACGAAAATATACAGTATGTAATATTGCCAACGCCAGAAAATGGAGGGCCCTGTTTTGAGCATAAAGTCTGGTGATAACTGATTTCTTCCCTAAGGCCCCCACAAGATTAGAAAATCACCACTTCCAAGCTAAAGGTAAAGGACATGGGGAAGAGTAGATAAAGAATAGCAAGGTTAATAAGTAAGTGAGAGATACATAGGAAGGAAGTTGTGTCAAGTAGAAAGTTATGCATTAGTCGGAGAGGAAAGGGATCAGATGTAAAGTGAGATGCACTATTATGTAATAAGGTATCTGCCCCATGTGGACAGATAATGTAATCTGCAGATGGGACAGTCAGGAGACACATAGCTCAACCACAGCTTGAGTAAGATTAGCTGATGGGCGAATAAAAGGAGAGAGGTGGGCATGAGAGTTGAAATGAAAATGTTGGAGACAAAAAGGGGAGAAGTAAAGAAGAGTCTGAGGAAAAGGCAGGGGATGTGAGGAAGAAGGCAAGAGAAAACATAGTTTAAAGGGTTAATCGGGATACTTAGCAGAAGTTGCCAATTGTTCAGGTGTCGAAGACTTGTGTGACTCAATAAATTAAGGGTAAACAGGGGTGGGTGGGATGAGGAGAGAGACAGACAGACAGACAGAGAGACAGAGAGAGACAGAGAGACCAGTGCAGCCTGTAATAGAAATGGAAGATCCCAACTATCACACATTGATACATGTTTGGACATCCATATGTGGTTATCTACCTTGGATAGATCAAGTGGAGTATTCAAATAAGAGATCTGTTCCCCCAGGACACGTCTGCATGGTCCGATAAACTTTTCTGACCGCTTCAGCAATACATAGGGGATATCTTGGGGAAAAGAAAGTTAGGCCTACATTAATGGAGTTATTAGTCATTTCCTCTCATGCATACATGCACATGTTTCCCGCAAATACTCACTTACAATGTAGACAACATGGATGTAGCTGATGTTCTGTTGCTGTACAGGTCGTTTCCCATGTCTGTGTGGGTAAACAATGTGTTGACACACGGCAGCAGTTCTGTAATGGCAATATGATGATATGAGTCACACAATCCATATGATATATTGCACAATGATTCCTAGTTAACACATCCTTGAGACTATTCCTGTTATCTGACTGAGAATGCTTTTACCAGCATTCGCTGACAAAGAGCTGGAGAGATCCCCTCTTTGCATCCCATGAGGTACATTTATTATGGTTTACAATATGCTGGTATGTTCATATATATCCAGATTGCTAGGAATTGCATTGACCTCCATGGGATGTGGAATAGCATGATCAGACAATGGGAACATTATTGTTCTGTGAAGATGTTTTCAAATACGATTGTGAGTCCTATATCCATTGACATTGTGGAATACATCAGACTATCCATTTAGCTTAGCTTCTGGAGGTTGGCAGATATCAATATATATGATGTGTATGGGAATGTGCGCATACTTACCATTAACGGATATCAGAGCAGGCTGTATTTGATCCAGTATTAAGAATGAGTCACGAGACATATGTTACATCACAAAGCTATCCTCTACTGTGGACTGTTGGATATTCTGTATGACAATGGGGAAGGAGAAAAGAGATGTATTAGTAACCATAATCAAGGTACATTATAGTTGGTTGTTATTAGTTTCAGACTTACATAAGAAGTACTCCCGAATGACGTGGGCACGTAGTCGTGACCCCTGAACTTTATCCTCACCAGGGGGAGGTACTGGACGCTCCGCCGGTTCAAGCGGAGCATCATCAATGTTCCCCAGACAGTTTGCCTGTACTGCTATATTGTGCAGACAACAGCAGACCAGGATGATGTGACAAACCTTCACTGGTGTATACTGTAGCGCCCCGCCAGTGGAATATAAACATCTGAAGCGCATCTTCAGGAGGCCAAAGGTGCGCTCTATTACATTCCGGGTTCTGGCATGGCCCGCATTGTACCTCTCCTCCCCCTCTGTGCGTGTATTGTTCACAGGGGTCAACTACCACGGCAAACACATATATCCTGCATCACCTGAAGGAAACAAAAATGGGATATGTAGATATGAATGTGAGGTTGTGCTGCTCGTTAAAGCATCTGTAAATATACACAATGATTAATGTGACGTTATTTTTGGGATCTCTGGGTTGGAACTTCCTACTCCTATGACCAGGTCACATCTGGTTAAGGCACAGCAACAAGCTACGATGCAATGGCTCAGTCGGCACACCTTCTTTAGGGCGCACAGCAAATGAGCGCGGACAATACAGCGCTGACAGAAGCCGGCGACAGTAGCGCACTGTTGAAAATGGTGTGGCAAAATGTGCATCGATCAAAGAGCGCAAGTTGTAGAATATATTGCCTAATGGGCCAAAACCCTCTAACCCGAGCCCACAGACCCCAAACCTAACCCGAACCACTGAGACCCCATGCCTAACACTAACACTCAGAATCCGAAGCCTTAGCCCAAAGACCCCTAACCCTAAAACCCCTAAGTCCACCCTTAAGTCCTTATCTCAACTCCTGCGCGCAGATGTCGTGCGCACTATTGAGGGACTCTATTTTGTCTGTTGGCGCATGCGTCGTTGTGCATTTTTCACGCAACAATGGAATAGCATTACAGTGGAACATGATGTATATGTTAGGGAATCCTTTATGGGTACTCACCCAGTAGCCACCCAGGTGGAGCTTGTCCAGACTCAAAATACCGATGGGTGGATGACTGACGCAGGATATGGGCATCATGAGTACTTCCTGGGAAGCCTGCAACCACATTTTGTATGCACATGCCTGCATCATAAACAACCTGTACATTGATGGAATGATAGTGTTTGCGATTTCTGAACAGCGCTTCTTGCTCTCTAGGAGGTATCAATGCTACATGTGTACAATCTATAGCACTGAGCACATTGGGGATACCTCCCATTCCAATAAATCTGCTTTAACCTTCAAGATCTCTTCCCCAGTGTGGGGAAAACTGATGTATCTGGCAGCTTTCGGAACGATAGCATGGAGGAATGTGCTCAGGCACCTTGAAAGGCTTGCCTGAGACATTCCTCCTACTATGCTAGCAGTGGTATGAAAACTACCAGATGATAGGATGTGTATGGCGGCTAACATCCGTGTCATGCCTGGGATGGCTCTATTGGTCCGTGAGGAAGGCTCCATGTCCTCCCTCAGGACCGCATAGAGCTCCTCCAGGCTGGCACGGGTTAGCCTAAAATGCTCATATACTTCCACACCAGTTAACCCCTCTAAGGTGACTCTCTCCCTGTACACCCTGGGTGCACGAAGCCTCCTGGCAGGCTCCTGGGCCTGCTCACCCCCCTGTGGGGTGGCTGTGCAGGAGCCCCCACTTCATGTGCCACACCCTCTAGGGGACTCTCATCTGCCCCCCCATCAGCTGATCACCCACATGAAGGTCCTCCTCCCTGTCTGCAGGTGCCCTCATATTCCCCTGTCCCTGTGCCACTGGAGCTCTCTCCCCTAACTGACCCCCCACCATGACCCTAGGCATATTTGGTGATGAGCCACTTGCCGGACCACCATGGATTGCATCAGCACGCTCACCCACATTCACTCCCAGCCACCCCTCTCTGTCACGCCTCTGCCACTCCTCAGTCGCACCCCTGACAGCCGGGTTTCCACTCTGCAACATTCAAAACAAATATCCATTCCTCCGACGCTGCGCTCTACTCACATACCTATACACCGCACTCAGGTTGCTGCTATCCATGATGGTTCAGACTTGCTAATTCCTGGCTGATGATGTTGTTTTATAGCTTGCTAATTACCACAGCTGTGATTATCCTGGTGGATTTCACAAATGGAAAAGCTCCCTGGTGTATCTAAGCTTCATCATGTTATGAAGTTCCCTGATTATGGATTGGTTTAGCCAGTTTAATTTGTAACCTTTAATATTCTGGCCCACATTTGAATTTGGGCCCATGCTACATGATCTATGTGATGTGGCGTTGAAATATAGCCAATATTTGTGTTCCAAAAAGTAGATGTGATGAGAGAGATGTAAATCAGATAATGTTGATATGTTTAGGGGACACATTCTAGCCTTTGTGAGTGCTAAAGGGTTAATATGGCCGCCATATTGAGGATGTACATGACAATAAAAATATATCTTTTATTTACATATTTGATCATTGGGGATTGTTTTGCCAGTAATTTGAATGCCTTTTATTGCTTCATTTATACTTTTAGGGCCCTTTCAGCCCTGTTTCATTCCAATGCCGTAAGTGCATCGTGTGAACTTCAACGGATGCGGCCGTAAATTTAATATAGCCAGGCGCAAATCGCGGCCTTCAGAATGTAGGAAGGCCGTGACGTTTAGGCACGCACGCAAACTGGAAGGGGGACGGACTAGGCGCGCCCGGCACGAACCATCCAATAGCGGAATCACGCATCGCGCCACAGGACTCACAGCCAATCACTTACAGGATAGACCATTTGATTGACAGTGGTAGTGAATAAATTGGAATGACATGCGCCCTCGTCTCGACTGTGTTGCGATTTCGGCCGAACTGGCACACGGTTCCCGCAGCTTGGTGGGTGAGAGGAGGTAAGTTGCTTTATTATCAAGTCGCGTTTTATGTTCTTTTTACGGAAATACGTTACTACATTTACGGAGTACGAAGTAAAGAAGTACAATTGCGTTCTTTTTCTTTTTATAGGTTTTTTGAGGTTTTTTGAAAGTCTATTTTGTCCAGCACAAAGGAGTTTGGAGGGAGGTAAGTTGCATTGTACATGCTTTTCATCCTATCAAGCTGTATTTTATTTGTATGTTTTGCCAATTTCTATATTTACTGAATACACTGGCGAGAAGTACAATTCTGTTTTTTCTTGTGTATAGGTGTTTGGAGTGTTTGTGAATTTGTTCCGGCACAAAGGAGTTTGGAGGGAGGTAAGTTGCATTGTACATGCTTTTCATCCTATCAAGCTGTATTTTATTTGTATGTTTTGCCAATTTCTATATTTACTGAATACACTGGCAAGAAGTACAATTGTGTTTTTTTCTTGTTTATAGGTGTTTGGAGTGTTTGTGAATTTGTTCCGGCACAAAGGAGTTTGGAGGGAGGAAAGTTGCATTGTACATGCTTTTCATCCTATCAAGCTGTATTTTATTTGTATGTTTTGCAAATTTCTATATTTACTGAATACACTGGCGAGAAGTATAATTATTTTTTTTCTTGTGTATAGGTGTTTGGAGTGTTTGTGAATTTGTTCCGGCACAAAGGAGTTTGGAGGGAGGTAAGTTGCATTGTACATGCTTTTCATCCTATCAAGCTGTATTTTATTTGTATGTTTTGCCAATTTCTATATTTACTGAATACAATGGCGAGAAGTACAATTGTGTTTTTTTCTTGTTTATAGGTGTTTGGAGTGTTTGTGAATTTGTTCCGGCACAAAGGAGTTTGGAGGGAGGAAAGTTGCATTGTACATGCTTTTCATCCTATCAAGCTGTATTTTATTTGTATGTTTTGCCAATTTCTATATTAACTGAATAAACTGGCGAGAAGTACAATTGTGTTTTTTTGGGGGGTTGGCTTATAGGTTTGGAGAGTTTTTTTGTGTGGGGAGAGGAGTTTGGTGGAGGGAGGTAAGTTATTTTTTTTTATGTTTCATATTATATCTGAATATCTCTCTCAGATATTGAGAGAGAGAGAGAGAGCGAGATTGAGTTTGATTGAGTTTGAGTTTGATTGAGTTTGATTAAGTTTGATTGAGTTTGATTGAGTTTGAGTTTGATTGAGTTTGATTGAGTTTGATTGAGTTTGATTGAGTTTGATTGAGTTTGAGTTTGATTGAGTTTAATTGAGTTTGATTGAGTTTGATTGAGTTTGAGTTTGATTGAGTTTGATTGAGTTTGATTGAGTTTGATTGAGTTGGATTGAGTTTGATTGAGTTAAGTTGAGTTTGAGTTTGATTGAGTTTGATTGAGTTTGATTGAGTTTAAATGAGTTTGATTGAGTTTGATTGAGTTTGAGTTTGAGTTTGACTAAGTTTGATTGAGTTTGATTGAGTTTGAGTTTGATTATGTTTGATTAAGTTTGATTGAGTTTGAGTTTGATTGAGTTTGAGTTTGATTGAGATTGATTGAGTTTGATTGAGTTTGATTGAGTTTGAGTTTGATTGAGTTGGATTGAGTTGGATTGAGTTTGATTGAGTTAAGTTGAGTTTGAGTTTGATTGAGTTTGATTGAGTTTGAGTTTGAGTTTGATTGAGTTTGATTGAGTTTGAGTTTGATTGAGTTTGATTGAGTTTGAGTTTGATTGAGTTTGATTGAGTTTGATTGAGTTTGATTGAGTTTGAGTTTGATTGAGTTTGATTGAGTTTGAGTTTGAGTTTGAGTTTGATTGAGTTCAATTGAGTTTGATTGAGTTTGAGTTTGATTGAGTTTGATTGAGTTTGATTGAGTTTGAGTTTGATTGAGTTTGATTGAGTTTGATTGAGTTTGATTGAGTTTGAGTTTGATTGAGTTTGATTGAGCTTGATTGAGTTTGATTGAAGTTGAGTTTGAGTTTGATGGAGTTTGAGTTTGATGGAGTTTGATTGAGTTTGAGTTTGATTGAGTTTGAGTTTGATTGAGTTTGAGTTTGATTGAGTTTAATTGAGTTTGATTGAGTTTGATTGAGTTTGAGTTTGATTGAGTTTGATTGAGTTTGATTGAGTTGGATTGAGTTGGATTGAGTTAAGTTGAGTTTGAGTTTGATTGAGTTTGATTGAGTTTGATTGAGTTTAAATGAGTTTGAGTTTGATTGAGTTTGATTGAGTTTAAATGAGTTTGAGTTTGATTGAGTTTGATTGAGTTTGATTGAGTTTGAGTTTGATTAAGTTTGATTGAGTTTGATTGAGTTTGAGTTTGATTATGTTTGATTAAGTTTGATTGAGTTTGAGTTTGATTGAGTTTTATTGAGTTTGATTGAGTTTGATTGAGTTTGAGTTTGATTGAGTTGGATTGAGTTGGATTGAGTTTGATTGAGTTAAGTTGAGTTTGAGTTTGATTGAGTTTGATTGAGTTTGATTGAGTTTGATTGAGTTTGATTGAGTTTGAGTTTGATTGAGTTTGATTAAGTTTGATTGAGTTTGATTGAGTTTGAGTTTGATTGAGTTTGAGTTTGATTGAGTTTGATTGAGTTTGATTGAGTTTGAGTTTGATTGAGTTTGATTGAGTTTGAGTTTGATTGAGTTTGATTGAGTTTGAGTTTGATTGAGTTTGATTGAGTTTAAGTTTGAGTTTGATTGAGTTTGAGATTGATTGAGTTTGGTTGAGTTTGATTAAGTTTGATTGAGTTTGATTGAGTTTGATTGAGTTTGATTGAGTTTGAGTTTGATTGAGTTTGAGTTTGATTGAGTTTGAGTTTGATTGAGTTTGATTGAGTTTGAGTTTGATTGAGTTTGAGTTTGATTGAGTTTGATTGAGTTTGATTGAGTTTGAGTTTGATTGAGTTTGAGTTTGATTGAGTTTGAGTTTGATTGAGTTTGATTGAGTTTGATTGAGATTGAGTTTGAGATTGATTGAGTTTGGTTGAGTTTGATTAAGTTTGATTGAGTTTGATTGAGTTTGATTGAGTTTGATTGAGTTTGAGTTTGATTGAGTTTGATTGAGTTTGAGTTTTATTGAGTTTGAGTTTGATTGAGTTTGATTGAGTTTGATTGAGTTTGAGTTTGATTGAGTTTGATTGAGTTTGAGTTTGATTGAGTTTGAGTTTGATTGAGTTTGATTGAGTTTGAGGTTGATTGAGTTTGATTGAGTTTGATTGAGTTTGAGTTTGATTGAGTTTGAGTTTGATTGAGTTTGAGTTTGATTGAGTTTGAGTTTGATTGAGTTTGATTGAGTTTGAGTTTGATTGAGTTTGATTGAGTTTGATTGAGTTTGATTGAGTTTGAGTTTGAGTTTCTTTGAGTTTGATTGAGTTTGATTGAGTTTGAGTTTGATTGAGTTTAAGTTTAATTGAGTTTGAGTTTGATTGAGTTTGAGGTAGATTGAGTTTGATTGAGTTTGAGTTTGATTGAGTTTGCGTTTGATTGAGTTTGAGTTTTATTTAGTTTTAGTTTGATTGAGTTTGAGTTTGATTGAGTTTGAATGAGTTTGATTGAGTTTGAGTTTGATTGAGTTTGATTGAGTTTGATTGAGTTTGATTGAGTTTGAGTTTGATTGAGTTTGATTGAGTTTGATTGAGATTGAGTTTGATTGAGTTTAATTGAGTTTGATTGAGTTTGAGTTTGATTGAGTTTGATTGAGTTTGAATGAGTTTGAGTTTGATTGAGTTTGATTGAGTTTGAGTTTGATTGAGATTGAGTTTGATTGAGTTTGAGTTTGATTGAGTTTGATTGAGTTTGAATGAGTTTGAGTTTGATTGAGTTTGAGTTTGATTGAGTTTGATTGAGTTTGATTGAGTTTGATTGAGATTTCTACACATATTTGCAATACACATCAGTGTTTCAAACTGCTTTTTCAATGGGGCTTGACAAGAACTTATTTTTAGCCTAGCCCAGCAGGACCATGTAGTTCCTACTACCTCTGGTACAGAAGATGGCTTCAGGATAGGTACCACGCCCAGGAATATGTGCAGAGTATAATGCAGATAGGATATTAGTGGCCTCAGACATGGGCCACTCCCCACACATGAAAGAAGCACACAGTAAATAGCCGCATAACTTGTATATATGCAAACTGTAACTGACCCTTCCACATTGTTTAGGAAAGTATTGATCTAGCGTGTTTCATCAGCGCCACTCAGGTCCAGAGTGAGAGGGGCTGTACACCGCTCCCACTGCTTTCACAGGCTCTGTCCACTTAAGGTTGATTACTGCAGTTAGTTACAACATTGATATCCAAGCAGAAAGAGTGTTATAGGTGATCAGAATGGGGGACGAGGGGGGAGCAGGCAAACCCACTAAAACATTTCTTAATTTCTCTTTCTTTTCTTTTCAGGTGGTGATGGAGGAAGAGGAGCAGAGGGGAGAGGAGTGGCAGGGAGTCCCGGGGCGTGGATGTGGGGAAGAGGAGGGGAGGAGTGAGGAGGATGAGGTAGTAGTTGAGGAGTGGGAGGTAGTTGAGGAGGGGGAGGTAGTTGAGGAGGAGGAGGGAGGAGAGGAGGAGGCAGGAGAGGAGGGAGGAGAGGAGGAGGGAGGAGAAGAGTAGGGAGGAGAGGAGGAGGCAGGAGAGGAGGGAGGAGAGGAGGAGGAGGGAGGAGAGGA
The DNA here is from genome assembly GCA_027410445.1 of Discoglossus pictus. Classification (NCBI taxonomy): domain Eukaryota; kingdom Metazoa; phylum Chordata; class Amphibia; order Anura; family Alytidae; genus Discoglossus; species Discoglossus pictus. Next base: position 249,944,927 of record CM050166.1, read on the forward strand.
GAGGAGGAGGAGGAAGGGAGAGGAGGAAGGAGGGAGGAGAGGAGGAGAAGGAGGGAGGAGAGGAGGAGAAGGAGGGAGGAGATGAGAGTAAGGAGGGAGGAGAGGAGGGAGGGAGGAGAGGAGAGGTTGGAGAGAGGAAAGGTTAGTAGGAGGGAGGAGGGAGGAGAGTAGAGGGAGAAGGGAGGAGAGTAGAGGAAGGAGGGAGGCGAGGAGAGGGAGGAGAGAGGAGAGGAGAGGAGGGAGGAGGGAGAGGACAGTAGGAGGAGAAAGGAGGAGAAGAAGGGAGGAGAGGAGGGAGGAGGAGAGTGGAGAGGGTCCTCAACCCCAGTCTGGAGAGCAAGAGACTGGCGGCAGGGCCCACAATTTTAGCCGGGAGGAAAACATGGTCCTCCTGGAGGCCATCCGTGCTCGCCCCGTCATCACCTCGGGGGGTAGGGAAGTCAAGGCTGGGCCCAGGGCTAATGCTTGTCAGCAGGTGGTCGATCTGGTTAATGATGTGGCGGCCCGTGGAGGGAGTCTGCGGTCCATTATGCACCGGTTTGACGACATCAGGGCCCCGGTGAGGAAGAAGATGGCGCAGGAGGACGAGGGGCGGAGGGTCAGGTACCTGGGTCATGAGGTTATTGCAAGGGCCATACTTTCACCCTCCGCCGCAGCTGGAGCTTCAGGCCCGGTGGACCAGCAGGACCCAGCCTCCATGGCAGGTCAATATGACATACAGCAACATGCCACCACATGTGCATCACACATACTACACATGTACATGACACTGACATGTCAGCTCCATGAAATTAACAAGGGATAGATGGATGCATCATTAAATTCATGAAGCTGACAAATCACTGTCATTCCTGGTCACCACAATAGTAATCAAGCAATAGAGCAGGTGTGTCCAAACTCGGTCCTGGTGGGCCACACACATGCCTGGATTTGATAACCCTGCTGCGCACAGGTGAGTCAATCGCTTCTTCAGTCATCCTGATTGACTCATCTGTGCACAGAAAGGATATCTTCCAATCCAGTAAAGAGTTTGGACACCCCTGTAATAGAGAGTCCATGTATTGGTGTGCCCGTTCAGCCTATGCAGTTACAGACAGCAGCCGTAATACAGATAGCGTTGTGAGCCGAGAACCATCAAGAACAGAAACCTAAGAATAGATAACAGCTAGCATAAGATAGCTAATCAGAGTTGCAAAGAGGAGAATCATCCATATTCACACATATCAATGTGCTAATCAACATACTAATGACATGTACCTTTCTTCTCTACCTCTCAGCATCCAGGAGGAGCTCTGGGTCCTATGACCAGGCAGAGGAGGCGGGGCCATCGGCCCCGTACCAGGATCTTCCAGCACAGGGGGAGGAGGAAGGAAGATCGGAGGGCCCTGGGTCGGAGGATGGGCTGGTCATTGACCTTGCCAGTTCTACTGGCAAAAGCCCTGGGACTATGCCCATCCTCCAAAGACTTGCTCTGGGGCCCTCCTATGCCCTTGGGACAGCACCTTCTTCCCCACACAGTGTGCTGGCCTGGTCACCACCGGGCGCATTGTCACCCCAGGCTCCAGCTGTGGACCTCCCCACTACACCTCACCAGGCCCACCCAGGGGTGTCGTCGCTGCAGAGCCAGGCTGTGCTGGTAGAGATGCTGGCTGTCATGAAGGAGCAGCTGGCAATGCTCACAAAGGATTGAGGCGAGAATGCAGGAGTTGACAGCCAGCCAGCTCGGGATGGAGGTCAGCATCTTGCATATGACCCTCAGCCTGGCCAGGTTGTCCAGGGAGGTGAGGAGGCACCACATGACAGCGGAACACCTTCAGGTCAGGCTGCTCAGACAGGAGATGGTCCCCAGCCCGACATCAACAGGGATCTCCCAATCCCCCAGTCAAGAGCAGCCTGGCCCCTCCTCTCCTCCCATGTGTCCGCCACCGGCCAGACCACCGCTGCCCGCCCCCCCCCCCACCATCACCACCAGAGGGGAGATGGAGGATGGTCACAGGTGATGTGGGTCCTGGGCCCAAGCGGAGGAGGACATAGGGCCTCATTCAATTGCAATGTAGCCTATTGCTAAGGGTTCGATTTTAGCACAGAGCATGTTTTTTACAGATGTTTGTAGTTAGTGAACTTCTATCCAAAAGCAAGGTCTTCACTAACTACAAACTTCTGTAGCTAAATATATGCTCTGTGCTTATATAGAGCCCTTTTCAATTGGCCAAATCGCAATTGAATGACGCCCATAGGGTCTGCAGACATGTTTTTGCCTTCTCAACAGCACTCCTCAGTGACCATCAATTGGTGACAGGTTAAACAGAACACAAAGGGCCTCATTAAAATGTGATTTGGTCAATTGAATATTGCTCTTCATAAGCACATGGCATATATTTTTAAACAAAGTTTTTAGTTAGTGAACTTCTATCCAAAAGCAAGGTCTTCACTAACTAAAAACTTCAGTAAAAATTAAGCTCTGTGCTTATATTCAATTGGCCTAATTGCAATAGAATCAGGCCCAAAATATACCATCACATAGGCCAAGATCCAAAGATCTGGAGCTGGGCTAAATTTAGTTAGTAGTGTAAATTGTCACTAAGGAGTGCTGTTGAGAAGAGATGCTGCAGGCCCTATGATGTTTTCAGGCCTTATTTCGTAGGTTTTGTCTTTTTTTGCTTCTTTCTTTTTGTTTTTTTTAGGTCCATGAAGGCATCTCCTGCATCTGCAAGCATTGTGGAGGAATTATATGAGGTGTAAGGTTTTCCCAGTGCCTCTCAGGTAGACATGCCTTCAATGGCAGCCCCCTTAACATGTAGCTCCCACAATCTTACAGCTATTATATTGCCAGATATCTCAGACATGATTGTTGTTAGCTTAAATGTAGACTAATACCGCTATGGCGGTGGACTCACAGTCTCACAATGGCATGTTAATGACAGCCAGCAATAATATATGCACTATTGAAGCATGTGATCCTGACCTCAATATCAGTCTGAGAACAGATCTTTGGGTCTGATGTAAGTAACACTGAATCTGGCTGCTGACCTTTGTGTCCTCTCCATAATAATGGCTATTTGCCCATATTTCTGATTATCCACAGACCTAGCTAATAGGTAGTAATGCTTGCAGATGGGAATCAGGTGAGTTGGTATATTGGTACAGTATTTAGAACTGTACTGTACATACATCGTGATTATAATATTTTTGTGGGATCCTCCTCCTCCTTTTTTTATGTGACCACTTATTTCAGATTTTTGTTTGGTCAACACACTGTATGTGGGAAACTGGATTGGATTCTACAGTCCAAAGGTTGAATCATCTGTTTCATTGAGCAGATCTAGTTACAAGTTGTAAGTGCTATGCACATAAATGGTTTCTTCAGTTAAATTGAGAGATTTCTGGTTCCGGTTGCAGCAGTGTAGTGAACATGCATTGGCTAAATATCCTTTGGTTATCATATGCTTTTCAATCTTGTAGAGTGCTTTGTCAAAATACACTTTCTACAAAGATTCTAAACTCAAAACAGGGCCCACCATTTTTCGTAGTTTGCTAAAATTTATATTTTTCCTTGTTCATTTCCACTGTTTAGCGCTACGGAATATGTTGGCGCGGTACAAATAAAAGTAATAATAATATGTTGTAATGGTCATGCACATGCCAATATGACAAACCATGCTGCAACATGCATAATATGATTAAAGCCACACTACCAAATTCAATGGCAAGAGTAAAACATGAGTCAGGTCATATGAACCCTTTGCCACGCACATGAGCTCTATTGTGATCCCTTAAATCTCTATCTAATTGCATATACATCTCGCTCATCACATCTACATTTGGTAACACAATTATTTTGCTAATTACACCCCCACATGGCATATATCAAGTAGCAGGGAAATATTTTAATGTATGTTGTTCAGTTCTTCAGTTGTGTCTGACTCTCTGTGACCCTATGAGCTGCAGCACATTCAGCTAGGTCTCTGCCTGTGCTGTTATCCACGGTTTGCATGCTAAATATACTGGTGTGGTTTGTCAGTTCCTTCTCAAGTGGATTGGACCTTGTCTGATCTCTCTGCTATGATGTGCCCACCTACAGTAGCCCTACATGTTATAGCTCACAGCTTCATTCAGGTACACAAGTCCCTTCACACCACTTAGCAATGCTGAAGGGGACCAGGGGAACATACACCACACATATCTACTATGACCCATCAGGAAGGCCCGCAAGCTCTGGGATCGACAGCAAACTCACCGCCATCAGGCATAATCTCTGCTACTCCCATCCTCTATTTGTATTCTCTAATGTGGATGTGATGAGCGAGATTTGTATTCTATCGTTGATCAACTATATAGCGTGCATCGAATGTGCGCTGTTATCTGCGCACCGACACATGCGCGCATCAACAACAGCAGGCCCGACAGTAGGCTAGCGGATCTAATGATTAGGATTAGGCTGTGGGGTGTACGGGTTAGGATTAGGCTGCGGCTACAAGGGTTAGAAGGGTTTATGGCATTAGTCATATCACTTGCGCCCTTTCATCAACGCGCAGTAGTCAAAAACATTAGAACTGCGCAATGATGTGGGCCCGCTCATGTCAGCTACATGTTGTCAAAACACATTTGCTGTGCACGCCAATGTTGGGATGACATATTCTATTATAGGGCTATTTTAGAGGCTACAATGGAACCTGTATGTGTGTTGACCAATCAAACATATGAGGAATATTAAACTAATTTGAACAATTGTTAATTTGGAGGCTGTAATGCTTGGGCCTCCATTTTAGGGTTACAGGCTTAAACCATGCAGACTGCAAAAACCGTAACAAAATGGATACCTTCAACCTCCAAACCCGTACGGGCTTTAAGAACGAGCTACGGGCTTGGAGGACATGCACCCTCCAAGCACGCACGGGCTTAAATAAGGCGCTACAGGCTTGATTATTGAAGTCCGTGGGACTTGGACGGAATTTAAATCAAAGTACAATTTGGCAATGTGCAAGCTTGAGAATGTTTTGCTATTAATCCTCATGCCCCCCCATTTTGTTCCCCATCATTTACAGTGCTTTGCAGTGCTGGATTGAATATATATTGGCTTCTACAATGCTTTGTTTGCGGCCCTCCACCTCCGAACCGGTACGGGTTTTAACAAGGACAAGCCCGTGGGACTACGGGACGGAAAGTAAACCGTAAATGATATATCGGATTTGGGCGATGTGCTAGCTTGCGAGGGTGTTGCTATTAATCCTCATGTCGCCCATTATGATGCCTAGCATTTCAGAACTTTACAGTGCGATCTTGAATTTATATTTGCATTTACAGTTTTCTGACTTTGCGGCCGGAAAACAAGATTTACGGGCGCTGGAAAAACGCTTGCGGCCGTTGCATGATATGCGGCCGGCCGGAAGGGGGATATCCTTTCGGCGCCGTCCATTTGAATTGCAAGGTAAAGGTAGCTCTACACGGGGCCGTAAGACGGCCGCAAGGAATCGCAGCTTTGTGACCGTTTTACGGCCGATAATAGAATGAGGCCCTATGTAACTATGTAACTATGTATGTAACAGCCAATGAGAAGGCGCAAATGCCTTCACCAATCAGTACGTGGGGGTGTATTCCTTTGTGATTGGCTATTGTCAGTGCAACCAATCAGAATGCGCAGATGCCTCCAGCCAATCACCCTGTGGGGTTGTATTCCATTGTCATTGGCTGAAGGCATCTGCGTCTTGTGATTGGTTTAAATAAAGATTGACAGGTGCATTATCCAATCAGAGTGGGATTTTAGGGTGTGTCCCTTTCTGATTGGCTCACACATTGGTGCCTCCTGATGAATTTGATAGACAGCGTTTTCAACTAATCAGAAGGTGCCATTGCCTATTTTCTTCCGGAAAAGTCGCCGGGAGTCTCATTAGCGTTGGGGATGTCCGTAAGTTTTTTTTTTTTTAGAGCGCGGTTCCAGGGCAGAGCAGAAGAGGAGGAGGCCGGAGACATCGCGGGGAGGTAAGTACAATGTAGATTATGTTTATTTTATTTTGTTTTTATGCTTATGTATGTGTATTATTGTTATGTTTTTTTTAACAGGGGCCGCGCCAGAGAAGAGTAAAAGAATAAGGACTGAATATGCTGGAAAGTTAAGTAGAATATTTAGAATGTTTAGAATATTTCAAATATTTTATTATTTAATGTAAATGTGTTGCACTCATTTTTTTTATTTTTTTTTCCATAGGTGGCTGATCTTAAGGGACATCGGCAAAGGTAAGTGGTCTTAATTTTTTAATTTTGCTTAGAATTAGATTATTTTATATATAGATAGCATTTATTGTATGTTAGCTAGGGGTATGTGTTTTACATAGATAGCATAGCATGTATTGTATATTAGATTGTGATATTTATTTAGATCGATGGAGGGTTGTATATTATATAGATAGGATGTATATTAGATAGATGGTATTTGTTGTATATTACATCGATTGTGTGATGTATATTATATAGATAGGATGTATATTAGATTATGGTATTTATTTAGATAGATTGGGGGATGTATATTAGATAGATAGTATGTATTGTATATTAGATAGGGGTGTATTGTATTTCATTTTATTTGTATTGTTTGCATTTGTATTGTATGTATTTGTATTGTATGTATTTGTATTGTATGTATTTGTATTATATGTATTTCCTTTTCAGGTGTGTAATTTTTTATAATTTTTCTGTAGCGGGGGGGGGGGGGGGTTTAATGTGTTTTTTTATTTTCTGTTAATTTTCTGATTTTTTATTTTTTGTGACTTTAGGCTTTTTTATTTTCTGTAATTAGATTGGTGGGGGTAATTAGGGTGTAGGTAGGTAGTGTAGGGGTTAATAGGTTATTGTAGAGGGTGTTTACTTGATATGTAATGTTTTATTGGCGGTCTATAGTGCAGTGTAGTGTTTATACTTAGTGTCATGATGGTCCTTGAGGACCGTCATGGCACTTATGTGGTTAATGTTGGGTTGTAACAGGCCCATAATGGTCTTAATATACCCTTATGGGACTGATGGGGTTAAATACAGGCTTATGAGGGTCTGTATGGACCCCCATGAGTGAGGGGGTTAATCAAGGGCTTATGGGGGGCTGTATTGACCCTCCTGAGTGATGGGGTTAATGAAGGGCTTATGGGGGTCTGTATTGACCCCCATGAGTGACAGGGTTAATGAAGGGCTTATGGGGGTCTATATTGACCCCCATGAGTGAGGGAGTTAATTATGTGCTTATGGGGGGCTGTATTGACCCCCATGAGTGACACAATTAATGAAGGGCTTATGTGGTTCTGTATTGATCCCCATTAGTGTCAGGGTTAATGAAGTGTTTATGGGGGTCTATATTGACCCCCATGAATGACAGGGTTAATTATAGGTTTATGGGGGTCCAAATTGACCTCCATGAGTGAGGGGGTCAATGAAGTGCTTATGGGGGGCTGTATTGACCCCCATGAGTGGCAAGGGTTAATGAAGGGCTTGTGGGCCTCTGTATTGACTCCCATGAGTGACAGGGTTAATGAAGGGCTTGTGGGGGTCTATATTGCCCCTCATGAGTGAGGGGGTTAATGAAGTGCTTATGGGGGCCTGTATTAACCCCCATGAGTGACAGGGTCAATGAAGGGCTTATGGGGGTCTATATTGACCCCCATGAATAACAGGGTTAATTAGGGGATTATGTGGGTCTGTATTGAACCCCATGAGTGACAGTGTTAATGAAGGGCTTATGGGGGTCTATATTGACCCCCATGAGTGAGGGGGTTAATTAAGTGCTTATGGGGGTCTGTATTGACCCCCATGAGTGACAGGGTTAATTAATGGTTGATGGGGCTCTGTATAGAGCCCCATGCGTGATAGTGTATATATTTTTGTTTTATGACAGGTCCTTTAAGGACCCGAAACGTGGGAATTTAGAATTTTCATTGCAGCGGGGGATCGGGACCCCCATTGCGATGGTTAAGGTGGGTTTAATGCGGGTTTCCGAGCTTATCTCGGATCCAGTGGGGTTAATGCGGGTTTCCGAGCTTATCTCGGATCCCGTGGGGTTAATGCGGGTTTCCGAGCTTATCTCGGATCCCTTCTTGGCCAAGTTGGACGTGGCTGGGCAGTCCTGGGGCTTTGAGCTTCGTTTTCGTTTTTTTCGGCGGACATTTTTTCTCTCGCTTAAGGGATTTTCGTGTGTCTGAACTCGGGAATTTGGACTTAAATTGAGGTGTAACTTCACGTTCAGAGGTCCTGGGTGCCCCCCCCCCTGCTATGGGTAGGCTTTTTATTTATTTTTTGTGGGTGTTTATTGTGTTTTGACTGTTTTTAGGTGCGAGCGGTTCGGCTGTTATAGTCGTATTTTTCCGAAGTGGTAATGTTTTTTTCTAAGTCGTGCGTGTGGGTGTTTGTGCTGTTAAGGTCGGTTCCATGGTCGTAAACATTTTTTTCTAAGTTGTGCGTGTGGGTATTTGTAACCGCGTGCATTTGCGGACAAACACAGACGACGTTGGAGACTCCACCTTCCGCAAATGCGGCACCTCGATTCGCGAGGGATGCAGTTCTTGCGAGCTCGCAAAGCGTGACGACGATTCGTAGTTTGACAACTATTATATGTGATTATATTTGATATTGTATGATTCCATACAGTTATTTCTTGCACTTTTATTCACTTTACTGTTTATACACTATCAATTATTTATTTACAATTTTCTGTAAGCACACAGGACTTTATTATTGGATCACTTCACAATAGGATCACTAATTTCACTGGGATTTCCTGGGATTATTTATCCAAGTGCCAAAGCAAGCACATTAAGTCTATTCCACTTTCATATCAATCTTACGTCACGTTCCTTTATCAAGATTTTAACTTTATATATTTTTAAATACGTTATTAAATGTTAAGTATTAAATAATTAATCTATCTCTATTTTGTAAATAGGCCTTGGGTGGGCTCTATTGCTGTAAGGGATATTCTGTATTCTTTTTGTACCTATTATAACGTATTGTTATCCCAGTAGCACTCCATTAAACCAAGTTCTTGTCATTTACACCTGAGCCACCTATCTTTTGTTATTTCTAATTATCAGTGTTTATGAACTCAGTTCTATCTGTGGGTGTTAAGATTGGTGTATTTATACCTTTGACCTAATCCAGATATGGAATCCTCCACAGGATTTCTCTCACAAAAATGGAATCAAGAAAGTTGGTTAAATGAAGCCAAAAATATCTTTAATAAAGACTTGAAATTGGGTCATAATAAAGAGCCTAAATTAAGGAATGAGTTCTTTGAACTTAACAAATTATACAAACAACAATATAGAGTTTGGTGGGAAGTGGCCAGTCTGGAAAACTACTTATCTAATAATTTAATACCTAGGGGTTTACCTATTAATTTATTCCCCACTATACGAAGCTTATCAGAGGACTTTGTGAAAAAATGGGATTCCATATTATTGAAATGTTCAAAAGAATTAATGTCAATGATTTTAGAATGAGAACAAAAACAATTCAAGGAGATTGACCCACTACTTAAATGAGAGGTTGAAAAAATAAAAGAACATAATACAGACACAAATTTTACTGAGTTGGAAAATAAACTCCAAAAAGACATTGAAAATTTTAAGAACATGTTAATGGATAGGAAACATAAGACATTTCAGAGAGATCTTAATGATTTTCAAAGTGGGAATGTTTTTAGAAGGGCTAAAAAACAAAACCCCTCTAGGATACGTCCTGACAGTGCACCTACTTCAGAATCAGATTGGTCAGATATGGAACCAATTGATCCTTTGAGACCCAAAAGTCCTTTGGGAGAAAAAAGATCCAATAGGACGTTTTTAGAGTCAAGAACAGGAGGGGTAAGAAGAAAAAGTCAAAATACATACAAGCCTCAGAAAAGAACACGCAAAACTTAGATTCCCTACAATCCTTTAATCTCTCGAAAAGCACCCTATCAAGTGAACATCTTTCAATACTCAAAAAGGGTTTACATTTCTCCCCTACAGGAAATTTCAATCTCTTTGAATGGGTAAAAGACATTAATATGTTTGCCAGAAAATTGGCTTTATAAAAATTTTACTCTAAAAAAGGAGATGTAAATCTACTAGAACCCATTAATTCCAAAGTCCTTAGAGACCTTGAAAGTCTACTGGCAGAAAATGAGGATTTTCAATCCCAAGGTCCATTCTCCTCTTTTAAACCAAAAAGTAAATACACCCCGCCCCTAAGCATTAGCCCCAATATTGAAATTTTTCTGAGTAATGTTACTAGGGATATGGAAAAACTATCACACACTTTAAATGTTCCCTTCTATCTAACTAATAAGGAAAAAAGAGCTCTAAAACAATTACAAAACAACCGTGACATTGTCATTAAAAATTCTGATAAGGGTGGAAATATAGTTATTTAAGACAAAAGTGACTATATCTTGGAGTGTGAGAGACTCTTAAAAGATAAATAAAGTTACAAAAGATTAGAAAAAGATCCCACAGATGACTTTAAGGAGGAATTAAATGATATCTTAAATATAGGCCTATTAACCAAAGTCATCAACAAATCAGAATTTAATTTCCTGACAAACATCTATCCCAGAGTACCTACATTTTATTGCATTCCTAAGATACATAAGAACCCTAAAAAAACACCAGGCAGACCTATATTGTCAGGCATTGAATGCTTAACTGAAAATTCAAATAAATATATAGGTTACATTCTGCGTGACTTTGTTGTCACTTTGGCTTCCTATGTCAAGGACACTAAAGATGTGTTATCAAAATTACATGACATCTCGGTCAATAACAATGCATTGCTGATGTCATTAGATGTTGAAGCATTATATACAAGTATACAACATGAAAGAGGTATTAATGCAGTTCAATATTTTTTATCTAAGAGAGGTACACACTACAACAACCACAATGAATTTGTGACAAAACTATTGGAGTTTATTTGAACTCACAATTATTTTGTTTTCCTCAACAAATTCTACCAGCAGATTTGTGGAACAGCTATGGGCACAGCATGTGCCCCAACATACGCAAATCTGTATTTGGGCTGGTGGGAGGAAACCATAGTGTTCATCGATGAAATGGATAAATACACCCAATACATTGAATTATGGTACGTTTCATCAACGATATTTTACTAGTTTGGAATGGCAATTCTAAACAATTGGAAGAATTCATTGATGTACTTAATAGGAATGACATGGGACTATTTTTGACATCAGAAATTAATAAATCAAGTATTACTTTTTTGGATCTAAGAGTAAATAAATAAGAGGATGGTAAATAACAGGCCACTACTTATAGAAAACCCACAGTCACAAACAGCATATTGCAAGCCAACAGTAGCCATCCCAAAGCGTTGGTCTCAGGAATACCTGTGGGACAATACTTAAGAATAAGAAGAAACTGTTCAAGTCCCACAGATTTTGAAATAGAGGCCAAAGAACTCAAACATCGATTTAAAGAAAGGGGTTATAACAACAAAACCCTCACAAAGGCATATCAGAGAGCTAGAGATGTTAACAGAGACTCACTATTAATGGAAAAAAAAAAAAAATCCAATGATATAGTGAGATGTATTGGCACTTACAATGGAAAGTGGCATGATATCTAAAGAATATTCAATAACCACTGGAAGATACTGCTTGATGATGAAGATTTAAGGCCCTTTCTAAGCAATAAGGCTCAGATCACCAGCAGGTGCTCTACGAATTTAAGAGATGTGCTATCTAAAAGTCACTTAGAAATAGATAAAATAAAAAATTGGTTGAATACCACAAAAGGCTGTTTCAAGTGTCTATCATGTAAGGCTTACAAACATGTAAACACTACTAAAACCTTTTCTTCTAGAGATGGCAATACACGTTTTCAAATTAAACAACTAATGACGTGTAAGTAAATAGGGGTTATTTACCTCATGCTTTGCAAATGTGGCATGAGGTATGTAGGTAAAACTTGTAGAGAATTCAGATGCAGAGTTTTAGAACATGTTTATATCATAACTAGAGAATATGATACCCCTGTAGCCAACCATGTTAATTTAAAGCATAACGGGGATCTGAATGCTATCTCTTTTATAGCTATAGACAATATTCAACACACTATAAGAAAAGGCAATATTGATAAGGAATTGTTGAAAAAAGAGGCCCAATGGATATACACATTGAAAACCAAAAAACCATTGTGCCTTAATGAAGGATTTACCTTCACACCTTTTATTTAAGAATATTGGGTTAAGAAGAAAATATGCGTTGTAATGCACAATATGCTGAATATAACCATAACAATTCCATTCTGTCCTCTCTTAAGTTCAGTCATTTCAAATAATTAGATTGATTTATATTGGAGCTGTATTCCATCTCAGCACCATAAGATATGTCTTTACCAACTATATCTCATATTTTAAGACAGAGGCCTATATGTGCAACATATGGGATATTAAGTATAATATACTCTATCCCACACATATGTTTATATATTGTGACCGTTTGCCCCCTAGAGGATGGTGCCAAGTAAAGAAGTGTAAAGAGTTCTTAACAGGAGTGATGGAGTTAAACTCCTAATTGGTGCAGGTGCAGTTTCCCTTTAAAGCCTGGAAAGCAGACATGGAAGAAGGGGTGGCTGATTAGGCTCTGGCCTAGGTTGTGTGCTGCAGCTGCTGCTAGCAGCCAGAGCAAGCCACAGAGAGGAGCTTGCTGGCTAGTCCTGTGTGGATCTACATTTTGAACTCAGGAAAGCAAACCTGAAGGAGATCCCCTTGTTTACTGGCGCTGCGAGTTGTGGACAACAGAAAGGAGTGTGTGCTGTTTGCAGTCGCTGGACAAACAGAGCTGACAGCAAGAGCGACTTGAGACTCGAGAGGTGAAACTACAAAGGCACCAAGTAAGGGAAGTGAATATTGAGGATTCCAGGCAGAGTTGCCTAAGATGTCTAGGCGAGTGTGGAGCTGTCAGAGGAACTGAATGAAGGTACCAGACTTATTATACCCCAGGGAAGAGGCTGAGTTCTTGAACTGTACTTTGCAGTAAGTTACTATTGCAATATCAAAGGGTCCCTGGGGTGAAGCATATGGGAGAGACGGGCGGGCCCTATGCTTCATACTCCGTTACTTATGTAAAGAGGTGGAAAAGACTTCTGATAAAACAGAGACTGTTTGTATTCCAGCCACAAGGTGGCACTATAAGAGACTGTTTGTATCCCGGCCACAAGGTGGCACTATAAGAGACTCTTTGTATCCTGGCCACAAGGAGGCACTATCCCTCATATCAGAGACTATAGTGACTGATCCACAAGAACTTCTACTGGAAGTAACTGGTTTCATTTGTTTTCTTTAGGAATCATAATTTCTACAGAGTGGAGAAGCTGCCCGGGTGTAGTCAGGGTGTTCCTGTATGTTGAGTAAGAACGTTTATGTAGATTTTTATTTTCTTTTGTTCTACTCTTGAACCCTTGTTTATGAGCCCTACAAATAAACAAGTCTCCTGCATCATATATCTGTTCTGCAGAACATTTTGTCATAAAGATTTCCTGTGATAAATGGTCATCCTTGTCACAATATATATACACTAAAACACTACTAATATCAGCTCTTTCATATTCTGAGAAAGGCTTCTTTTATATAACATCTGGGACACTATATATATTTTATCCCAGATATTATTCATTTTCTGTGTATATACATATATAACTAATATTCGTTTTTATATATTGTTATATGCTGCACATTGGCCAATATGTCATATATAGTGATGTCGCAAACATCAAATTTTGGGTTCGCAAAAAGCGGACGCGAACTTCATCAAATGTTCGCGAAAGGGCGAACATCGGCGAACCGCCATAGACTTCAATGGGCAGGCGAATTTCAAAACCCACAGGGACTCTTTCTGGCCACAATAGTGATGGGAAAGTTGTTTCAAAAGGACTAACACCTGGACTGTGGCATGCCGGAGGGGAATCCATGGCAAAACGGTTTTAAGCCATAAAGGGCATAAATTACCTAACATTCCTAAATTGTTTGGAATAACATGCTTTAAAACATCAGGTATGATGTTGTATCGATCAGGTAGTGTTAGGGTTACACCTGCTTCACAGTAACAGACCAATCTCCCCGTTTAATGCACCGCAAGCAACCGCAAGTAGTCCCTTTGCACAACCGCAAACTCCCCATTTGCACAAGGTTGGATACCAAGCTAGCCATGTCCTGTTCTTTGTCCTCACTGATGTCATTGAAGGTCTCTTCCTCCACCCAGCCACCAAGGGTCCCCGAAAGGTGACAACAAGCCCCCTGGGACGCCTGCTGTGTTTGGTCTTCCACCTCCTCAAAGCCACCTTCCTCCTCTGACTCCTCTTCTTCAGACTCCCAGAGTCTGGGGGCTTCCACTGCCCAGCATGCAATATTATACACAGGTCAGAGTCTGGGGGCTTCCACTGTCCAGCATGGAAGATTATACACAGGTCAGAGTCTGGGGGCTTCCACTGCCCAGCATCGAAGATTATACACAGGTCAGATTCTGGGGGCTTCCACTGCCCAGCATGGAAGATTATACACAGGTCAGAGTCTGAGGGCTTCCACTGCACAGCATGGAAGATTATACGCGTTGCCTCTGTCTGCGTTATTATAAGGTGTGTACTGTTAAGTAGTACTATTCCTATCCGTTTAATCCCTGTTACGTCCATTATCAGGGGACGTGTATATGGCATGGATTTTTGGAAGCGGTCCTCCCACTTCAAATTTGGGGCACTGCGCATGCAATCTAAGGTGCCACCAGATATGAGTGTCACTGTGCACTGGCAAAAGTTGGCAGAGTAGATGCAATAGGCTTCACACACACGCCTGTAGGCAGGCAACTGATATTTAATTGATTACAGTCAAAAAAGTGTTGTTTTATGTCACTGTACACTACGGTTGCACCAGATATGACGTATCACTGTGCACTGGCAAAAGTTGGCAGAGTAGATGCAATAGGCTTCATACACGCGCCTGTAGGCAGGCAATTGCTATTCAATCTATTACAGTCAAAAAAGTGTTGTTTTATTTCACTGAGCACAATATAAGCTGTTAGGTGTTAGCCTGTCACACACACACGCTGGCAGGCAGGCATATGCAATTAGATTACACAGAAACAAATTATGAAATAGAATAAATGATGTTCTAGCCCTAAAAAGGGCTTTTTGGGTTGCTGTCCTTCAGATGGAAGGCTCTGGAAGGGAGTGTATGCTGCTGATTGGCTGGAATGTGTCTGCTGACTGTGAGGTGCAGGGTCAAAGTTTCCTCAATGATAAAGAATAGGGGGCGAACACAAAAGCGCATGTGTTCGCTGTCCACTGCGAACGTGAACATGGCAATATCGCTGTGAATAGTCCACGGGCGAACTGTTCGGGACATCACTAGTCATATATAATATATTGGTGACATATATTCATCATCTATTCAATGGTATATAATTGCTATATCTTGACACTCCGTCTAAAACTCATTTATCTACCCCCTACTTATGTAAGGACTCTAAACCCACATTTAATGTGCCATTCTCTAGCTTAATCATTTACAGACTTTGCCCATTTATGTTATACCCTTCATGTGATTTAAGATCAATTTCCCACATATTATAGATTTTTAAACTATATGATTATGCTTTTGGTTTTAATCTCCTGTGTTTCCATGATAACCTTATGGTTTAAATAGGCCTCCAGTGCCTAGAACGGTAACCCCTGATGAAATTGTTGAGAAACGTACGTCGGGTTGTACGTGACGTTACGTAATACACCGCAACGCTTTCCTAAGACGTCAGCAATAGGCGCATAGGCAGCGTTCGTGGTTTAGGGAGCTCTGACCTTGTGTGTTTCTGAATGGGCCCACAACCTGCCAATTTGAGACCTCTAGTTGACCTAAGATTCCCTCATATTTTGATTTTAGAGTATTGGACTCAATAAAGACAAACTAGGCATCTTAGGACCCGTTCAATATCAGCTCCGTTGTTTTGAAAATGAAGTGGATTTTTTAGAATGATTAAGTACCTTGTGACACCACTTGCAATATAAGTTGGTACCTCAGGATACACCTTTATATTCACTATCTCTAGTGATTTCCATAATCCCTATTTTAGAGTACTATGTGTGGGCCATATATATTTGACTAGCGAATTGCCCATCAAAAAATGATGGCAATGAAATTGTAAGTGAGCTAATGCTGTTTGGTGTATAATAATATAATAATGAAATAAATAATACATTAATATACTTTACCTATTTTCAAGTAATATATGGAGGAAGCATTCTGTTGAAGAGCTGGCAATCTGTTTTGATGTTGCTGCAGCATTAGTGCAGTGGAGCTGCTGTGTAAGCGTGTTTAGGGTCCTTTAGCCTCGTTTTCGTTTTGTTCGGCGGCCATTTTTTCTCTCGCTTAGGTGATTTTCGGGTGTCTAAACTTCAAAATTTTTACTTAAATCGAGGTGTAACTTTACTTGCAGAGGTCCTGAGTGCACCACCTTGCTGTGGGTAACTATTTACTATTGTGTGATTCCATACAGTTATTTCTTGCACTAAGCACCATTCACTTTACTGTTTATACACTATCAATTATTTATTTACAATTTTCTATAAGCACACAGCACTTTATTATTGGATCACTTTACAATAGGATCACTAATTGCACTGTGATTTCCTGGGATTATTTATCCAAGTGCCAAAGCAAGCACATTGAGTCTATTCCACTTTCATATCAATCTTACGTCAAGTACCTTTATCAAGATTTTAACTTTATATATTTTTAAATACGTTATTAAATGTTAAGTTTTAAATAAGGAATCTATCTCTATTTTGTAAATAGGCCTTGGGTGGGCTCTATTGCTGTAAGGGATATTCTGTATTCTTTTTGTACCTATTATAACGTATTGTTATCTCAGTAGTACCCCATTAAACCAAGTTCTTGTCATTTACACCTGAGCCACCTATCTTTTGTTACTTCTAATTGCTGGACAATAAGTACTACTAGCTGAAGTGCTAGAGAATTTTCAGAGGAATCTCATCATTTTTATTTTATTCTATGAAACAAATGTACTGAGGTGTAACATCTCCAAGAGCTTTAACCATTTAATTCACAATACCCATTGTATATACATGTATTGTCAAGTTCAAAATTACATATTTAAATACAATATAATAGTTATCAGTTTGGGAATATGCACTTTTATTCATACTGTACATATACTGGATTATCTAAGAAAATAAACAATAAAACACTATCCTGAATAATGGTATGCAAATGTTACTCATCACTTTTTGTTTGCTTCTATTTATAAGAAAACGTACTGCTATCAGTAAAAATATCCTGAATTAGGGCACGATCAATATCCCTAACATAATTGCACTAAAAACGCTGCTAGCAAATGTGACTTTTTTTTGGGGAGCAAATTACATAGGGATTGAAATCTTTTTCACTACAAACTCCACCATAATGTGAGGACCATGCATCAGCAGGGCTGTTTGACTGTAGCCCTGGTGCTGCTACCAACCGCACTGCTGCACAGACTATTGTACTTTCAACAGTGCTGAAAAGCTTAAACATGCCCTCTCCCCATTTATCTATGAAAAAAAACCTTTCCTTTCCCAGTGATCTGAAATGGGGTTAAAACCCTAGTGCTGATCACCCCTACAGGCTATGGGAATACCTGGGGATTCTCTTCTCCCATGCAGCTATGGTAACCCCTGGGGATTCCCTTCTCCCATGTGGTGGTGAAGGGAACCCCTAGGGATTCCCTTCTCCTATGTTGTGATGAGGGGAACCCCAGGGATTCCCTTCTCCCATGTGGTAGTGAAGGAAACCCACAGGGATTCCATTCCCACTCACACCCGATCACCATTAAGTATAACCATGGGGGTCTATTAAGCCCCCTATGGCACCTATATATTAACTCCATGCCACAGAGGTCCATAAAGGACCCCAGTGGCACCTAAATGGTAATTCCTTCACGGGCACATACAGACAAGCCCTATGACATGGGTGTCCTATAACGACTCCAGTAGCATCTACTCACTACCTAGATATAACTAAGATATATGCCATTGGGGTCTTGTAAAGATGTCCAGGCACCTAACTTAAAGAATGACCTACATGGCATTTAAAATTAACCTTCAATTAAGGGGGTACTTTATGGATCCTTGTGAATCCTAATATATATAAATTACCTCTGCGTCCCAACAATTTAACTCTTGTACGAAGGTCCTTGGACCTATGAGGCATCTATAGATGAATCCTCTTAAAGGACCACCCATGGTATTATATATTAACCTGTATTTAATATATGGGTCTATGTAGACCCATATATCTATTTAACTCCTAACGACCATAGGGGTTCTTAAAGGACTGCCATGGTAATCGAAATTAGCCCCATACCATGGGCTTCTATATAGACCCCCGTTAAACAAAATATAACCATCTGATACTTGACTAATTTTATGAGATATTTTTCTGCCCCTAGAGCTCAGTCTGAATGTACGTAAGTTTAGGTAATGAAAAATGGCTTATCATAGTAAGTTATTTGCATATAACCACGTTAAAAGCCATTTTGATTGCTTGGAGAAAAGTTTTAATGTGACAGGTCACCGTAACCTAGTAAAACGTAGCATTTTTGTATATTCACTGCGGCTTAAGCGCAGCTCTGAAAAAAGTCTAAATTTGATTCTGACCTTACTTAGTTTTGGTGCAATATGCGCCGTTACTCTGAAAAATGTAATTCAGTAATTGCTGTAATTTAAAATCCATGGCAATAGTACATCAAATATAATAGTTTCATGTCAAAGGATCTTACATGACGCAGAGCTTTATGTGGCTTTGGTTTATTGTCACTAAGTGATTCACCTATTTTATTATTAACATTGGATTTAACAAATGCAGAGCATAAAGAAAACTACTTTCAATTCTGCTTGCATGTTTTTTCTGTATTGATCAAACTGTTTGGGATAATACAACTGATTGGTTTTACATGTGTTTGAAAAAATCAGAGCATCTGTTTTCATTTTAAAACAACAAGCTCATTTAGGAAATTACTGTGATATTAAAATAATATCCTGAGACATGTTTGAAAGCATTAGCGTGTGATCTATCTCATAATCATAACGTTCTCTACTGAATGAATAAGTGATGACATTATAACTTGACCATTTTCATGTCTCTTGAGGAAATATTAAACTCTTGTTGTATACCATAACAGATTCAGAAAGACTGCTGAGGAAATTATGAGAAAATAGAAGGAAAGTAAGAATAGATTTAATTTGAAAGGAAAGATAATGCTATAAAATGTATACATGTAGCCGGCACTTTTCTGGAAAATAATTAGCTATCAGCTAAGGATAAGAATTAAAAAAATAAATTAATTTGAGTGGGATGTAAATTGTGTACCAAAATTTGAAAGGTGTTTAAAATGTAATGTGCAGTAAAGTTATACTGTTATACACAGAAATATAGATTTGATGACACATAAGAACAAAAAAGACTCACCTGCCCATTCTGTCTATCCAAAAGATTGGCTTAATTTAGCTTTAGGAAAAACTTTAAATATATAAAGGTGGGTCCCCCATGACATAAAGGGTTAATGATCCCTCAAATTATACCTCATAGGCAGGGAAATCCCTGGGGTTCCCCATGTTCATAGTGGGTATTGGGTGGCATCCCTGTGGATCCCAAGGTTCATAAGGATTAGCTGGTTATAGACAAAGGAGTCATCATTATTATCTAACCTCTTTCCTGCAATGGGAAGTTTTTTTACATAGTGTTACCATTCCCCTTCAGGTTTTCTGCCTATGTTTCTAGCACTTTCATGGAGGAACACAATTACTAGAGGCTTTATTACTTTTTTTTTATTTTACTATCACCTTAGCCAGTGTTACAAAACTAATGAAAACAAAATCCAAGAAAATAACATGCCTAACTTCCACTGGAGCACTACCTTTAACTTAGAGAGAATGAGTGAATGAGTGAAGGAAAAACAAAACAGGTAATTTATTGTTTACATTAACTAGCCTGTATTCTTCGGAACTCCAGCTTTTCACTTTGCTTGCAGATCTCTCATCGGTTGCTAAGCTGCTGTCTCTCTGTCTTTGTGTCTTATACCAGCTTCTGGCAAATGGTACACTTCTGCTATTTTCTTTTTCCAGCTCCATACAAAACACTTCTCACTGTGTCTCGTATCTTCAGTCCAAACCTCTGTAAACATATACTGTATGTGTTTGTCTCTTCTTCAACTTAGACCCTCTGAGTACTCCAATCCAACAACCTCACAGACCGCAGTCCAAAAAGCACAGCTTCTCACAGATGCCTCATACAGACTGCCAGCTTGCAGTCCAACTAGCAGCCACACCCAAGCACCACCTTCAGTCTTTTAATTAGCTCCATCAGGTGTAGATTATCAATTGCTTCAGGAGTATTAACTCCTTCACACCACCTGGGGGAAAAGAGTTTTAAAAAGTCTGTGGCTCATATAAATATAAAAAGGACAATTAAGGTGGCTCTAAGCATTGAGCGCAGAAACTTTTTATAAGGTAGGGTGCTACCAGGGATCCATAATGTAATGCATAATGGTAAAGAAAAGGAAAGAAAATCCCTATGTAGTGGTGCACTCCTAGGAACCTACTATAATCAATAGTAGCCAATAAAACTTAGTTTTTAATAGTTATAAAACCAATGAAAGTAATAAAAAACTAAACACATGAAGCTACAGCTGCCAAATAATAAATACATTAATACCTCTACTGGCTAAACTGTATTAAACATAACAACAACCAGATTGGATACAACGATGAAGAGAAAATAGGCAAAAAGTGCTAAGTGCTGGAGCTAATACTAAAGTGAATTAGGACCCAAAAGAGTCCTATTGTGCAAATAAAGTGTGAATTGATGAGTGTAAAGTGACTAAGTGTTACTTGGGGATCTTCCCACAATGATAAGGTGCTAAAAGTGCTTAATATGCGTTACTTGGGGATCTTCCCACAATGATAAGGTGCTAAAAGTGCTTAATAATGATGTCGCAAACATAAAATTTTCGGTTCGCGAACCGCAAACGCGAACCGCCGCAAATGTTCGCGAACCGGCGAACATCGGCAAACCGCCATAGACTTCAATGGGCAGGCGAATTTTAAAACCCACAGGGACTCTTTCTGGCCACAATAGTGATGGGAAAGTTTTTTCAACGGGACTAACACCTGGACTGTGGCATGCCGGAGGGGGATCCATGGCAAAACTCCCATGGAAAATTACATAGTTGATGCAGAGTCTGGTTTTAAGCCATAAAGGGCATAAATTACCTAACATTCCTAAATTGTTTGGAATAATGTGCTTTAAAACATCAGGTATGATGTTGTATCGATCAGGTAGTGTAAGGGTTAGACCCGCTTCACAGTGACAGACCAAACTCCCCGTTTAACGCACCGCAAACAACCGCAAACAGTCCATTTGCACAACCGCAAACTCCCCATTTGCACAAGGTTGGATACTAAGCTAGCCATGTCCCGTTCTTTGTCCTCACTGATGTCATTGAAGGTCTCTTCCTCCACTCAGCCACCAAGGGTAACCGAAAGGTGACAGCAAGCCCCCTGGGACGCCTGCTGTGTTTGGTCTTCCACCTCCTCAAAGGCACCTTCCTCCTCTGACTCCTCTTCTTCAGACTCCTCTCACTGCGTTGCCTCTCTCTGCATTATTATAAGGTGTGTTAAGTAGTACTACTCTTATCAGTTTAATTCTTGTTACGTCACCTATCAGGGGGCATGTATAAGGCCTGGATTTTTAGAACCAGGAGATGGAAAAAGATGCTTTGCTGGTCGTATCACTTCAATTTTGGGGCACGGCACGTGCAGTCAAAGGTGCCACCAGATAGGAGTGGCGTGTTTGTAAGTACTACTCTTATCAGTTTAATATTTGTTACGTCACCTATCAGGGGGCGTGTATAAGGCCTGGAATTTTAGAACCAGGAGATGGAAAAAGATGCTTTGTTGGTCGTATCACTTCAATTTTGGGGCACGGCACGTGCAGTCAAAGGTGCCACCAGATGGGAGTGGCGTGTTTGTAAGTACTACTCTTATCAGTTTAATACTTGTTACGTCACCTATCAGGGGGCGTGTATAAGGCCTGGATTTTTAGAACCAGGAGATGGAAAAAGATGCTTTGTTGGTCGTAATACTTCAATTTTGGGGCACGGCATGTGCAGTCAAAGGTGCCACCAGATAGGAGTGGCGTGTTTGTAAGTACTACTCTTATCAGTTTATTACTTGTTACGTCACCTATCAGGGGGCATGTATAAGGCCTGGATTTTTAGAACCAGGAGATGGAAAAAGATGCTTTGTTGGTCGTAATACTTCAATTTTGGGGCACGGCATGTGCAGTCAAAGGTGCCACCAAATAGGAGTGGCGTGTTTGTAAGTACTACTCTTATCAGTTTATTACTTGTTACGTCACCTATCAGGGGGCATGTATAAGGCCTGGATTTTTAGAACCAGGAGATGGAAAAAGATGCTTTGTTGGTCGTATTACTTCAACTTTGGGGCAAAGTCAAACGCTGTACAATTACACCTTAATAAAGCTGAAACATTCAGTAGCAGGGATTCTAAACGGCCGCACGGGGACAAGGAGGCTAACAGCCCCCACAGTCTCTGCACCACTCTTTTTAACAGATAACCCAAGGGGCTAACCAGGGACCTTGCCCACAAAAAAAAAAGCAGAATTTTATTGGAGGAATTATTAGTGTCTTTACCCCCCAAGAGAGGACATAATATACGGTATATTTAGACTACCTGATGGCCACACCTCCATTAGCCCCAATGCTATCCAAGAAACATTTAAAAACTTTGATCAGACCATATATTCATCCCAATCCCGCTGCAGCGGATCTGACATAGAGTCCTTCCTACTTCAGCAAGAAGTCCACAAAATACCTGTACCTCAATTAGACAGCTTGAACCTAGACATATCCCAAGAGGAAGTTAAATCTACAATCCAAGATCTTAAATTTGGCAAGTCCCCAGGGCCAGACGGTTTTACTCATCTGTACTATAAGAAATTTGAGCCCTTGCTTACCCCCGCACCTAACATCTTTGTTTAACGCTATACTAAATGGAGAACCTATGCCCCCTTAATTGAATCAGGCCGACCTCATAGTCTTTCCAAAAGAGGGTAGGGACCCGAATCTCAAACTGTATTACAAGGCAGCGTAGCTGGCTTTCATTCCTCTGACGCATTCTCCAAAACACATCAGCCGCTCTGGGTATTTATGGAAAATGTAAGCATGTCAATTTATACATGGGATACAGTAATATGGATTCCAGGCCTGTATACTTTTTTGAGAAACTTGAAAAACCCGTTGATTAAGCACTCATTAAAAATATGGACGGAGATGAACTGGACACAAAAACTGTACACTCGGGTATCAGATCTTACCCCTATCGTACCCAATCCCCACTTTAAGATACATCTTCCGGAAAGCTCTCTCAGTTGGAGGAAGTCTCAGAACCTACTAAGGGTTGGTCCATGGTGGCATGATGACAAAATAATGACCTTTGAGAGATAGTGGTGAGAGATAGATACAATTTACCCCTGGCTGGACACTATAATTTTTGCAGGATACATCATTTTATATATACGATAAGTGGTAGGGGAACCCCCCAAAGAAACACCTGGCTACTCAAAAAATGTAGGGATTCCCCCTTTCAGCCTGGTATTATTAGCCTCATGTATGAACTATTTAATGAAAACTCATGGGCAAACAAACCAGACTATACCAAAGCCTGGGAGAGGGATTTGGGCACTGAGTTGGAAGACAGCACATGAGATAAAAGTTGTCAAGGCTTAAGTAGGGGATCTTTAAATTATAGTCTGCTTGAGACTTCAATAAAGGTCCTACACAGGACATATATTACTCCTTTGAAGCTAATAAATGGGATCCAAAATGGAGCAGCTAATGTTTTAGGAACAGTGGTAATGAGGCTACATTTATTCATGTCTGGTGGGAGTGTTCGGCAGTCATAAGACTATGGGAAGAAACATGCTTACTAGCTTCTAAAATGTTTAAGATTGACCTAATAAAATATTTTTTGAAAGAAAAAATACACATAGCTAGTAGTTGGAAAACCCCAAATTAAAACTTTCAGGAATTAATAAAAAAAATCAATTATTTACTGCTCAACGAGAGATTTAACCATGTAGTATTGGATAGAATCAACCAGTTCCAGACAATTTGGGATCCCTGGATAACATCCCCATTTAGTGCCCCCCTAATATAATAAAACATTTGTTAATGGTTGAAGCGACTCGGGGGGAAGGACCGGAGTGGGGGAGCCCTGGAGGAGACCCTTCAGAAGCAACCTGCTGCAAAATCATCCGAGGAAAGGAGAGGTCGCCTACTCAAGCCTGCCCTAGGGTAACCCAAGGGCGATTGAGCAGGTTAGATATTGTAAATAATAAGCTACTGCTGGAGTGATGATAGATAATAGGACTTTGGTGTTAACTGCTGATATACTCTTTACTATTGTCTGTTTTACCATGTCTTAGGTTTCTCTTAAAAATTGCAATCACAGTAAAAAAAAAGAAAATGTATTAACCAAAAAAGTAAAAAAAAGAAGGCCTAGCCACCTAATTTTAACAAAATTTCTTCATTGTAAATATGTATTTTTGCACAACTGTTGTGTTATGCAAGACTGTTCAATATGCTTTCTTTTTTATTACATGCCGTACGCCTTCTGACATAAAAATTGAAATTCAAAAATTAGGTATTGTTGCAGCCGCTGCTGTTGCAGCGGCCAGAAAAATTGACCTTTGTTCCCCAGGCAGAAAGTGCCATAAAAGATTGCGTCTTCTTGAACCCTAGTTGGTGGCGGATAATTCACGCAACTCATCCGGCATTCACAGATAACATACAGCAGCGCGTGGACCATTTTTAGCTAAAGGCAGCTCATCTCATCAGGCCTTTTTCAGTCAAATGTATCGCCCAGTGTCAGTCCCTTCTGGATCCATCCCTCATTCATCTTTATAAAGGTGAGGCAATCTAGACTTTTTTGCCCTAGGCAACTTCTCTTCTCGGTGAAAAAACCTCCTGCTGCACTGAAGGTCCTTTCTGACAGGACACTTCAAGCGGGGCAGGCCAGAAGTTCAATTGCAAATTGGGATAGTTTAGGCCACAGGTCTAGCCTGCATACCCAGTAGTCAAGGGGTTCATTGCTCCTCAGAGTGTCGTTATCTGCAGTTAAGACGAGGTAGTCTGCTACCTGTCGGTCAAGTCGTTCTCTGAGGGTGGATCCCGAAGGGCTGATGCGATGCGTAGGACTGAAAAAGGTCCGCATGTCCTCCATCAACAACACGTCTTTTAAACGTCCTGTCCTTGCCGGCGTGGTCGTGGGAGGTGGATTACTTTCACCTCTTCCCCTGTTATATTGCCCTTGTGCTGTGACATCACCCTTATATGCTGTGTAAAGCATACTTGTTAATTTGTTTTGGCCCTGCTGCATCCTTTCTGACTTGCGGTAATTTGGTAACAAATCAGGCACTTTCTGCTTATACCGGGTGTATAGTAGCGTGCACACCCAGTACAGGTCGTTCCACTTTAGCCTTTTTATACGAGGGTCCTGCGACAGGCACGACAGCATGAAAGACCCCATTTGCACAAGGTTGGATGCCGAGCTAGTCATGTCCCGTTCCTCGTCCTCAGTGATCTCGCTGAAGATATGTTCTTCCCCCCAGCCACGTACAACACCACGGGTACCAGATAGGTGACAACGAGCACCCTGGGATGCCTGTTGTGATTGGTCTTCCTCCTCCCCCTCAAAGCCACATTCCTCCTCTGACTCCTCTTCCTCATAATCCTCTTCCAGCGTTGCTGCAGGTCCAGCAAGCGATGCTGATAAGGCTGTTTCTGGTGGTGATGGTGACCACAACTCTTCCTCGTCACGCTCATCTACGGCCTGATCCAGCACTCTTCGCAGGGCACGCTCCAGGAATAAAACAAATGGTATGATGTCGCTGATGGTGCCTTCGGTGCGACTGACAAGGTTTGTCACCTCCTCAAAAGGACACATGAGCCTACAGGCATTGCGCATGAGCGTCTAGTAACGTGGCAAAAAAATCCCCAGCTTTGCAGAGGCTGTCCTAGCACCCCGGTCATACAAATACTCGTTAATGGCTTTTTCTTGTTGGAGCAGGCGGTTGAACATTAGGAGTGTTGAATTCCAACGTGTGGGGCTGTCACAAATCAAGCGCCTCACTGGCATGTTGTTTCGCCGCTGGATATCTGAAAAGTGCGCCATGGCCGTGTAGGAACGCCTGAAATGGCAACACACCTTTCTGGCCTGCTTCAGGACGTCCTGTAGGCCTGGATACTTATGGACAAAGCGTTGTACGATCAGATTACACACATGTGCCATGCACGACACATGCGTTAACTTGCCCAAATTCAATGCCTCCAACAAATTTCTTCCGTTGTCACAAACCACTTTGCCAATCTCTAGTTGGTGCGGAGTCAGCCATTGATCCACCTGTGCATTCAGGGCGGACTGGAGTGCTGGGCCGGTGTGACTCTCTGCTTTGAGACAAGTCAACCCCAAGACGGCATGACACTGCCGTATCCGGGATGTGGAATAGTATCTGGGGAGCTGGAGGGTGCCATTAATGTGGAGCAAGATGCAGCAGCAGAAGAGGACTCAGCTGAGGAGGTTATGGAAGAGGATGGAGTAGGAGGAGTAGAGGAGGTGGCAGCAGTCCTGCCTGCAAGTCGTGGCGGTGTCACCAACTCCTCTGCCGAGCCACGCATTCCATGCTTGGCAGGCGTCAGCAGGTTTGCCCAATGCGCAGTGTAGGTGATATACCTGCCCTGACCATGCTTTGCAGACCAGGTATCAGTGGTCAGATGGACCCTTGCCCCAACACTATGTGCCAGAGATGCCATTACTTCCTTTTGCACAATTGAGTACAGGTTGGGGATTGCCTTTTGGGCAAAGAAATTTTGTCCGGGTACCTTCCAGTGCGGTATCCCAATCGCCAAAAACTTTTTTAAAGCCTCAGACTCCACCAGCTTGTATGGTAAAAGCGGGCGGGCCAAGAGTGCAGACAAGCCAGCTGTCAGACGCCGGGCAAGGGGGTGACTTTGTGGCATTGGCTTCTTACGCTCAAACATGCCCTTGACAGACACCTGACTGTGGGGAGATGAGCAGGAACAGCAAGAGGCGAGAGACGGAGTGGTGGATAGTTGAGAGGGGGCAAGGAGGACAGCAGTGGTTGATGTGGATGAAGATGCTGGACCAGGAGGAGGATGGTGGCTTTGAGTTTGTGTGGTGCTTGTACTCATGTGTTGATCCCATTGGCGTTTGTGATGTGACATCATGTGCCTTTGCAAAGCAGTTGTACCTAGGTGGGTGTTGGACTTCCCACTCAGTTTCTTTTGGCACAGGTTGCAAATGGCATCGCTGTTGTCAGAGGCAGACACACAAAAAAAATGCCACACTGCTGAGCTCGGCAGTGACGGCATTCTGGTGGTGGCAACAGCATGCGTTGATTGGCGTGCTGTCTGGCTGACCCTGGGTGCTGATGCATGCTTTCTGACTGTGCCACTAGCTCGTTGCGATGACCTCCCTCTACTTCCAAATCGTCTCCTCCTCCTCTCTGTCTCTCCATCTGAACTTTCCCCCTGTTCTTCTCTTCTAGCGGGCACCACGTGACATCCACGGACGCATCGTCATCATCATCACCCGCCTCACTTGTATATGACAACTGAACAAAGGAAGCAGCAGCGGGTACATCATCATCATCATCATCATCACATCGTACATGTGTGTAATGCTGACTGACTGAGACATATCCCTGTTAACTACATTCTCTGGCAATAATGGTTGCGCATCACTCATTTCTTCAAACTGATAACTCTTCTGACTGATCAATTGAATTGGCTGTGGTACTAGTGTTGGTGGTGGCGGCAGGCGGGTGAGTGGTAACTTGAGAGGTGCCCGAAGCTAAGCTGGAGGAGGATGGTGCGTCAATGTTCCAAGCAGAAGCTGTAGAAGATTGGGTGTCCTGTGTTAGCCAGTCAACTACGTCCTCTGAACTTTTCAAGTTCAGGGTAACTGGCCTCTGAACACTGGGCATTATTGTAGGGCCAAAGGGAATCACAGCACCACGACCATGACGGCCTCTGCGGGGTGTCCTGCCTCTTCCTGTCATTTTTTTTTAAATGTGGACTGTTGGTACTCCAAATAGATTGGATTGGTTGAACTTGGCACAGTACTTGTAAGCCTGACACACACACTATGGGTAGCGGTCAAGCAAATTAACTTTGATTGACGTTCAGGCAAATGCACTTAGATTTAAGAAAATAAAAGTTTGGGTTTTTTAAATGTGGACTGTTGGTACCACAAATAGATTGGATTGGTTGAACTTGGCACAGTACTTGTAAGCAAGACACACACTCTGGTTAGCGGTCAAGCAAATGAACTTTGATTGACGGTCAGGCAAATGCACTTAGATTTAGGAAATAAAAGTTTGGGTTTTTTAAATGTGGACTGTTGGTACCCCAAATAGATTGGATTGGTTGAACTTGGCACAGTACTTGTAAGCAAGACACACACACTATGGGTAGCGGTCAAGCAAATGACCTTTGATTGACGGTCAGGCAAATGCACTTAAATTTAAGAAAATAAAAGTTTTTTTTTTTTTAAATGTGGACTGTTGGTACCCCAAATAGATTGGATTGGTTGAACTTGGCACAGTACTTGTAAGCAAGACACACACTATGGGTAGCGGTCAAGCAAATGAACTTTGATTGACGGTCAGACAAATGCACTTAGATTTAAGAAAATAAAAGTTTTTTTTTTTTTAAATGTGGACTGTTGGTACCCCAAATAGATTGGATTGGTTGAACTTGGCACAGTACTTGTAAGCAAGACACACACTATGGGTAGCGGTCAAGCAAATGAACTTTGATTGACGGTCAGACAAATGCACTTAGATTTAAAAAAATAAAAGTTTGGGTTTTTTAAAAGTAGACAACTATTAAACAATATTATATGGTATGCGTTGTGCACACACAGTATAAGCTGTGAGCCTGACACACACACTTGCAAGCAGGGGCTAGCAGGGAGACAGGCAAATAAAATTAGATTACACAGAAAAAAAACAAAGAAAAAAAAATGATTTTATAGCCCTAAAAAGGGCTTTTTGGGGTGCTGTGTTTACAGCAGAGATCTGATGAGTCCTTCAGCACTACACTGGACACTGAATAAACTTGCCTACCTATTGATTTCCCTATTCAATCAGCATCACCTACACTCTCCCTCCTCTCTGTAAGACTGCAAGTTAGTTATGATTCCAAAATGGCTACTGTCCATGAGGTAGATGGCTTTGGAACGGAGAGTATTCTGCTGATTGGCTGGAATGTGTCTGCTGACTGTGACATGCAGGGTCAAACTTTGCTCAATGATAAAGTATTGGGGGCGGGTCGGATCTCGCATATGTTCGCTGTTCGACGCGAACGCGAACATGCTATGTTCGCCGGGAACAATCCACCGGCGAACTATTCGCGACATCTTTAGTGCTTTATATTGCACTATTGATAATTTATATGAAATTAAGGTCCATACAGATGATTGTTGTTTATATATATATATAAAGCCAAAAATTGAGGAAGTCATGAGAATAGTACTAATGCTAATATAAAGTCTGCTGCTCCATGAATATATCCCTCTCTAATAAGTATTTCATAGATGGGTATTAGCAAAGTTGGATGCAGATAATCACGTTAAAGCTATCCTAATGGAACTCAGCATTCCTGTGTGCTGCCTAGACACACTGTGATGACATCATCGGCCAGCGACTAAGGGAGCGTGGGCCCCTTAGTCGCTGGCAGATTACGTCAAGGATAGCTTTATTGTAATTATCTGTATCCAACTTTGCTAATACCCATATAAACCTACAATACATAGATAGGGGAAAGTGAGGAAGATACAGTTAGTGTAGCACATTAACTAATTGGTAGCACTGTGTAGCACTACTTTGGAGACTACTGAGCTTCATTGAATTGCAAGCCTCAACTCAATCATTGTAGGCTGTATGTCTGCGGGTGTGTTGA
Source organism: Discoglossus pictus (assembly GCA_027410445.1). Classification (NCBI taxonomy): domain Eukaryota; kingdom Metazoa; phylum Chordata; class Amphibia; order Anura; family Alytidae; genus Discoglossus; species Discoglossus pictus. The sequence continues at coordinate 249,975,006 of CM050166.1, forward strand.
GGGCTCCCGTTAGTCTCCAATTATGACTCCATTCAGTTGAGCAAGGGCGTGAGTTACAGGCCGAAGCCTCAAGCCTGTAAATCCCTCCAGAGGCCACATACTGTTAAGGGGCTGGCCGAGATGTGATCGGATGTTACGATACAATTGCAGTATAACTTAGTGCGACTCAGGCATCTCAGCGAATAGAAAGAGGTCTAGACACAGATGATTGACAGAGGGAGATTATAAAGTTGTGTTCCACCCACCCGTGCTTTGATTGTGTTGTTTTTTTCTAACGAAGTAGCACGCAGTTCCCAGAGTTGGAGGTTTTTGAAAGAGAGAGAGAGAGCAGGAGTATCTTGAGAGCAGTAATTTGCAGTTTTGTTGCTTTATTTTATACAATTTACTATTTTACACTTAATCATTGATTACACATATTTACAGATTACACATAATTGCAATACACATAGAGAGCTAGGCTATTCCATACCCCCCCCCCCCATTCTGTCATGCAATTGATATGACATGAATATTACACTGTATAGATTAATATAGTTTCTTAATATATTACAGTGCATAGATTAATTAAGTACAAAGATCAAATTTATCGACAAGTATACACTGTGTGTAGAAATAGCTTTTATTGGTATAGCAGTAAATATCAAGGATAAAAAATTATAAGTGTTTACACTTGTAAGCTTTGATATTTAGTTAGATCACAATATACAATCTATCTGATAGGTATTACAACCTCTTTTGGATAATTGGATAACAATTAGTCTTAACACACTTTATATTTGGTTAGATCAATACAAAGATCAATAAGCAGTGTATACAAACTTATGAAATATGGATTAACAATTTATGTTAATACAATCTATGTTTGGTTATTTCATTATAGGACTATATAACCAGTGTATATAATCTTATAAAGTTTGGTTAACAGTTGGTCTATATTTAGTTAGTACAATATAGACATTATATGCAAAGTGTGTTACAGTATATATGATATTAATAATTAGCAATATAACCGGTTACTCTATGAAAGCAGAAAAATATGGTATGACACTTTATATGGCAGTTAGAATATAGAAATGTATATTGAAGCAATATGTATTATCAAATTTGGTAATATTCTATGTGAGATTGCAAGCTAAATAACCTTTGCATTTAGGTATTAGAAAGCTATTATTTGGTTACTGGTCTTACATCAAAATTGATTACATTTAATTTAATATATCAAATCAGTCAATTCAATCAATAATGATGTAAGACAGTTTTGTTGATTGTGTGAAACAAGATTATATATGTTGAGAATTTCTAAGCATGGTTTGTTGTAAATGTGCTTTTAATAATTGGTTTTGTAACAGAGTTAAATGGTTACATTATTGAATAAAGTCAATCAGTCTGTTTTAGGCAATATGGGCACAGATTGAAATATATTAATTAACATCTACAGTCCAGAATGCAGGTGCTAATGAGTCTTGGTTCTGTGACCACTCTAAAATGGGTAACAGAAGGGTTGTGGTATATTGGGCGAATTTTAACTCTACTACAAATTAGTAAGTTAAAACCAGTTTATACATATAAATGTATAGATAACAGGATAACACCTGTCACTTTAGGATCCTTCTCAAAATAGTCTAAAGTAATCCCTCTTTGAGTTATTGGATTGTTAGAAAGACTTGTGAAGATGGAATAGAATTTGGGCAGACAGATATAGTAATATATCTTAGGGAAGATATGAAGGGGGCATAGGTTTATGCCCAAGGATGACAGTCAAGTTTGTCATAGACAGGACTATCAGATAAGTCAGAAAATAGTGCAGAAGAAAAGACTAGGAAGAGACCAGGAAAAACAGTAAAAGACCGAAAATATTCTCTCTCTCTCCTTTAGATAACTATTTCTTCCTCATCGTCACAAGGTTGGTTTCCATTAAGCACAAATAGTTACTCCCCATTTGCATGTATATAAATAAATTAGAATTAGTATTTATAAATATGCTGTGTATATCTATTTTTAGCCGCTTCGAATCAATCTGATAATATGTCTGTGACGCGTTCCTATATTGTGTGTCAATTCTTTTTGTGAAATAGACTACTATTGTGCCATTTTCTTGACACCTGCTTGATAATGTTATTAGAACAATGTGGTAGTGAGAAGAAATGCGTATGTCCTAGGACACGCTATCTTGAGACCTTCAATGTTAAGGAGTCTTTCTTACCCATGTGAAAAAATGTGCAACTTGTTCTAGCCAAGTCTTGATTGGTTTGTGTAATAGACTCAGAAATGTAATTTATACAAAGAAAAAGGATTTAACCTCTCACACTAAGAGAGCATAATATAAGTGTTTGTGTATGTTTACAATGGTAATAGCAAGACCCATGGACAACTATATAATGTAAATAATAGATGGATGTAACCTTTTTTCTTTTATCCAAATAAAATGTCCGATAGTTGAGGGAAGGGACAGGCCCCAGGGACCGATCAGGGAGGTAAGGATCACCATCCACAGTCGGGAGGCAAGAGATTAAGGGCAAGCACAGGGCCCACGATTACATGCACCAGGAGAATGTGGTCCTCCTTGGTGCTATCCGTGACCACCCTGTGATTCTTGCAGGGAGAGGGAAGTTAGGCAAAGGCCCAGGCATGGATGGAGGTAGCAGCTGAGGTTTCAACAGTAGGCACAGCGCCAAGGGATGTGAGGTCTGTCAAGCACAGGTCTGATGAAATCAGAGACAAGGTGAGGAGGAGCATGGCCTGAGCAAGAACCTCACTGTGACCTATAATGAGTGGGAGGCATCAGCTCATCAAAGCAGGAAGTGGAGGAGAAAGACAGAGTGCCCTGGTTCAGAGGACGAGGATGTAATATGGCTGATGGGGTCACCATCTAGACCTCCGACCACACTGCCAGGATTCAACCCCACTATCGCCCTCCTCCAGAGACTGAGGCTATCGCCAGGGCCCTCCAACTGGGGTAAGGACACCAGCCGGAAACCACCTCCCTTCCCCCACAGCAGTGCGCTGAACTGGCCATCACCAGCCAACCACGCCACCTCCCATTCTGCAATACCTTCCAGCCAGGCCCAAGAGCCTCACCACTCGCACACCGCCACCTCCTCACCAGGCAACGCCCCAGGGTCCTCCGTCCACCAACATCAGGCTAGGCTGCACAGGGAAAGATGCTGGCCCTCATGCAACAGCAGTTGGAGTGTCTTCAGGGCATCAGGCCAGCATCTCCGCCAATCATGCAGAGGTAATGCGTAGCTTGGCAAGGCGCAATAGAGAGGAGAGGAGACACCACCTAATGATGGAGTCATACCTGGATGGGCTGCTCAGGATTGGGATGGACAAAAGCTTATTCCAGGGAGTCCCCAGCCCACCTCATCATCCCTGGAGACATCCCCAGGCCACCCGCAGCCCAGCCCCTCCTCTACTCCAACTATGCCTCCACCACTGCAGGTGCTGCTGCCTCCCGGGGGGTTGCCTCAGCCCTGCCCCTACCACCACCAGGGAGATGATGGCCAGCCATGGGGGATTTAAGCCCTGTGCCTAGGCAGAGTAGGACCTAGTGGCTGCAAATATGTTTGTGCCTTCTCAACAGCACTCCTCAGTGGCAATCTATTGGTCACAATGTTAACCTAATCTAGCCTGGCTACATAGGTTTGGATCTTGGCCTATGTGATAGAGATATTTAGTATGCAGATGGCTACGTTCCATCACATGGTCCATGATCCTCTTCTCTGTGAACAAGTAGGGTTCTTTTGAACATGTCACCAATTAATGGTCACTGAGGAATGCTGTTAAGAAGAGATGCTGCAGTCCCTAAAATTTTGTTTTCTGCATCTGCAAGGATTGTGAAGGAAATGTATGAGGTGTAAGGTTTTCACAGTGCCTCTCAGGGAGACATTCCTTCAATGACAGACCCCGCCCCCCCCGCCCTTAACATGTTGCTCCCACAATCCTATAGCGATCATATAGCCAGATATCTGAGACATGATTGTTGTTAGTTTAAATATAGACCAATACTGCTATGACGGTGAACTTGTAAGGGCTCACAATGGCATGTTAATGACAGCCAGCATTGATATATGCACTAGTGAAACATGTGATCCTGACCTCAATAACAGTCTGAGAACAGATCCTTGGGTCTGATGTAAGTAACAGTGAATCTGGCTTCTGACCTTTGTGTCCTGTCCATATTAATTGATATTTTCCCATATTGCTGATTATCCAGAGACCTAGCTAATAGTTAGTAATGCTTGCAGATGGGAATCAGGTGAGTTGAGTTGTTATAGTTAAAGTATTTATCACTGTACTGTCCATGCATGGTGATTTATTTTTTATCCTCCTCCGCCTTTTTTTAGTTGACCACTTTTTTCAGATTTTATTTTTGTCACCTCACTGTATGTGTGAAACTGGATTGGAGGTCCAGAGGTTGGATCATCTGTTTCATTGAGCAGATCTAGACAAGTTGTAAGTGCTATGCACAATAATAGTTTCTTCAGTTAAATGGAGTAATTTCTGATGATCCTTTATTCATCAGATTCCGGTTGCAGTGGTGTAGTGATGACATGTGACCCTGGTAGGTGCTATACATCATGCTTATTCTAGACTATCACATTGCCCCCTGTATGTATCCCCTTTTTACCACAAGCACTTGCTCTCCCTGGATTCGCCCACACCACAGCCAAGATATTAATGCACAGTCTTGACCATTTCACATTACTCTGTGTATGAAATAAGCTTTGTTATACCATTCTAACCATGTCTGTGTGTTTTCAATGGTTGGGGTAATGGGACATACACATACATCACATTTGTGTCAGATTCCTATTTATGTAAACTAATGAGCCCAAGTTACTATGCAATAGATCAATACATATAACAATGATAATAGTCATAATAGCATTAGATATTGTATACTAATATATATCATATATAATCAAAATAAAGTGTTAATACACATGCAAAGTCAAAATTAGTGATACTGTGGATTATCAACATTCCCCTGATGGTCTGATACCAATATGACAGGTGATACAGGAGTGGGTTGCCAGTTCCTTCTCTAGTGGACTGTGATTTGTCTGACCTCTCTGTTATGTCCTGCCTACCTACAATGGCTCCACATGGTAAAGGTCACAGCTTCACTCCGGTACACAATCCCATTCAGCACCACCACTTATCATTCCAGAAGGGGACCAGGTGAACATACACCACACTAATGTAAATTGATGAATAGCAAAACATAATGGGAGGTCACCAAATCTGAATAGGTATACATCTTGGCACATGGACACTATCAATTGCATGGGACTTTCCAGGATGGGTGTAGTGGAGATGGAGGTGAGTATGCTATCGCTCCATGTGCTTCTGCAAAGCCTCCATGTGTTTTTGTGGCCCTTCCTGATGGGTAAGAATATATTAGTGTGGTGTATGTTCTCCTGGTCTCCTTGTGGTTGTGCTGAAGGGGCTTGTGTACCTGAATAAAGCTATAAACTATACTATGTAGGGCCACTGTAGGGGCCTCATTCTATTAACGGCCGTAAAATGGCCGCAAAGCTGCGATTCCTTGCGGCCATCTTACGGTCCAATGTAGAGCTACTGCTACCCTGCTATTCAAATGGATGGCGCCGCAAGGATATCCCCCTTACGGCCGGCCGCACATCATGCAAACGGCCGTAAGCGTTTTTCCCGCGCCCATAAATCTTGTTTTCCGGACGCAAAGTAAGAAAACTGTAAATGCAAATATAAATTCAAGATGGCACTGTAAAGCTCTGTAAATGCTAGGCATCATAATGGGGGACATGAGGATTAATAGCTACATCCTCTCATGATTGCACATCGCCCAAATCGGATATATCATTTTTGGTTTATTTTCCGTCCCGAAGTCCTGTGGGCTTGTCCTGTAGAAGCCAATATATATTCAATCCAGCACTGCAAAGCACTGTAAATGATGCAGAACATAATGGGGGGGGGGGGGGCATGAGGATTAATAGCAAAACATTCTCAAGCTTGCACATCGCCAAATTGCACTTTGATTTTAAAATCCGTCCAAGTCCCACGGACTTCAATGATCAAGTCCGTAGCTCGTTTATTCAAGCCCGTAGCTCCTTATTCAAGCCTGTGTGGGCTTGGAGGGCGCATGTCCTCCAAGCCCGTAGCTCGTTCCTAAAGCCCGTACGTGCTTGGAGGTTGGAGGTATCCATTTTGTTACTTTTTTGCAGTCTGCATGGTTTAAGCCTGTAACCCGAAAATGGAGGCCCAAGCATTACAGCCTCCAAATTAACAATTGTTAAAATTAGTTTAATATTCCTTATATGTTTGATTGGTCAACACACATACACGTTCTATTGTAGCCTCTAAAACAGCCCTATAATAGAATATGTCCCCCCAACATTGGCGCTCACAGCAAATGTGTTTTAACAACATGTAGCTGACATGAGTGGGCCTACATCATTGCACAGTTCTAATGTTTTTGACTATTGCGCGTTGATGAAAGGGCGCAAGTGATATGACCTAATGCCATAAACCCTTCTAACCCTTGTAGCCGCAGCCTAATCCTAACCCGTACACCCCACAGCCTATTCCTAATCATTAGATCCGCTAGCCTCCTGTCGGGCCTGCTGTTGTTGATGCGCGCATGTGTCGGTGCGCAGATGACAGTGCACATTCGATGCACGCTATATAGTTGATCAACGATATAATACACATCTCGCTCATCACATCCACATTAGAGAACACAAATAGTGGCCAAATCAGACCACCACTTGGCATATATAAAGTACCAGGGGAATATTTCAATATATGTGGTTAAGTTCTTCAGTTGTGTCCGACTCTCTATGACCCTATGGACTGCAGCACATTCAGCTAGGTCTCTACCTGTGCTGTTCTCCAAAGTTTGAATGCCAAAGAGATTGGAGTGGGTTGTCAGTTCCTCCTCTAGTGGATTGGGATTTGTCTGATCTCTCTGCTATGACCTGCCCACCTACAGTAGCTCACAGCTTCATTCAGGTACACAAGCCCCTTCACCACCACCACTTAGGAACCCTCACCCATGTAAACTGATAAATAGCAGAACAGTTTGGAAGTTCACCAAATGGGAATAACTAGACACCTGGCACATGGCTCCCACCAGGATGGGCGCAGCAGAGATTATGCCTGATGGCGGTGAGTTTGCTGTCGATCCCAGAGCCTCTGGACTATCTCCCTTTGTGCTTGCGGCCCTTCCTGATGGGTAGATATGTGTGGTGTATGTTCCCCTGGTCCCCTTCAGCATTGCTAAGTGGTGTGAAGGGGCTTGTTTACCTGAATGAAGCAGTGAGCTATAACATGTAGGGCCACTGTAGGTGGGCACGTCATAGCAGAGAGATCAGACAAGGTCCAATCCACTTGAGAAGGAACTGACAAACCACACAAGTATATTTAGCATGCAAACCGTGGATAACAGCACAGGCAGAGACCTAGCTGAATGTGCTGCAGCTCATAGGGTCACAGACAGTCAGACACAACTGAAGAACTGAACAACATACATTAAAATATTTCCCTGCTACTTGATATATGCCATGTGGCGGTGTATTTAGCAAAATAATTGTGTTACCAAATGTAGATGTGATGAGCGAGATATATGCAATTAGATAGAGATTTAAGGGATCACAATAGAGTTCATGTGCGTGGCAAAGGGTTCATATGACCTGACTCATGTTTTACTCTTGCTATTGAATTGGGTAGTGTGGCTTTAATCATATTATGCATGTTGCAGCATGGTTTGTCATATTGGCATGTGCATGACCATTACAACATATGATAACCAAAGGATATTTAGCCAATGCATGTTCACTATTGGGCAACTAACTGTATTCACACATATGCTAAGTGGTGTTGGTGAAGGGGTTTGTGTACTTCAATGAATCTGTGAGCAATACTACATAGGGCCAGTGTAGGGGGGTACATCTTAGCAGAGAAGTCAGACTAATCCCAATCAACTAGAGAAGGAACTGGAAAACCACTCCAGTGTCACCTGTCCTATTCATTGTAGGCCCTCAGGGGAATGTTCCTACTCCACAGTATCGCTAATCAGACTTGTCATGGGTATTAACCCACATATTAGTAGTAGATATGATATTTGGGATCATATGAAATCTAAAGCTATTCTGACTCTTCAACAGTTTTATATGTATTGATCTATTGCATGTTAACTATGGCTCATCAGTTTACATTTATAGGAATGTGACACTAATGTAATGCATGTGGATGTCACAGAACCAAAAATATTCATAACACACGGACACTGTCAGAAAGGTCTAACAAAGCTTTATTTTTTACACAGACCACAATCAGCAGTGGTCAAGATTGTGCATTCACATAACAGTATAACAAAGCTTTATTTCCTAGACAGACCACAACCAGCAGTGGTCAAGATTGTGCATTCACATAACAGCATAACAAAGCTTTATTTGCCAGACAGACCACAATCAGCAGTGGTCAAAACTGCATTAATATCATGGGTGTGGTGTGGGCAGGTGCTCGGAGAGCAAGAGGCTGGAAAGAAGGGGAAACCTACAGGGGTCAATCTAATAGTCTAGAATAAGCATGATGCATAGCACCTACCATGGTCACATGCGAGCACTACACCTCTGCAACCGGAATCTAATGAAAAAAAGGATCATCAGAAATCTCTCCATTTAACTGAAGAAACAATTTATGTGTATGACAGTCAGCATCTCCACCAGCACAGCCTGGCTCTGCGGCGACGACACCCCTGGGTGGGCCTGGTGAGGTGTAGTGGGGAGGTCCACAGCTGGAGCCTGGGGTGACAATGCGCCCGGTGGCGACCAGGCCAGCACACTGTGTGGGGAAGGAGGTGTTGTCCCAAGGGCGTGGGAGGGCCCCAGAGCAAGTGAAAGTCTTTGGGGGATGGGCATAGTCCCAGGGCTTGTAGCAGGTGAGCCTGCAAGGTCAATGACCAGCCCATCCCCTGACCCAGGTCCCTCCGATCTTCCTTCCTCCTCCCCCTGTGCTGGAAGATCCTGGTATGGGGCCGATGGCCCCGCCGCCTCTGGTTGGTCACAGGGCCCAGAGCTCCTCCTGGATGCCGAGAGATAGAGAAGAAAGGTACATGTCATTAGTATGTTGATTAGCGCATTGATTGTGTTCATTTTTAATTATCTGACATCTAGCCTTGAATATGGATGATTCTACTCTTTGCAACTCTGATTAGCTATCTTATACTAGCTGTTATCTATTCTTAGGTTTCTGTTCTTATAGTTCTCGGCTCACAACCCTATCTGTATTACAGCTGCTGTCTGTAACTGCATAGGCTGCACGGGCACACCAATACATAGACTCTCTATTACAGGGGTGTCCAAACTCTTTCCTGGATTAGAAGATATCCTTTCTGTGCACAGGTGAGTCAATCAGGATGACTGAAGAAGCGATTGACTCACCTGTGCTCAGCAGGGTTATCAAATCCAGGCATGTGTGTGGCCCACCAGTACCGAGTTTGGACACCCCTACTCTATTGCTTGATTACTGTTGTGGTGACCAGGAATGACAGTGATTTGTCAGCTTCATGAATTTAATGATGCATCCATCTATCCCTTGTTAATTTCGTGGAGCTGACATGTCAGTGTCATGTACATGTGTAGTTTGTGTGATGCAAATTTGGTGGCATGTTGCTGTATGTCATATTCACCTGCCATGGAGGCTGGGTCCTGCTGGTCCACCGGGCCTGAAGCTCCAGCTTCGGCGGAGGGTGCAAGTATGGCGCTTGCAACGAGTTCATGCCCCAGGAACTTGACCCTCCACCCCTCGTCCTCATGGGCCATCTTCTTCCTCACCACGGCCCTGATGTCGTCGAAATAGTGCTTTATGGTCCGCAGACTCCGTCCACGGCCCGCCACACCATTGACCAGATTGACCACCTGCTGCCAAGCATTAGCCCTGGGCCCAGCCTTGACTTCCCTACTCCCCAAGGTGATGACGGGGCGGGGATGGATGGTCTATAGGAGGACCATATTTTCCTACCAGCTATAACTGTGGGCCCTGGACCTGCCGCCAGCCTCTTGCTCTCTAGTCCTCCCTCCTCTCCTCACTCCTCCTCCTCCCTCCTCCTACTCTCCTCTCCCTCCTCTCCTCTCCTCCCTCCTCCCTCTACTCTCCTCCCTCCTTCCTCTACTCTCCTCCCTCCTTCCTCCTACTCTCCTCTCCTCCCTCCTTCCTCTCCTCTCCTCCCTCCTTCCTCCTTCCCTTCTCTCCTCCCTCCTTCCTCTCCTCTCCTCCCTCCTTCCTCTCTTCTCCACCCTCCTTCTCCTCCTCTCCTCCCTCCTTCCTCCTCTCCCTCCTTCCTCCTCCTCTCCTGCCACCTCTCCTCCCTCCTCCTCCTCCTCTCCTCCCTCCTCCTCCACCTCTCCTCTCTCCTCCTCCTCTCCTCCCTTCTCCTCCTCCCTCCTCTCCTCCCTCCTCCTCCTTTCCTCCCCCTTCCACTCCATCCTCCTCTTCTACTACCTCCCCCTCCTCGACTACTAACTCCTCCTCCTCAACTACTACCTCTTCCTCCTCACTCCTCCCCTCCTCTTCCCCACCTCCACGCCCCGGGACTCCCTGCACTCCTCTCCCCTCTGCTCCTCTCCCTCCATCACCACCTGAAAAGAAAAGAAATAGAAATTAAGAAATGTTTTAGTGGGTTTGCCTGCTCCCCCCTCGTACCCCAATCTGATTGCCTATAACACTCTTTCTGTTTGGATATCAATGTTGTAACTAACTGTAGTAATCCACCTTAAGTGGACAGAGCCTGTGACAGAGCAGTGGGAGGGTGTACAGCACCTCTCACTCTGGACCTAAGTGGCGCTGATGAAACATGCTAGATCAATACTTTACTAAACAATTTGAAAGGGTCAGTTACAGTTTGCATATATACAAGGTATGCGGCTATTTACTGTGTGCTTCTATTATGGGTGGGGAGTGGCCCATGTCTGAGGCCACTAATATCCTATCTGCATTATACTCTGCACATATTTCTGGGCGTGGTACCTATCCTGAAGCCGCCTTCTGTACCAGAGGTAGTAGGAACTACATGGTCCTGCTGGGCTAGGCTGAAAATAAATTCTTGTCAAGCCCCATAGAAGAAGTAGTTTGGAACAACTATGTGTATTGCAAATAAGTGTAGAAATCTCAATCAATCTTAATCTCTCTCAATCTCAATCTCTCTCAATCTCAATCTCTCTCAATCTCAATCTCTCTCAATCTCAATCTCTCTCAATCTCTCTCTCTCAATCTCTCTCTCTCTCTCTCTCTCTCTCTCTCTATATATATATATATATATATATATATATATATATTTATTTATATATATGTATATATATATATATATATATATATATATATATATATATATATATATATATATATATATATATATATATCAAGATATAATACGAAACATAAAAAAAAAAAACTTATCTCCCTCCAAGCAATTCTTTTCTGGACAATATACAACCAAAACAATCTCCAAAAACCTATAAACAAGAAAAAAAAACACAATTGTACTTCTCGCCAGTGTATTCAGTAAATATAAAAATTGTCAAAACATAAAAATAAAATACAGCTTGATAGGATGAAAAGCATGTACAATGCAACTTACCTCCCTCCAAGCAATTCCTTTCTGGACAATATACAACCAACACAAACTCCAAACTCTCCAAAAACCTATAAACAAGAAAAAGAACGCAATTGTACTTCTTTACATCCTACTCCGTAAATGTAGTAAAGTATTTTTGTAAAAAGAACATAAAACGCAACTTGATAATAAAGCAACTTACCTCCTCTCGCCCACCAAGCTCCGGGAACCGCGTGCTACTTCGGCCGAAATCGCAACACAGTCGAGGCGTGGGCGCGTGTCATTCCTATTTATTCACTCCCACTGTCAATCAAATGGTCTATCTCGTAAGTGATTGGCTGTGAAACCTGTGTCGCGATGCATGATTCCGCTATTGGATGGTTCGTGCCGGGCACGGCTAGTCCGTCCCCCTTCCAGCTTGCGTGCGTGCCTAAACGTCACAGCGTTCCTACATTCTCAAGGCTGCGATTCGATTTAGAGGGTTTTGGCCCATTAGGCAATAGATTCTAAAACTTGCGCTCTTTGATCGACGCACATTTTGCCACACAATTTTCAACAATGTGCTACTGTCCCCGGCTTCTGTCAGTGTCGTATTGTCCACGCTCATTTGCCGTGCACCCTAAAGAAGGTGTGCCGACTGAGCCATTGCATCGTAGCTTGTTGCTGTGCCTAACCCGATGTGACCTGGTCATAGGAGTAGGAAGTTCCAACCCAGAGATCCCTAAACTAACGTCACATTAATCATTGTGTATATTTACAGATGCTTTAACGAGCAGCACAACCTCACATTCATATCTACATCTCCCATTTTTGTTTCCTTCAGGTGATGCAGGATATGGGGGTTTGCCGTGGTTGTTGACCCCTGTGAACAATCCACACACAGAATGGGAGGAGAGGTACAGTGCCGCCCATGCCAGAACCCGGAATGTAATAGAGCGCACCTTTGGCCTCCTGAAGATGCGCTTCAGATGTTTACATTCCACTGGTTGGGCTCTACAGTATACACCAGTGAAGGTTTGTCACATGATCATGGCCTGCTGTTGTCTGCACAATATAGCAGTACAGGCCAACTGTCTGGGGAACATTGATGATGCTCCGCATGAACCGGCGGAGTGTGCAGTACCAGCCTCTGGTGGGATAACGTTCAGGGGTCACAACTACGTGCCCACGTCATTCGTCAGTACTTCCCATGTAAGTCTGAAACTAATAACAACTAACTATAATGTACCTTGATTATGGTTACTAATACATCTCTTTTCTCCTTCCCCATTGTCATACAGAATATCCAACAGTCCAAAGTAGAGGATAGCTTTGTGATCTAACATATGTCTCGTGATGCATTCTTAACACTGGATCAAATACAGCCTGCTCTTATATTCGTTAATGGTAAGTATGCGCACATTCCCATACACATCATATATATTGATATCTGCAAACCTCCAGAAGCTAAGCTAAATGGATGGTCTGATATATTCCACAATGTCAATGGATATAGGCCTCACAATCATATTTGAAAACATCTTCACAGAACAGTAATGTTCCCATTGTCTGATCATGCTATTCCACATCCCATGGAGGTCAATGCAATTCATAGCAATCTGGATATATAAACATACCAGCATATTGTAAACCATAATAAATGTACCTCATGGGATGCAAAGAGGGGATCTCTCCTGTTCTTTGTCAGCGAATGCTGGTAAAAGCATTCTCAGTCAGATAACAGGAATAGTCTCAAGGTTGTGTTAACTAGGAATCATTGTGCAATATATCATATGGATTATGGGACTCATATCATCATATTGCCATTACAGAACTGCTGCCGTGTGTCAACACATTGTTTACCCACTCAGACATGGGAAACGTGTTGTCTACATTGTAAGTGAGTATTTGAGGGAAACATGTGCATGTATGCATGAGAGGAAATGACTAATAACTCCATTAATGTAGGCCTAACTTTCTTTTCCCCAAGACATCCCCTATGGAGGTCAATGCAATTCATAGCAATCTGGATATATGAACATACCAGCATATTGTAAACCATAATAAATGTACCTCATGGGATGCAAAGAGGGGATCTCTCCTGTTCTTTGTCAGCGAATGCTGGTAAAAGCATTCTCAGTCAGATAACAGGAATAGTCTCAAGGATGTGTTAACTAGGAATCATTGTGCAATATATCATATGGATTATGGGACTCATATCATCATATTGCCATTACAGAACTGCTGCCGTGTGTCAACACATTGTTTACCTACTCAGACATGGGAAACGTGTCGTCTACATTGTAAGTGAGTATTTGAGGGAAACATGTGCATGTATGCATGAGAGGAAATGACTAATAACTCCATTAATGTAGGCCTAACTTTCTTTTCCCCAAGACATCCCCTATGTATTGCTAAAGTAGTCAGAAAAGTTTATCGGACCATGCAGACGTGTCCTGGGGGAACAGATATCTTTGTTGAATACTCCACTTGATCTATTTAAGGTAAAGAACCACATGTGGATGTCCGTATATGCATCAATGTGTGATAGTTGTGATCTTCCATTTCTATTACAGGCTGCACTGGTCTCTCTGTCTCTCTCTCTCTCTCTCTCTGTCTGTCTGTCTTTCTCCTCATCCCACCCACCCCTGTTTACCCTTAATTTATTGAGTCACACAAGTCTTCGACATCTGAACGATTAGCAACTTCTGCTAACTATCCCGATTAACCCTTTAAACTATGTTTTCTCTTGCCTTCTTCCTCACATCCCCTGCCTTTTCCTCAGACTCTTCTTTACTTCTCCCCTTTTTGTCTCCAACATTTTCATTTCACCTCTCATGCCCACCTCTCCCCTTTCATTCGCCCATCAGCTAATCTTACTCAAGGTGTGGTTAAACTATGTGTCTCCTGACTGTCCCATCTGCAAATTACATTATCTGTCCACATGGGGCAGATACCTTATTACATAATAGTGCATCACACTTTACATCTGATCCCTTTCCTCTCCGACTAATGCATAACTTTCTACTTGACACAACTTCCTTCCTATGTATCTCTCACTTACTTATTAACCTTGCTATTCCTTATCTACTCTTTGCCTTGTCCATTACCTTTAGCTTGGAAGTGGTGAGTTTCTAATCTTGTGGGGGCCTTTTGGAAGAAATCAGTTTTTACCAGACTTTACGCTCAAAACAGGGCCCTCCATTTTCTGGCGTTGGCAATATTACATACTGTATATTTTCGTGTTTATCTCCCCTGTGCAGCGCCACGGAATATGTTTGCACAATACAAATAAAATATAATTAGACTAATCATAATATTCCCACAAAAGGACAAATTAGTCTGGGCCATCATTATCATCTGACAGATGGGTAGCTTGTACGAGATCCCAGTGCATAACATGTGTGCCGACATACCTGCATCTGTTGGTGGCTGCTCATATGGCATATGTAAGGTTTCCACTAATATATTATTTGTGTGTTTGTATTCCAGATCACGGTCAGAACAAGGCATGAAGATAAACATCATGACATTCCATGGCCATGTCAATGTCCTCATGTATGTGCATGTGTCCGTTTCATTGCTTTGTTGGATCCAGTGTGATATCTGATTACCTTGACGGAATAGCCGATATGTGTCACGAGACAATTTCACTATACAATGCAAATGTGATGTGACATCTGTCAGCTGATGTTCCTGGTATATCCACAGCATGTGTATGCTCATATAGTCTACCTCGATTCATATGTACCTATTGGTTTAGACATTCTATCCTCTCTTCTACTTGGACTGTTGTGAAGCCAGCAGCACAAACCCTTCCAGATCTTTTCTTCAGTGCTGATGTGACCATCCCTGTGCATATGGGGAAGAGTAAATCCAGGCTTGGGACTTAACAGTTAATGAGTTTACGTTAATCTTCAGTTATGCATATGCAACAACAGTGAGTATAGATGCTCAATCAGAGAACAAACTACCCTTGATATTGCCTGGTTTGTTGTGAGTTCTCTGGAATAAGTAACATCTGACTGATATGGTCCTGGTCAGGTCCCCATCTTTTTGACCAAGGTTATCTATGTAGGGGCTGCTTATTGTTGCGTGAGAACTGACCTCATGGGCTCATAGCATTCACTGATTGAGCACTTATACTTCTGATGTTGCATCAGAGTGTCCGTTTAACACACAAGCATACATTTTGCTCTCCCCATATGTATATCACATTATTTTGGATTATTGTGGTCTTTCCTTATTGACTGTTATATATATATATATATATATATATATATATATATATATATATATATATATATATATATATATTTATTTATATATTTATATATATATATATATATATATATATATATATGTAGTAACAATAATGAGATCAATTATATTGCCTAATGTTGGGTGATACACTGTAAATCCCATGATCATCTATATCAATGTAATTTCCCTTGCCTGCATTCTGCTCTCATATCCCTATTTCCCTGTATTACTTGGATTTTGTATCCTACCCACCTCCACCATGATCCTTTGCATACCTGTGATGATTAGTCAACCTGTGGGTTTGTGGCAAGCTTGCTTTGTTCATTTCTGTAAATAGTAAATATGATTTATCCGAGATGTTGTTTGTGTCTGCCTCGTCAGTGTTGATAACATAGCATTTCTGTAACATCAATGAAAGGACCTTCATACTCCACATCTGTGCTCTGCACCATCAGTTAGGGGTGTCAATGGAATTCTCACAGTGTGTTTGCATTACTGATTTCAACCATGAGGGAAGGTTGGTATTGACAATCTATATGACACAAAGCCAGGCAAATGAGACAGGTGTCTGTAAGTGGCTCACATCCTAATAGTGAACATACAGTATCTAATAGAAGTGAGTACACCCGTCACATTGTTGTTAATATTTTAGTATATCTTTTCTTGTGACAACACTGAAGAAATGACACTCTGCTACAATGTAAAGTAAGTTTGCTGACCCATCAATAACTCAATACACAGCCATTAATGTCTAAACCATTGGCAACAAAAGTGAGTGCACCGCTAATTTGAAATGTCAAAATTGGCACTAAATGTCAATTTTGTGTGGCCACCATTATTTGCCAGAACTGCCTTAACCCTCATGGCCAGGGAGTTCACCAGAGCTTCCCAGGTTGCCACTGGAGTCCTCTTCCACTCCTTAATGATACATTAGAGCTGGTTGATGCTAGAGACCTTGCACTCCCCCACCTTCAGTTTGAGGGTGCCCCACAGATGTTCAATATGGTTTAGGTCTGGTGACAAGCTTGGCCAGTCCATCACCTTTACCTTCGTTAGCAAGGCAGTGTCGTCTTGGCGGTGTGTTTAGGGTCATTATGTTATGTAGCCCTGCAGCCCAGTCTCCCAAGGAAGGGGATTGTGTTCTGCTTCAGTATGTCACAGTACATGTTGGCATTCATGGTTCCCTCAATGAACTGTAGCTCCCCAGTGCCGGCAGCAGTCATGCAGGCCCGACCATGACACTCCCACCACCCAAAGTATACATCTATACTGAGCAAAAGTAGTTGAAATAATCCCTGAATTACAGATAAATGGATGTCACAACAAACACAAAAACATTTATATGAGATGAAACCCTCATTTTGAACATAAACAGTGATGCAGAGAGAGGGGAGGCAGCATCTGACATCATTAGGTAAATGCATATAGGGGGAATCCACACAACATATTATATAAAGCATATATAGACATGCATATATGTTTGGTCTGGGCCTGCATGCATGCTGCCAGCACTGAGGAGCTACAGTTCTTTGAGGGAACCCATGAATGCCAACATGTACTGTGACATACTGAAGCAGAGCATGATCCCTCCCTTCGGAGACTGGGCCGCATGAGAGTATTTAAACATGATAACGACCCCAAGCACACCTCCAAGCCGACCACTGCCTGGCTAAAGAAGCTGAAGGTAAAAAGTTGATGGACTGGCCAAGTAGGTCACCAGGCCTAAACCCTATCGAGCATCTGTGGGGGCATCCTCAAATGGGGAGTGCAAGGTCTCTAACATCCACCAGCTCCGTGATATCATCATGAAGGAGTGGAAGAGGACTCCAGTGGCAACCTGTGAAGCTCTGGTGAACTCCATCCCCATGAGGGTTAAGTCAGTGCATGAAAATATTTACACTTTCACTTAGGGGTGTACTCACTTTTGATATTTACCCTGAATAATTATCTCCATGTGTCAGAAACACGAATATCATGCATAGCCGTTACTGGAATCAAACTCAGGAATATTACCTCCACCCTCAGCTGCACTAGTGGCTGTTACCCCAACCCTACATTAACACAGGGCTGGTATATTGAAGGAAGATGTATGTATTAATACAATAACGTTGTTTTGTAGCATTCATCTGGTGTTTAACAGTCATGGTACAGTACAAACGAAAACAAACAATGATAATGTGAGCAATACATAATATTTATTCTTATGTGTGCAAATTATATAACCAAAAAATGAAAATGTGAGGCAACCACTCCGTGTGTTGATTTGAACCTAAAGAGATAAGAACAAGACATCAGTTAGAACAATATATGCATTGACTGCAACACCTCAACGTCAATAGATCTTGTACATCAATTGCTTCTATATGCTTCTATTGAACGTGCGCCAAGCCAAGGGGAGTGACCGGAAATGGTAATGTAGCCGCGAAGGTCAGCGTCAGCGGGTGGAGAAGGCGTCCGTGAGAGAGAGGACCGATGGTAACCGTGTGCTGAGCGTGTGCCGAGCGAGTGAGGGCATAGCCCTCTAAGTACAACTCCTAAAGGAGGAAGGAGTGGAAAAGAAAATCCCACGGCCACGCAGAGCAGTGAGCAGCAAAGACCTGACAGCCCTAAGAAAGGGTAAATGGATGTAACAGAGAGTGCTATACGTAGGAGGGGTTTCCAGCTCTGACTATAGGGCATAAAGCGCAAGAAGGCAAAAAAAAAGGTTGGAGGTTTGTGGAACGCGGACTTCATGGAGGAAGCAGTGATCTCACAGGCAAGTTTGTAGCTCCGTGACTGCGGACCTCAGCAGCACAGGCTCAAGAGGTTTGGGGCACAGAGATGGTGATGGACGCTGAGCCAGCATTAAGGCAGATGGGACCCAGGAGACAAGCTTAACAAAGTTAAGTAAACTATTATTTTCTTTCTTTTGATAAGTTGAAACATAACTCAGCAATTGCTGTAATATATGACATGAAACTGGGTAACTGGGCCTGGCCCCCACAGAGAACATTTATACAGTAACAATGGCAAAAGCGTGCAAAATGTTACACTTTAAAAATATCACTTCATAAGGAAGCAAATTTGCTCAAAAAGACTGATAAAGATCTACACACTAAAAGACTGTGCACACGGTTAAGGAAACCATTGGGTCCCTAGTAAATAATTTACCAAAGCAAAGGGATAAGATTACATTAATCTCCTCTAAATAATTGTAAGGATATATGTCCACCATTTTTGGGGGAAGGAACTGTCTGGATATTTCTGCAGAAATTTGGGTAACATACAGAGGCTTATTAAAGCTATATTGAGTCTAGGAAAGGTGAAAAACAGATGGAACTGGATAAATCTGAACTAATATGGACCTTTAAACATAACCATAAAAGTACACTTGTAAAGAAAGGGAAAGAGAAGAAGAAGGGAAGAAAAAAGAAGTAAAAGAGCAGGGGGATTAACCCCTGGTATTAGCCCTATATCAAGGAGTTTAAAGGGAAAGAGAAATAGAGGAAAGAAGAAAACGTGAAACTGGGGAGGAAAAAAGTTGACAAGATGGCTACAAAAAGCAAAGCTAAAGTAAGAAATAGTCTGACGGCAGAGCCATCCCCCTTTTTCACTCCAAAAAATTTAACTAATTTGACTCAAAAACAAACGTCGAAAGAAGGGTCAAATCAAAGTACAATTCTCCCCTCTCCCAGCTCACCAAGTAGAGAATTGGAGTCTCAAGAAGGAAATTTACTCACTATTGACAAAATGAAAGAAATTTTAAAGAACTTCCAAGTAGAATTTTTAGCAGAGATCAAGATCCAAATTATGGAAAATGCCAAATCAATAAAGGAAGTGAATGAAAGATCAGCAGATTTGGAAGTCAAATTTGATAAATTAGTCATGGACCATAATATGCTATTGGAGCAATCCTCAAAATTGTCTACTCAAATTACAACTTTGAACGATCAAATAAAATGGAAGATAAAGAACGGAAAAATAATCTCCGTATAAGAGGAATTCCAGAAGCTATAAAAAAACAAGATCTCTCAACATATGTAAAAGATTTATTTACTAATATTATTCCATCCTTCTCACAAAAGGATCAGAAATTTGAGGCAGTTCATAGAATCCCTCTACCAATGCATTTACAAAATAAAACTTCTAGAGATGTGATTGTTAAAATCCACCACTTTCCAACAAAGGAAGCAATCTCTAGAGCAAGTTATACAAAAAAGATATTTGAAGCTCCATATGAAAAAATAAAAATTTTCTCCGATTTGTCAAAAGCGACAATTTATAGAAGAAAGGAATTCAGGCCCATAACACAAGAATTAAGGAAGCACAACTTTATTTATAAATGGACGTCTCCAGTAGGTTTATTAATTTTACAAGGATCCTCTTGGCATAGGATTAGTTCTATTGCAGAAGGAGAAACTTTTTTGAGAAACCTGAAGATTAACTTACGAGACTCAAAAGATTTTTCTTCTGAATTGAAAATTCCAACACCAGAGTGGCAGGAGAAATGACTCCCAACAAGAGAGAAAAGAAGCGGAATAATGCCTTATATCCTTATCTGGACTAATTATTGTATAAATTGGAGAATTTTTTTTTTTTCTTTATGGATACAGACTAAGAAATGACAGGATTAATAGTTTAAGCAGTTTAGAGTAATTTATAATACTCAAAAAAATGATCTTTGTTTATTTTTTAGGCCTAGGTGTTATTACTTAAGTGAGTACCAAAATATTGTCCTGTGGATTCTATTCAGGAATCCTTGAACAACCAACCAAGGTTGTACAGAAACACCTTTTATGCAGCCTTTAATTTAATTATTATTGCCACATACTAATTTTAAAAAATTCAATCTTTATTTGTACATTTAAAATGTTGTTAAAAATGCAACGATTAAAAAAAATGCAACGATTAAAAAAAAAAAATCATGTTAAACCCAAGGTGTTTAATCCTTTGGGTTTTTTGACGTCCAGCAAATTATTAGAGGTTTATTAAAGTTTTATTTTTGTTATTATTATATTCTTTGCTTTGATCACAGCTTTTTTATTTAATTACTTTATTATGCTCAAGTCAATAAAATATTTGGTTTTTAAATTCAATTGTATTTGTGTAATTTTGGTTATGTTTCCTTAGTCAAATCCTTATCAGGTACCCTGGATTTTAATTTACATAAGATTAAATTATTTACATAAGATTAAGATAAGGTTTTATAATCCTTTTGTCTGTTGTATAGTTTTGTTTATTCATACAGCACTTCCCTGGAGTATATGTTTTAAGTGCCTTTGCATTTCTTTTGTGTTAATCTTTTATCCTGTTGATTTATGTTAATTCAGAATTCTATTACTTAAAGTGCATTATAATTCAAGTTGTGTTATTCAAAAATTCTTATGTTAAAGTGCTTGTGCTATTTGACTTAGTGCTTATTTCCTCTTGTATTACCCTTTTACCTCGTGACTGTTAGTCTATCACAGTCACTACTTTACCTTATTCATTTATAGTGCTAATGCTGTGCTATTTTTTAAAAATGTATACACTCCTGATTATGCTGTTTCTTAAACTATATATTACCTTAATGCTTCTGTCTATTGTTTTTTAGAAGGAGGTTATGTCCTCCTTTTTCTTCTGTTTTTTTGCTTTAATTATGCTTTTACTCCTTTTTCCTTTTTCTTTCTTTTCTATTTCCTTATTCTTGTATATTACTCTATTGTAACTATATTGAGACTTTGTGGTGAAGGAATTGGCTTTCTATCTTTCTTTTAAGTTAGTAGTGGACCTGGAGCTTTAGAGCTGTATCTATCATGCTCCACGCTATATTGGCGTGGTCTGCGCTGTGATCGCGCTTACTGATGACGTCACAATCTCCCGACGCGCGTTTCGTGAGGCTCTATCAGTCTCTCACTCATCAGGGGCACAGTGCTGCCTCCTCTGTGGAGCTATTTATAGTTTCTATGGCAATTAGTTAACTCTTTGTGTTCCGTAGTTTCTATGGCAGTTAGTTAACTCTTTGTGTTCCTGAATGTTTTAGTGCATGCTTTATTTTCATATGTTGCTTTTGACTTTCTTTTTTACTATATTATCTTTATATTATTTAAATAAGTATAATGATTTTAAATAAGGAAATTACTTTCAAAGTAATACTTTTAACTTGCTAGCATTAGTATGCCTTTGTATTATTTTAACTTTGCTAAACATATTATTTGATTTTAAATTATAATTATTTTGCATACCATGTTAATTTATTTTTTATCTAATCCGGATACTTATTTTTGTTTTTTATTTTGCTATATATATGTGTATATGTTATTTATTTACTTATTTATTTATATGTATTTATTTTATTTATGTTTTATATTTATTATTATTATATTAATGACTTTTTTAGATAAAGATGGTATTCTAATTACTTCTTTTAAGTTTTATTATCTTTGATCAAAAGCTCTTCTTGCTGTTTTTGGTATGTGATCTATACCTATGAATTTCAAGCAGTATGGATTATTGTTGTGATGATGACGTACATGTTTTGCTATTGAGGTATCTTTTAAATTTAAAACATCATTGACATGTTCTAATACACGGCGTCTTAACTGTCTTTTGGTTTTGCCTGTGTATTTTTTATTACATGAGCAAATTATTTGGTAGATAACGCCTTCAGTTAGACAATTTATATTGTGTCTTATCTTATAATTCTTTAATCCTGTTGCATCTTGAAATTCTGTGGTTTTTAATAAAAATGGACATGCTTTACATTTGCCGCATGCTTTACATCCTTTTTGGCCTTCTATTAGCCAGTTCCTCCTATTTTTCTTTTCTTCATAGTGGCTATGTACCAGGAGATCTTTTAGGTTTTTTGCTCTTCTGTATGTAATTGTACTTTGTTCTGTAAGTACTTCATCCAGATCTCTGTCTAATTTCAAGATGTTCCAGTGTTTTTGCAATATAGATCTTATTTGTTGGGATTGACTTGAGAAGTTTGTGATGAATCGTATAGGTTGTTGTTTTTTGTCTCTTTTATTTTCAACCAATAGTTGATTTCTATCCTGTGTTAAGGCCCTATGGTATGCTTTCTTCAACACTTTTTTTGTGTATCCTCTTTGAATGAATCTTTCCTGTAGTTCTTTAGCTTGTATTTTGAATTCTTGTTGACTGCTACAGTTTCTTTTTATACGTAGATACTGGCCTGTTGGTATGGCTTTCTTTGTTGAAATTGGATGGTGACTCTTCCAGTGTAACAACGAGTTTGTTGCTGTTGTTTTTCTATAAGTTCTTGTAGCTAGTTCTTTTTTGGAATTTACATAGATGCTTAAATCAAGGAATGTCACTATTTCTTTATTGAACTCATATGTTAATTTTAAATTTTGTTCATTATTATTCAATTTTTTTATGAACTCTTTGAGTTCTTCTTCAGAGCCTGACCATATGACCAATATATCGTCAATGAATCTTATCCATAGTTCTATTTTTTGTGTATAAGATTCAT
The DNA here is from genome assembly GCA_027410445.1 of Discoglossus pictus. Lineage (NCBI taxonomy): Eukaryota > Metazoa > Chordata > Amphibia > Anura > Alytidae > Discoglossus > Discoglossus pictus. The sequence goes on from CM050166.1 coordinate 249,998,297, forward strand.
TGTTTTCTGAGAATACTATATTATTTTCCCAGTGGCCTAAATACAAATTTGCGTAGTTAGGGGCACACGGCGTCCCCATTGCCGTGCCCCTAATCTGTTTATACCATTGTTTGTTGAAGATAAAATAATTGTTATCCAAAACAAATTCCATTAGTTTTATGGTAAATATATTTTGATTTTCATAATCCACTCCTTTAGAATCTAGGTATTGTTGGGGCTTCCTAATCAGTAGTTGGCAGCTTGGAAACACAGGGCCCAACCAGAATTCTGTAGAACTCGTACTGGATGTAAGACACACACAATCAGTCTCAGTACTAATTCCGTTTATTGCTACGTCATTGCATAGACTTTATACTTGCAAAAGAAGGCGGATATTAGAGCGATTTTCACAGTTCACGTTAGTCGGTACAAGGACATATAATCAGGTGTTTTCTGTTTCTTAGAACAACTAGAAATGTTTTGTGTTTTAGTAAGGTCAACAAACATCTCAAGGATAGGCACATGATATTATGGTTAGGCTATGTGTCAGCAAAATATGTTAACCCCTTCATTGGCAGAATATGTTAACCCCTTCATTTCCCCTCTTAGATCACAACGTGATCTTTATTTGGGATGTAAGCAGTGGTGTATATATATGATAGGAAGCGAACTGAGACACTGGAAGGTGATAGACCCTCCAGGGTATCAGTACATGAGATATACCTGTGACCAGGTGGTGTTAAGTCACAGTATTTAGCTGAACATTCTTAGGAATAAAGCCTTGCAGTATGTAATAAAAGCACAAAGGAATACAAGGGAAGTAATGACAGTAAACAGAATTATCATCAATATAAGAACAACATTCTTTACCTATTAAAGCACACACACCGCCTTTGGAAGCTAAAACATAATCTAAAGCCATTCTATTCTGCAAAGCTACCATTCTAATTTGCACCTGCTCCTGGTTTAGTTTCACAATTGCTTCAGCAGAGTTAATCAAGGCCCTCTGTACTAGTAGAGAAAGGATGGATAGTTCTACCTGTAGTCTCCCTAAGCCTGCATGTGGGAAGGTTATACCTAGGTGTCATAACTCAAGTTGGCCACTAGTTGTGCCTACCAGGAGGCACTGTTATATACCAATCGCCACCATCTGTATATTGTGTTATGGGGGATAAAATGTTAGTGTTATATTGTATATTGTATTGGGGAGTGATAGTTATGTTTTAATTAGTCAACCCTCCCCCATTGTATAAACACTGAGGCAGGAGCTGAGCCAAATGGGTTTGTCCTAAACAAGATAAACCTCACAGGGTGTCGCCAGAACCTAAACAAAGAGATTTGCCAGACAGCCAGGCACCTAGATAACAATGGGGGGGCCTAGGAGCAAACAGGAAGTTTCCCCTGGGACCGCCTGGGTCAGAATGAGCTTGGTTGCCACGCCTGGGGTTGGCCCAGGGGAGGGGTCTGGTGGTTCCCATAGCCTCCCTCTACTACATTGGACAGAGGTAATTAGGTTACTGTAGAGGTTATCCTATTGGCCAGAGAGAGGGGGATGAGGGTTTGACTAAAGGTAGCCACTCCCTATAATGTGTTGTGCAAGGTTTTAAATATGCTGTTCTAAAATAAAACTTGGTTCATAATTTTCATCAAGACGTGGTGTGTAGATGTATTATTTACCCGGGGACATATGCTTGCAGTAAGATTCCTCAGACTTACTGTCAATATTGCTCAGTCTAACCCAAGGGCTGAGACATGAAGTTCCTGTAATCCAAAAGTCCAGAGTCACCCAAATCCGATCAACAGACCCCAGCCAGAGAGTGGGTCGTGATAACTGGTGGCAGTGGTTGGAGACTCTAGAGGAAAGGACTGAGGATGGAACAGCAGTATGAGGACATGTCCTCAGCAGAACTGAGAAAGGCGCAGAAACTAAAAGGAATTCCCTGGAAGAAAAGGGACCAACCAGCAGATGTGATAGCAGCCTTGAGAAGGTATGATGCAGAACAGCTGGAACAAGAGGAGTTGGGTGAGGGGCTAAGCACACTACCAAGGACCCCAAGATCTCAGCAGGAAGAAGGACAGCCAGATGATATCCTAAAGGAGGCAAGACGCAGGTTCAGTGAAGCCAGGGAGTTTTGCCTCGGGCAGATAACGCTGGAAGAGGCAATTAAAGGACTGAACCTAATAAAGCAGCAAATACAGGAAGAACGTACAGGGGTGAGTGTCCAAGCTCAGCAAAGGCTTGGGGTCAACCCTGCAGAGATGCCAGTAAGAGTCAAACTGGCATATCAGAATTTTAAACAGTTCCAGGATGATAAAGACAGCATTGACGGATTTATCCAAGAGTTTGAGCAACAATGTAAGGTACAGGACATACCTCCTGAAGAATGGGCCAAGTTACTATTGACTAAGTTGACTGGAAAGGCCAGCGCAGCCTGTCGGGCCCTTCCTCCACATCTAGCCATGGATTACAACCATTTATGTACAGTGTTACTAGGCAGATATGCCGTAACCCCTGCAACTTTTTTGGCCAGATTCAGAGGCACTACCAAGGGACCAGAGGACACTCATGTTGAGGTAATGTGTAAACTAAGGCGTGCCTGCACTCAGTGGTGGTCTACACAAGGGGCCACCACAGCAGAACAAATTTTGGAGGTGGTGCTAATGGAGCAATTTTTGCAACTTTGCGCACCAGAATTGAGGGATTGGCTGCAGGATCAGAAGCCAGTAGATGGGGACCAGGCAGCTAGCCTGGCCGACCATTTTGTTAGTACCAGAACTAAGAGAGTTCCCCAGATTACCAACTCTAATGGGCATACAGACCGGGGCTCAAGAGACTTGGGGACAACACGACAGGCCCCTATTGCACGCAATGCGCCTAGCCATGTGGCCTGGGCGCAGCCCCAGAACGCATATGGACAGCGGGGTATCAAGTCAGGACCTGTTCCCAGAGCACACCCAGAGCCCAGATTTCCCAATAGAGAGTGCTTCAAGTGCAACCAGCAGGGCCACATAGCAAGAGATTGTCCTCAGCTTCAGAGGCATCAGAGAGGACAGCCTGCAGTGAATTACCTGGGGGAATGGGATGCTGGAGCAGGACCTCCCAACGCAGCTCCCTGGGAGCCAGAAGCAGAGGGATGGTGCCATGGGATCCACACGGTGAGGAGAGCACAGAAGGACTCCGGGGAACAGCACAGACAACCAGTCTGGGTGCGGGGTCACAGGGCTGTGGGTTACCGTGACTCAGGATCCGCAGTCACTGTAGTTCTACCTAAGTGGGTGCGCACCTCAGACTGCATACAGAGGCAAATGTGGGTTATGGTTGCTGGGGGAAAACAATTTCCCATTCCCATGGCTCGCATTCAATTGGACTGGGGCACTGGAAGTAAATCTACAGAGGTAGGAGTTATGGATAACCTGCCTGCGGATGTTCTGCTAGGGAACGATTTGGGTCACATGGTGAGCCAGTATGTACAGCCCTTAACAAGAGCTCAAACCAGAGCCAATGGATGCAGGATGAACCAGGACCAGACGGAATACCCAGAACCCAGGGTAAGTGACTTGCTGGCTACGACATTGACCTTAGGCTGGGCAAAGGGGGAAGAACTTAGAATAGCATTGCAGGAAGATGAAACTTTAGCAGGGGTAAGGGACAGGGCCGCCCAGGGCAAATCAGTAGATGATCTAGATAGTTTTGTATGGGAACAGGGGTTGTTGTACAGAATCAAGGTGCCTGGGAAGGATGAGGTAGAAAGGGAACCACGAAAGCAGTTAGTGGTCCCACAACAGTATAGAGGCAAGGTATTACAGATAGCCCATGAGATTCCTCTGGGAGGGCATTTGGGGCAGAAGAAAACTCTGTGTAGGGTAGTAGAGGTATTTTTTTGGCCAGGATTAAATCAGGATGTAAAAGAGTACTGTAGATCCTGTGATGCGTGCCAAAGGACCCAGCCGTTTAAAAAAAATAGCAGAGCTCCCCTACAGTCACTCCCTGTGATGGAGATACCATTTCAAAGGGTAGCCATAGACATTGTTGGGCCACTAGCTAGGGTTAGCAAGACCGGCAAGAAATTTATTCTCACCATGGTAGATTATGCCACCAGGTATCCTGAGGCAGTGGTTTTATCCAGTATCTCAGCTCCTAAGGTGGCAGGGGCATTAATGACTATCTTTACAAGGACAGGGTTTCCTCAGGAAATTTTGTCTGACCGAGGGCCCCAATTTATGGCCAAAGTGACCGAACAGTTATGGTCCATGTGTGGCATAAGACACATTACAGCTTCCCCCTACCATCCCCAAACCAATGGCCTCTGTGAGCGCTTCAATGGGACACTCAAACACATGATCCGTACTTTTACTGATCAGGAGCCAGACTGGGAACGATTGTTGCCTTGTCTGCTCTTTGCCTACCGAGAGGTACCTCAGGAATCTACAGGGTATTCCCCTTTTGAACTTCTATATGGTAGGCCGGTGAGAGGACCCTTGAGCGTGATCAGGGAGACGTGGGAAGGGGAGTATAGTCACCACCCTGTACCAGTGGCTACCTATGTATTAGCTTTCAGGGAAAATATGGCTAGGTTGGCTGGAATTGTGAGGAGCAATATGCGTAAAGCGCAAGAGAGAGATAGGAGATACTACAAGGCAGGAACCAGTGACAGGGAACTGGAGGAAGGGATGGAGGTGCTCATGTTGGAACCTCAGCCCCAGGATAAGTTACAGTTTTTGTGGAAGGGACCTTATAGAATTAGCAAAAAACTGGGCAACAAGTCATATGTGGTTATGGTAGATCCAGAAAGAGTGGTTACCAGGGTGGCCCACATTAATCGCTTAAAAGCATATGTAAAGCGAGCAGCTCATATGTTAGCCATTTGCAGGGCCACAGAGGATGACCCAGAGGAAGGGCAGATACCAGACATGTTGCAAAAGGCAGAGCAGAAAACGCTAGAAGATGGCCTTCACCAGGCCAAAAACCTAAGCACAGAGCAGCAGGAGCAGCTTTTAGGCAAACTAAAACCCTTCAAACCCTTATTTACTACTGACCCTGGGTGTACCCCCCTAGCAGCTCATGTAGTGGTGACAGGGGAATGTGCCCCATTAAAACAACACCCATACCGAGTCCCTGAAGCTGTTAGGGCAAGCATACAAGCAGAATTACGCAAGATGTTACAATTAGGGGTTATTGAAGAATCCAGTAGTCCATGGGCATCTCCTGTCGTATTGGTACCCAAAAAAGATGGCACAACTCGCTTCTGCGTGGATTATCGTAGGCTGAATGATAAAACAAAAACAGATGCCTACCCTGTTCCACGCATGGACGAGTTGTTGGACCGATTAGGTACTGCCAAGTATTTAACCACGCTGGATCTCTCCAAGGGATATTGGCAGATCCCTTTGGAAGAGTCAGCTAGGGAGAAGTCCGCATTTGTCACCCCCTTTGGACTATACCAATTTAAGGTAATGCCTTTTGGAATGAAAAATGCCCCTTCTACCTTCCAGCGACTGGTAGACAAATTGTTACATGGGCACCAGGAGTATGCTCAGGCTTACTTGGACGATATAGCCATCTTTAGTCAGACCTGGGAGGAGCATATAGAACATATTGCTAGAATTATGCAGGCCATTAAGCAAGCCAAGTTGACCATAAGACCAGATAAGTGCCAGTGGGCAAAGGCAGAGGTGCAGTACTTGGGTCACTGGGTAGGTAGTGGGAAGTTAAGGCCAGAACCAGCCAAAGTAGAGGGTATTGCAGCTTGGCCTGTCCCTAAGACTAAAAAGCAGGTACTAGCTTTCTTGGGCATCACTGGGTATTACCGCAAGTTCATTCCTGATTTCAGCACTACAGCCAAGCCACTGACCGATTTGACCAAAAAGAAATTGCCCAGGGAAGTGACATGGACTCCTGCGTGTCAAACTGCCTTCCAGAACCTCAAGGAAGCTCTGACTTGTTCCCCAGTATTGGCTGCCCCGGACTATAACCGACCCTTTGTGGTCCAGACAGATGCCTCCATGTATGGCATAGGGGCTGTGCTAAGCCAGACAGATGATCAAGGAGTGGAGCATCCTGTTGCGTATTTGAGCAGGAAATTGTTGCAGCGTGAAACGGCCTATGCTACTGTGGAGAAGGAATGTTTGGCCGTAGTTTGGGCTTTGCGCAAACTTCAACATTATTTATATGGACGACCATTCACTGTGACCACCGACCATAACCCCTTGTGCTGGCTGTCTAAGGTAGCCGGAGAAAATGGACGTTTGCTAAGATGGAGCCTGGCACTACAGACATTCAATTTTCAAATACAGCATCGTAGGGGTAAACTCCATCAAAATGCAGATGGATTATCACGCCAACTGGAGCTATGAGTATCAGCGTAGCAGAGAAAATCATGGACCCTTGATGTTCTCAGGCTACACTTGGGGGGGCAGTTGTCATAACTCAAGTTGGCCACTAGTTGTGCCTACCAGGAGGCACTGTTATATACCAATCGCCACCATCTGTATATTGTGTTATGGGGGATAAAATGTTAGTGTTATATTGTATATTGTATTGGGGAGTGATAGTTATGTTTTAATTAGTCAACCCTCCCCCATTGTATAAACACTGAGGCAGGAGCTGAGCCAAATGGGTTTGTCCTAAACAAGATAAACCTCACAGGGTGTCGCCAGAACCTAAACAAAGAGATTTGCCAGACAGCCAGGCACCTAGATAACAATGGGGGGGCCTAGGAGCAAACAGGAAGTTTCCCCTGGGACCGCCTGGGTCAGAATGAGCTTGGTTGCCACGCCTGGGGTTGGCCCAGGGGAGGGGTCTGGTGGTTCCCATAGCCTCCCTCTACTACATTGGACAGAGGTAATTAGGTTACTGTAGAGGTTATCCTATTGGCCAGAGAGAGGGGGATGAGGGTTTGACTAAAGGTAGCCACTCCCTATAATGTGTTGTGCAAGGTTTTAAATATGCTGTTCTAAAATAAAACTTGGTTCATAATTTTCATCAAGACGTGGTGTGTAGATGTATTATTTACCCGGGGACATATGCTTGCAGTAAGATTCCTCAGACTTACTGTCAATATTGCTCAGTCTAACCCAAGGGCTGAGACATGAAGTTCCTGTAATCCAAAAGTCCAGAGTCACCCAAATCCGATCAACAGACCCCAGCCAGAGAGTGGGTCGTGATACTAGGGTGTCTAAAAATATTTTCCACCCGCACTTCTGCTCTATATCCATCATGGTTCTGATGCAGCCTTGTGGAAGTGTTGGGTTTGTGTATATATATGGGATTACTTGACCTAAATAACAACTGCCCACCCAATTAGGGGGCAGCCGTCGATAGGCGTACCTGCCACAGATAAAGTATACATTCATGGCTGGAGAAGGCGGCATAAGGTGGAAGAGATTAGACACGGACCCATTACTGTTGCTACAACCAGTACCATTAATTGATATATATGTAAAAAAAAAAAGGAAAATAAGTAGGGACATCCGGGACCTCTACAGCTCCTAGGTGAACAACTCTTGTACAGGTCAGAAAGGGAGGAGGTCCTATAAAAATAAGTGTGGTATTGGAGCAAATGGACCAACCAACATATTTACATTTTCCTAGGGCCCTAAAACAGTTATACCCTGGGTTAGTGTGGGTTAACATAAATTATACACTCTTATTATATTTTGATGGGAAATACGTGCGTGTTGCATCCATATAGAGTTAAGTGTTGTGGCTGATTGTACATAAGTAAAGAAATTCCATTTGCGGGGTTGTGTACTGCCATTGTAATATATGTGGCTTTGAGTGAAGTTTTCTGCTGGAAGGCCAAATAGAGGCATACCCATTTCCCCATGTGTAGAGACGTGTGCACATACCCAGCAATTGGAAATGTTAAAGGAGTGTTCATATCCTTGTAATGTATTACTTTCACAGTAATTATGTTGTACAATTGTGTTATCACGTGTGGATCTCTTGTGCCTATGAGGTGAACTAGTATTGGTGTGAGTGTTATTGTGTTTACCACAAACAGACTTTAATGGTCCCAGTTCGTCTGGGTCATAATGGCAATTAAGAAATGTCCATAAGGGCAAATAAATCAGGAGCATAAAGCACATCAACAGGAGAAAGTTCTTCCATGCATTCTGTGGATGCAGAAGTAGGTTTGACATTTTCATTATCGCTGTCTTCAATCGCTTTCACGGGGACTTTGTCACCTGCTTCACCCCTCTTTGGACACAGCTTCAGACGTGATGCGTGGATCCAGATGTCCTGTGAGTCAGTGAGGACAGCAGTACTGGTTACTGCTACAATGGTAGTCGGTGGTCTGAATGGGAAGCCTCCCTTCTTTGCTCTGTTCAGTTGTCGGACACAGACGAGGTCACCTGGCTGGAAGGACACAGACGAGGTCACCTGGCTGGAACGGATGTGTTGGTTCCTGTGAGGGTGAAGGAAAAGCGAGAAGACACATCACCATAGATGCCATTCAATTTATCAATCAATTGTTGCACATATTGTTCTCTTATAAGATCAAGATCACCAGACATCATTACAAGTGGGCCTTTTACCCAAGGAGTTGGAAATGGTCCTCCCATTAGAATCTCAAAAAGGGGACAATTTAGTAGACTTATTAGGAGTCATCTTAATTTCTGCTAGAATGGCAGATAAGTATTTCTGCCAGTTCACCCATGTACCTGCAGTGGCCTTTGTAAGTTTCTCCTTAGTAGTGCGGTTCATTCTTTCCACTATGCCTGAACTCTGAGGATGGTAAGGGATATGGAATTTCCAGGTGATCTGTAGCCATTGTACCAGTTCCTTAATTACCGCACTAATAAAGGCTGGTCCATTATCAGAATTAATTTGCAATGGGCATCCATATCTCAGTATTACCTCGGTAGTTAATATTTTAGCTACCGTCTTAGCATCCTCTCTTTGTGTTACAAAGGCCTCAGGCCACCGTGAGAACTGGTCTACTATCACCAACAGGTACAATTGCTTTGATCCTGTCTTTGGGATATGAGTAAAATCAATTTGTAAATGAGTGAATGGAGCTGTGGGTGGAGGCAAATGATCATGTAATGCTTTGTTAGGTACTGTAGAGTTATTCTGTAGACACTGTATATATATCTTTGTATGTATGTCTGGCAGTGTGATTTTAAGATTCTGATGCAAAAATGACACTTGCAACTGTTGCTACCCTGTCAGCTAAAGCATTACCTCTAGATATAAAATCATTGCGATTCTTTGTACTTGCTATGTGTTATCAGTTTTACTAGTTTCGTTTTCAGTGTGTACTACTGGATGCAGCAGGGGGGGGGTTGGGTTGCAGCTGCAGCTTCTCTCTGTCCCTGCTCTTGAGCGGGGGAAAGGGGGGGGAATGCTTTCTGTACGGCCACATCACACTGAGCCAAATGTTTTTGGAGACACGCCAGCATCCCTTGGACTGGAGTAGAGACTACTTTGGAAAATAATGCAACGGGACACATACTACCTCCGTGATCTTGGGCACAGACCACGGCCATGGTTTTACAGTTGTCCCTTGCATACAAATGAAATGGTTTACAATAATCAGGTAGTCCTAAAGCGGGGGCCTGCATAATGCTAACTTTTAAGGTCACAAAAGCTTTAGTCATGTCTGGAGTCCACTGAATATGCTCTGGGCTGTCCCCCTTAGCAGCCGTACGTAAAATGGAGTCATAGTGTGAGCATTCAAGGATCCATTGCCTGCAATAATTAATCATAAACATGTGTTGCCCCCATTTGTATTTTGTTTTTAGTTACCTTGTGACCTTCAGCTGCTAGGTGCTGTAGCAGACTGAGTGAATCCTGTCTTTTTGGCTTCCCCGTTAGGAGTACATACCAAACAGTAGGTCCTTTTGACGTACTGAATGGGGACAGAACCATGACACGGGTCCATGACCGCAAGGCATTGGAGCACCAGTGAGTAAGCAGCTGGTGAATCCACGTAGCCTTAGGGGAAGACGGGTCCATGTTATTTGGCACCCATCAAAAAATTAAAAACCATAAGTAGTTGTGTCTCAAAGTCCAATGGGACCAAAAATAATGCGTTTGATAAATCAATAATAATAAATATAGTGGCGTCATGGGAAATGGCCGTAATGAGAGCAGTGATATCAGGGACAATCGGGGCAATTGGGATGACTAAGTAATTAATTGCCCTTAAATCCTGGACAAATCTAAAGTCATTGTCACGTAATGGAAGGGACGTTAGCCCAATTCCATCCTGACTCTGTATCAGAGTCTAAAAGTCTGTATAAGAAGTCTGATGTCATGGTGTCCTTGGCACATTCACTTCAGATACATCATATATGTAGAAGGATTAATTCGGGCGTTAAGGGCTGCCTGTTTTCTCTTTCCGTATTTACTATTTGCAATCTATTCAAAAACAAACTCCATTTTGGATCAAATTCACATACAAAATCTCTCTTCCAAATCACTTACTATAACATTCTAGGAACTATTCGCTTCAGTCCCATACTTAACTTACAATAATTCCCAACTAACACTCCACTTCTTCCTGAGACCTCTCCACAAACATATAACTACCAATACTGGAATCCACCTTAAAAAGTTAAACAACAACATTCCATACACATCTTATCCAAACTAAATACGACCTTAAGAATTTTCTGCAAGGAGACAGAAATTCACAGCCTTTTTTTTTTTTTTTTTTTTTGGGACGCAGAGATAAGTGTTAGCAAGCTTTAAAATAGAATAAACACACTGTCTTACACTTACAAACAAGATAGACCATAAATCCTCCACTGTTACATATTTCTGGAAAAAGATTTCCTTTTTTTACATATATGCCGGCTTTAGAAATATATTTCAGTGGTGGACACAGCCTTAAAGACACAGACAAAAATTCTCTAACCTGCATTTCTCAATTGTATTGCAAAGAAAAGAAAGTACAGCAAACACAAATTTATTTGCAGCAAAACACAAGACAATCCATCTACTTTATAAACAAAAGCAATCAGAATATTATATAAATGTATGTAAAGAGAAGAAAAAGTTCCTTTATATTTCTGTGTTCTTATCTCATTTGCTCTTTCACGGGACCTGATGTTACGCTGTGTATATAATTACATATGACAGCTTTGCATTATTTTCCCGGGTTTGGAGGTGTGTATTGTTTAGACAGGGAAGTAACCATTTACAACTCATTACTATCCTTCTGAAAAAAAACTTTAGGTGGTTGTCTCAATAGACAACGTAACCTTATTTGCTATCACGTTTTTTTTAAATCCGAGAACAGGATTTGTCTGTACTGAGCTGAAATAGCTCGGGCAGTACTGAAAGATATTCTCGAGTTAACGGGTTGCCCCTAGACACAGAGACGGTGCGTCTTACAGTGTCCAGAGCTATACTTACTTCCTGATTTTTTTACACAGAATAATAAAACATTTCTTATCTTAAACAGTATAGCAATACAGCAACATTAATGAGCAAGCAAAAGCGGATTTTGGGCACTGTAAACCAAGCCGTCAAGTATATATTTATATCAATTTTATCCTTTCTATTCCCACTTTAGGAATAATATATATATATATCTCCTTGATATATATATGGCCTTCCAGAGGCCTAATTTTACACTCTCTTCCTTAGAGAGTCTCCCTACCTTTAGGGATTATACCTACAGTCTACCAAAGACTTAATTCTTAATTCTCCCTACCACAGGGAGTGTGTGCCCAACTTATTTACTTGTATACAGTTTACAAAGGATGACGAGAGTGGGAGCAAAGGAAGGTGCAAATAGACACAATTCACTCTACTCACCCACTCCGTCGTACTTCGATCTCTGTATCCCACTCTTCTGACACCAGTTTGTTGGGGCTTCCTAATCAGTAGTTGGCAGTTTGGAAACACAGGGCCCAACCAGAATTCTGTAGAACTCGTACTGGATGTAAGACACACATAATCAGTCTCAGTACTAATTCCGTTTATTGCTACGTCATTGCATAGACTTTATACTTGCAAAAGAAGGCGGATATTAGAGCGATTTTCACAGTTCACGTTAGTCGGTACAAGGACATATAATCAGGTGTTTTCTGTTTCTTAGAACAACTAGAAATGTTTTGTGTTTTAGTAAGGTCGACAAACATCTCAAGGATAGGCACATGATATTATGGTTAGGCTATGTGTCAGCAAAATATGTTAACCCCTTCATTGGCAGAATATGTTAACCCCTTCAGGTATGCTTTCACCGCTTGTAATCCATGTTCATGTTTAATGCTTGTGTAGAGTGATTCTACATCCATTGTTACCAGTAGGGAATTGTTTTGTATTGTTATTCCATCTATTCTCCTCAATGTGTCTTTTGTGTCTTTGACAAATGATGGCAGAGTTGTTACATATTGCTTTAGAATTTCATCTATATATACACTTGGATTTTGGGTTATGCTGTTTATCCCTGACACAATGGGTCTTCCGGGGGGATTCTTTAGGCTTTTATGTATTTTTGGTATAGAATAGAATGTGGGTATAGTTGGTCTTCTGTTTATAAGGAATTTCTTTTCTATTGTTGTTATTAATTCCATTTCTTTTGCTTCTTCCACTATTCTTTCTAACCTTTTTATACATTCATCTGTTGGATCCTCCTTAAGTTTCAAATAGCATTCTTTATCATCTAGTAATTTTTGAGTTGTTGCTATATAGTCTGTGGTATTTAATACCACTATATTGCCTTCTTTATCTGAAGGCTTTATAATGATATTTTCATTTTTCTGTAATTCTTTTAATGCTTGTTGTTCTTTTCTACTCAAATTATTACTTGATGTATATTTAGGAGTATTTTTATCCAATTCTTTAAGTTCTTTTGTTACTAGTTCTACAAAGATTTCTAGTGGTGGACAGAGTGAGAAGTTTGGTGTAAACTTACTAGGTATATACACTCTCACTTTTTTCTCTTCGTTTTCTCTTTGTTGTTTTTCAAAGTCTTTTAGGCATTCTTGTTCTCTGTTTGTTAAACCTATTTGATTTAGGTATTTCTGTCTTGTTGAATTGTGATATTTGTGAATTGCCAACTTTCGGGCAAATAAATTAAGATCTTTTACTTGTTCAAACAGTTGAAATCTCGCTGTTGGTGAGAATGTTAGGCCTAGACTTAATACTCTTGTTTGTTCTTTATTTAAGGGAGATTTGGATAAATTATATACTTGTAAGTTATCATATTGGTTAGTCTTTATTGTGGTTGTTGAGGATTCCAAACTCTCTTGTCTTTTGGTTCTCTGAGTGGCATTTGATTGTTCTTTCGTTTGGTTCCTATGGATAAAAAAACTTCTCTCATTTCTATTGGCATTAGTTCTTTTTTTAGAGGAGGTATCACTTATTTCATTGTCAGAAGGTTCTGTGTCAGTTGCACTACTCTGACGTGAGTATCTTTGTTGTGAATAAATCTTTTTTTTGCACTGTTTGGTAAGCTTTACCATTTTCAAAGTCTTTTGTGTCTCTTATGAAGTTTTTCCTTTTTCTCTCTTTTAACTCATCCTTGAATGCATTGATTTCTCTTGTAAGCTTTTCTTGTAACTCTATAAATTATTTTTGTGTCTCATATTTTCTACATTGTTCTTTTAATTTTAGAATGTTGTTATTAGTTTCTTCCAACAGTACTTTTTCTTTGGTTATAATCAGCCTCATTAGCTCTAGAGAGCATGTTGTCATTATTTTTTCCCATTGTTGTGTGAATTCACTATCTTGTATATAATTAGGTGGGTTTAGCCTTACTCTCAATCCTCTTGGTACTATTGCATTTTTTATGTAGTTACTTAAACTTGTAATTTCCCACCACTTTTGTAACTGTATTTTTTGTTTATGTAATAATTGGCTTTGTATTTCTTTAAATGTTAAATCTTTTATTCTATATTCTCGTGTTAAGTTCATTTGAAATACCTCTTCTGCCTCTGCAGTTAATAGGCCAAAGTCAAACATTCCTTCTGAATTCATTTTATATCTTATAGATCAAGAATGGGATTTTCTCCCTGCAGTTACTAATAATACTCATGTTTTACTCTTGCTATTGAATTGGGTAGTGTGGCTTTAATCATATTATGCATGTTGCAGCATGGTTTGTCATATTGGCATGTGCATGACCATTACAACATATGATAACCAAAGGATATTTAGCCAATGCATGTTCACTATTGGGCAACTAACTGTATTCACACATATGCTAAGTGGTGTTGGTGAAGGGGTTTGTGTACTTCAATGAATCTGTGAGCTATACTACATAGGGCCAGTGTAGGGGGGTACATCTTAGCAGAGAAGTCAGACTAATCCCAATCAACTAGAGAAGGAACTGGAAAACCACTCCAGTGTCACCTGTCCTATTCATTGTAGGCCCTCAGGGGAATGTTCCTACTCCACAGTATCGCTAATCAGACTTGTCATGGGTATTAACCCACATATTAGTAGTAGATATGATATTTGGGATCATATGAAATCTAAAGCTATTCTGACTCTTCAACAGTTTTATATGTATTGATCTATTGCATGTTAACTATGGCTCATCAGTTTACATTTATAGGAATGTGACACTAATGTAATGCATGTGGATGTCACAGAACCAAAAATATTCATAACACACGGACACTGTCAGAAAGGTCTAACAAAGCTTTATTTTTTACACAGACCACAATCAGCAGTGGTCAAGATTGTGCATTCACATAACAGTATAACAAAGCTTTATTTCCTAGACAGACCACAACCAGCAGTGGTCAAGATTGTGCATTCACATAACAGCATAACAAAGCTTTATTTGCCAGACAGACCACAATCAGCAGTGGTCAAAACTGCATTAATATCATGGGTGTGGTGTGGGCAGGTGCTCGGAGAGCAAGAGGCTGGAAAGAAGGGGAAACCTACAGGGGTCAATCTAATAGTCTAGAATAAGCATGATGCATAGCACCTACCATGGTCACATGCGAGCACTACACCTCTGCAACCGGAATCTAATGAAAAAAAGGATCATCAGAAATCTCTCCATTTAACTGAAGAAACAATTTATGTGTATGACAGTCAGCATCTCCACCAGCACAGCCTGGCTCTGCGGCGACGACACCCCTGGGTGGGCCTGGTGAGGTGTAGTGGGGAGGTCCACAGCTGGAGCCTGGGGTGACAATGCGCCCGGTGGCGACCAGGCCAGCACACTGTGTGGGGAAGGAGGTGTTGTCCCAAGGGCGTGGGAGGGCCCCAGAGCAAGTGAAAGTCTTTGGGGGATGGGCATAGTCCCAGGGCTTGTAGCAGGTGAGCCTGCAAGGTCAATGACCAGCCCATCCCCTGACCCAGGTCCCTCCGATCTTCCTTCCTCCTCCCCCTGTGCTGGAAGATCCTGGTATGGGGCCGATGGCCCCGCCGCCTCTGGTTGGTCACAGGGCCCAGAGCTCCTCCTGGATGCCGAGAGATAGAGAAGAAAGGTACATGTCATTAGTATGTTGATTAGCGCATTGATTGTGTTCATTTTTAATTATCTGACATCTAGCCTTGAATATGGATGATTCTACTCTTTGCAACTCTGATTAGCTATCTTATACTAGCTGTTATCTATTCTTAGGTTTCTGTTCTTATAGTTCTCGGCTCACAACCCTATCTGTATTACAGCTGCTGTCTGTAACTGCATAGGCTGCACGGGAACACCAATACATAGACTCTCTATTACAGGGGTGTCCAAACTCTTTCCTGGATTAGAAGATATCCTTTCTGTGCACAGGTGAGTCAATCAGGATGACTGAAGAAGCGATTGACTCACCTGTGCTCAGCAGGGTTATCAAATCCAGGCATGTGTGTGGCCCACCAGTACCGAGTTTGGACACCCCTACTCTATTGCTTGATTACTGTTGTGGTGACCAGGAATGACAGTGATTTGTCAGCTTCATGAATTTAATGATGCATCCATCTATCCCTTGTTAATTTCGTGGAGCTGACATGTCAGTGTCATGTACATGTGTAGTTTGTGTGATGCAAATTTGGTGGCATGTTGCTGTATGTCATATTCACCTGCCATGGAGGCTGGGTCCTGCTGGTCCACCGGGCCTGAAGCTCCAGCTTCGGCGGAGGGTGCAAGTATGGCGCTTGCAACGAGTTCATGCCCCAGGAACTTGACCCTCCACCCCTCGTCCTCATGGGCCATCTTCTTCCTCACCACGGCCCTGATGTCGTCGAAATGGTGCTTTATGGTCCGCAGACTCCGTCCACGGCCCGCCACACCATTGACCAGATTGACCACCTGCTGCCAAGCATTAGCCCTGGGCCCAGCCTTGACTTCCCTACTCCCCAAGGTGATGACGGGGCGGGGATGGATGGTCTATAGGAGGACCATATTTTCCTACCAGCTATAACTGTGGGCCCTGGACCTGCCGCCAGCCTCTTGCTCTCTAGTCCTCCCTCCTCTCCTCACTCCTCCTCCTCCCTCCTCCTACTCTCCTCTCCCTCCTCTCCTCTCCTCCCTCCTCCCTCTACTCTCCTCCCTCCTTCCTCTACTCTCCTCCCTCCTTCCTCCTACTCTCCTCTCCTCCCTCCTTCCTCTCCTCTCCTCCCTCCTTCCTCCTTCCCTTCTCTCCTCCCTCCTTCCTCTCCTCTCCTCCCTCCTTCCTCTCTTCTCCACCCTCCTTCTCCTCCTCTCCTCCCTCCTTCCTCCTCTCCCTCCTTCCTCCTCCTCTCCTGCCACCTCTCCTCCCTCCTCCTCCTCCTCTCCTCCCTCCTCCTCCACCTCTCCTCTCTCCTCCTCCTCTCCTCCCTTCTCCTCCTCCCTCCTCTCCTCCCTCCTCCTCCTTTCCTCCCTCTTCCACTCCATCCTCCTCTTCTACTACCTCCCCCTCCTCGACTACTAACTCCTCCTCCTCAACTACTACCTCTTCCTCCTCACTCCTCCCCTCCTCTTCCCCACCTCCACGCCCCGGGACTCCCTGCCACTCCTCTCCCCTCTGCTCCTCTCCCTCCATCACCACCTGAAAAGAAAAGAAATAGAAATTAAGAAATGTTTTAGTGGGTTTGCCTGCTCCCCCCTCGTACCCCAATCTGATTGCCTATAACACTCTTTCTGTTTGGATATCAATGTTGTAACTAACTGTAGTAATCCACCTTAAGTGGACAGAGCCTGTGACAGAGCAGTGGGAGGGTGTACAGCACCTCTCACTCTGGACCTAAGTGGCGCTAATGAAACATGCTAGATCAATACTTTACTAAACAATTTGAAAGGGTCAGTTACAGTTTGCATATATACAAGGTATGCGGCTATTTACTGTGTGCTTCTATTATGGGTGGGGAGTGGCCCATGTCTGAGGCCACTAATATCCTATCTGCATTATACTCTGCACATATTTCTGGGCGTGGTACCTATCCTGAAGCCGCCTTCTGTACCAGAGGTAGTAGGAACTACATGGTCCTGCTGGGCTAGGCTGAAAATAAATTCTTGTCAAGCCCCATTGAAGAAGCAGTTTGGAACAACTATGTGTATTGCAAATAAGTGTAGAAATCTCAATCAATCTTAATCTCTCTCAATCTCAATCTCTCTCAATCTCAATCTCTCTCAATCTCAATCTCTCTCAATCTCAATCTCTCTCAATCTCTCTCTCTCAATCTCTCTCTCTCTCTCTCTCTCTATATATATATATATATATATATATATATTTATATATATATGTATATATATATATATATATATATATATATATATATATATATATATATATATATATATATCAAGATATAATACGAAACATAAAAAAAAAAAACTTATCTCCCTCCAAGCAATTCTTTTCTGGACAATATACAACCAAAACAATCTCCAAAAACCTATAAACAAGAAAAAAAAACACAATTGTACTTCTCGCCAGTGTATTCAGTAAATATAAAAATTGTCAAAACATAAAAATAAAATACAGCTTGATAGGATGAAAAGCATGTACAATGCAACTTACCTCCCTCCAAGCAATTCCTTTCTGGACAATATACAACCAACACAAACTCCAAACTCTCCAAAAACCTATAAACAAGAAAAAGAACGCAATTGTACTTCTTTACATCCTACTCCGTAAATGTAGTAAAGTATTTTTGTAAAAAGAACATAAAACGCAACTTGATAATAAAGCAACTTACCTCCTCTCGCCCACCAAGCTCCGGGAACCGCGTGCTACTTCGGCCGAAATCGCAACACAGTCGAGGCGTGGGCGCGTGTCATTCCTATTTATTCACTCCCACTGTCAATCAAATGGTCTATCTCGTAAGTGATTGGCTGTGAAACCTGTGTCGCGATGCATGATTCCGCTATTGGATGGTTCGTGCCGGGCACGGCTAGTCCGTCCCCCTTCCAGCTTGCGTGCGTGCCTAAACGTCACAGCGTTCCTACATTCTAAAGGCTGCGATTCGATTTAGAGGGTTTTGGCCCATTAGGCAATAGATTCTAAAACTTGCGCTCTTTGATCGACGCACATTTTGCCACACAATTTTCAACAATGTGCTACTGTCCCCGGCTTCTGTCAGTGTCGTATTGTCCACGCTCATTTGCCGTGCACCCTAAAGAAGGTGTGCCGACTGAGCCATTGCATCGTAGCTTGTTGCTGGGCCTAACCCGATGTGACCTGGTCATAGGAGTAGGAAGTTCCAACCCAGAGATCCCTAAACTAACGTCACATTAATCATTGTGTATATTTACAGATGCTTTAACGAGCAGCACAACCTCACATTCATATCTACATCTCCCATTTTTGTTTCCTTCAGGTGATGCAGGATATGGGGGTTTGCCGTGGTTGTTGACCCCTGTGAACAATCCACACACAGAAGGGGAGGAGAGGTACAGTGCCGCCCATGCCAGAACCCGGAATGTAATAGAGCGCACCTTTGGCCTCCTGAAGATGCGCTTCAGATGTTTACATTCCACTGGTTGGGCTCTACAGTATACACCAGTGAAGGTTTGTCACATGATCATGGCCTGCTGTTGTCTGCACAATATAGCAGTACAGGCCAACTGTCTGGGGAACATTGATGATGCTCCGCATGAACCGGCGGAGTGTGCAGTACCAGCCTCTGGTGGGATAACGTTCAGGGGTCACAACTACGTGCCCACGTCATTCGTCAGTACTTCCCATGTAAGTCTGAAACTAATAACAACTAACTATAATGTACCTTGATTATGGTTACTAATACATCTCTTTTCTCCTTCCCCATTGTCATACAGAATATCCAACAGTCCAAAGTAGAGGATAGCTTTGTGATCTAACATATGTCTCGTGATGCATTCTTAACACTGGATCAAATACAGCCTGCTCTTATATTCGTTAATGGTAAGTATGCGCACATTCCCATACACATCATATATATTGATATCTGCAAACCTCCAGAAGCTAAGCTAAATGGATGGTCTGATATATTCCACAATGTCAATGGATATAGGCCTCACAATCATATTTGAAAACATCTTCACAGAACAGTAATGTTCCCATTGTCTGATCATGCTATTCCACATCCCATGGAGGTCAATGCAATTCATAGCAATCTGGATATATAAACATACCAGCATATTGTAAACCATAATAAATGTACCTCATGGGATGCAAAGAGGGGATCTCTCCTGTTCTTTGTCAGCGAATGCTGGTAAAAGCATTCTCAGTCAGATAACAGGAATAGTCTCAAGGATGTGTTAACTAGGAATCATTGTGCAATATATCATATGGATTATGGGACTCATATCATCATATTGCCATTACAGAACTGCTGCCGTGTGTCAACACATTGTTTACCCACTCAGACATGGGAAACGTGTTGTCTACATTGTAAGTGAGTATTTGAGGGAAACATGTGCATGTATGCATCAGAGGAAATGACTAATAACTCCATTAATGTAGGCCTAACTTTCTTTTCCCCAAGACATCCCCTATGGAGGTCAATGCAATTCATAGCAATCTGGATATATGAACATACCAGCATATTGTAAACCATAATAAATGTACCTCATGGGATGCAAAGAGGGGATCTCTCCTGTTCTTTGTCAGCGAATGCTGGTAAAAGCATTCTCAGTCAGATAACAGGAATAGTCTCAAGGATGTGTTAACTAGGAATCATTGTGCAATATATCATATGGATTATGGGACTCATATCATCATATTGCCATTACAGAACTGCTGCCGTGTGTCAACACATTGTTTACCTACTCAGACATGGGAAACGTGTCGTCTACATTGTAAGTGAGTATTTGAGGGAAACATGTGCATGTATGCATGAGAGGAAATGACTAATAACTCCATTAATGTAGGCCTAACTTTCTTTTCCCCAAGACATCCCCTATGTATTGCTAAAGTAGTCAGAAAAGTTTATCGGACCATGCAGACGTGTCCTGGGGGAACAGATATCTTTGTTGAATACTCCACTTGATCTATTTAAGGTAAAGAACCACATGTGGATGTCCGTATATGCATCAATGTGTGATAGTTGTGATCTTCCATTTCTATTACAGGCTGCACTGGTCTCTCTGTCTCTCTCTCTCTCTCTCTCTGTCTGTCTGTCTTTCTCCTCATCCCACCCACCCCTGTTTACCCTTAATTTATTGAGTCACACAAGTCTTCGACATCTGAACGATTAGCAACTTCTGCTAACTATCCCGATTAACCCTTTAAACTATGTTTTCTCTTGCCTTCTTCCTCACATCCCCTGCCTTTTCCTCAGACTCTTCTTTACTTCTCCCCTTTTTGTCTCCAACATTTTCATTTCACCTCTCATGCCCACCTCTCCCCTTTCATTCGCCCATCAGCTAATCTTACTCAAGGTGTGGTTAAACTATGTGTCTCCTGACTGTCCCATCTGCAAATTACATTATCTGTCCACATGGGGCAGATACCTTATTACATAATAGTGCATCACACTTTACATCTGATCCCTTTCCTCTCCGACTAATGCATAACTTTCTACTTGACACAACTTCCTTCCTATGTATCTCTCACTTACTTATTAACCTTGCTATTCCTTATCTACTCTTTGCCTTGTCCATTACCTTTAGCTTGGAAGTGGTGAGTTTCTAATCTTGTGGGGGCCTTTTGGAAGAAATCAGTTTTTACCAGACTTTACGCTCAAAACAGGGCCCTCCATTTTCTGGCGTTGGCAATATTACATACTGTATATTTTCGTGTTTATCTCCCCTGTGCAGCGCCACGGAATATGTTTGCACAATACAAATAAAATATAATTAGACTAATCATAATATTCCCACAAAAGGACAAATTAGTCTGGGCCATCATTATCATCTGACAGATGGGTAGCTTGTACGAGATCCCAGTGCATAACATGTGTGCCGACATACCTGCATCTGTTGGTGGCTGCTCATATGGCATATGTAAGGTTTCCACTAATATATTATTTGTGTGTTTGTATTCCAGATCACGGTCAGAACAAGGCATGAAGATAAACATCATGACATTCCATGGCCATGTCAATGTCCTCATGTATGTGCATGTGTCCGTTTCATTGCTTTGTTGGATCCAGTGTGATATCTGATTACCTTGACGGAATAGCCGATATGTGTCACGAGACAATTTCACTATACAATGCAAATGTGATGTGACATCTGTCAGCTGATGTTCCTGGTATATCCACAGCATGTGTATGCTCATATAGTCTACCTCGATTCATATGTACCTATTGGTTTAGACATTCTATCCTCTCTTCTACTTGGACTGTTGTGAAGCCAGCAGCACAAACCCTTCCAGATCTTTTCTTCAGTGCTGATGTGACCATCCCTGTGCATATGGGGAAGAGTAAATCCAGGCTTGGGACTTAACAGTTAATGAGTTTACGTTAATCTTCAGTTATGCATATGCAACAACAGTGAGTATAGATGCTCAATCAGAGAACAAACTACCCTTGATATTGCCTGGTTTGTTGTGAGTTCTCTGGAATAAGTAACATCTGACTGATATGGTCCTGGTCAGGTCCCCATCTTTTTGACCAAGGTTATCTATGTAGGGGCTGCTTATTGTTGCGTGAGAACTGACCTCATGGGCTCATAGCATTCACTGATTGAGCACTTATACTTCTGATGTTGCATCAGAGTGTCCGTTTAACACACAAGCATACATTTTGCTCTCCCCATATGTATATCACATTATTTTGGATTATTGTGGTCTTTCCTTATTGACTGTTATATATATATATATATATATATATATATATATATATATATATATATATATATATATTTATTTATATATTTATATATATATATATATATATATATATATATATATATATATATATATATATATATATATATATATATGTAGTAACAATAATGAGATCAATTATATTGCCTAATGTTGGGTGATACACTGTAAATCCCATGATCATCTATATCAATGTAATTTCCCTTGCCTGCATTCTGCTCTCATATCCCTATTTCCCTGTATTACTTGGATTTTGTATCCTACCCACCTCCACCATGATCCTTTGCATACCTGTGATGATTAGTCAACCTGTGGGTTTGTGGCAAGCTTGCTTTGTTCATTTCTGTAAATAGTAAATATGATTTATCCGAGATGTTGTTTGTGTCTGCCTCGTCAGTGTTGATAACATAGCATTTCTGTAACATCAATGAAAGGACCTTCATACTCCACATCTGTGCTCTGCACCATCAGTTAGGGGTGTCAATGGAATTCTCACAGTGTGTTTGCATTACTGATTTCAACCATGAGGGAAGGTTGGTATTGACAATCTATATGACACAAAGCCAGGCAAATGAGACAGGTGTCTGTAAGTGGCTCACATCCTAATAGTGAACATACAGTATCTAATAGAAGTGAGTACACCCGTCACATTGTTGTTAATATTTTAGTATATCTTTTCTTGTGACAACACTGAAGAAATGACACTCTGCTACAATGTAAAGTAAGTTTGCTGACCCATCAATAACTCAATACACAGCCATTAATGTCTAAACCATTGGCAACAAAAGTGAGTGCACCGCTAATTTGAAATGTCAAAATTGGCACTAAATGTCAATTTTGTGTGGCCACCATTATTTGCCAGAACTGCCTTAACCCTCATGGCCAGGGAGTTCACCAGAGCTTCCCAGGTTGCCACTGGAGTCCTCTTCCACTCCTTAATGATACATTAGAGCTGGTTGATGCTAGAGACCTTGCACTCCCCCACCTTCAGTTTGAGGGTGCCCCACAGATGTTCAATATGGTTTAGGTCTGGTGACAAGCTTGGCCAGTCCATCACCTTTACCTTCGTTAGCAAGGCAGTGTCGTCTTGGCGGTGTGTTTAGGGTCATTATGTTATGTAGCCCTGCAGCCCAGTCTCCCAAGGAAGGGGATTGTGTTCTGCTTCAGTATGTCACAGTACATGTTGGCATTCATGGTTCCCTCAATGAACTGTAGCTCCCCAGTGCCGGCAGCAGTCATGCAGGCCCGACCATGACACTCCCACCACCCAAAGTATACATCTATACTGAGCAAAAGTAGTTGAAATAATCCCTGAATTACAGATAAATGGATGTCACAACAAACACAAAAACATTTATATGAGATGAAACCCTCATTTTGAACATAAACAGTGATGCAGAGAGAGGGGAGGCAGCATCTGACATCATTAGGTAAATGCATATAGGGGGAATCCACACAACATATTATATAAAGCATATATAGACATGCATATATGTTTGGTCTGGGCCTGCATGCATGCTGCCAGCACTGAGGAGCTACAGTTCTTTGAGGGAATACATGAATGCCAACATGTACTGTGACATACTGAAGCAGAGCATGATCCCTCCCTTCGGAGACTGGGCCGCATGAGAGTATTTCAACATGATAACGACCCCAAGCACACCTCCAAGCCGACCACTGCCTGGCTAAAGAAGCTGAAGGTAAAAAGTTGATGGACTGGCCAAGTAGGTCACCAGGCCTAAACCCTATCGAGCATCTGTGGGGGCATCCTCAAATGGGGAGTGCAAGGTCTCTAACATCCACCAGCTCCGTGATATCATCATGAAGGAGTGGAAGAGGACTCCAGTGGCAACCTGTGAAGCTCTGGTGAACTCCATCCCCATGAGGGTTAAGTCAGTGCATGAAAATATTTACACTTTCACTTAGGGGTGTACTCACTTTTGATATTTACCCTGAATAATTATCTCCATGTGTCAGAAACACGAATATCATGCATAGCCGTTACTGGAATCAAACTCAGGAATATTACCTCCACCCTCAGCTGCACTAGTGGCTGTTACCCCAACCCTACATTAACACAGGGCTGGTATATTGAAGGAAGATGTATGTATTAATACAATAACGTTGTTTTGTAGCATTCATCTGGTGTTTAACAGTCATGGTACAGTACAAACGAAAACAAACAATGATAATGTGAGCAATACATAATATTTATTCTTATGTGTGCAAATTATATAACCAAAAAATGAAAATGTGAGGCAACCACTCCGTGTGTTGATTTGAACCTAAAGAGATAAGAACAAGACATCAGTTAGAACAATATATGCATTGACTGCAACACCTCAACGTCAATAGATCTTGTACATCAATTGCTTCTATATGCTTCTATTGAACATGCGCCAAGCCAAGGGGAGTGACCGGAAATGGTAATGTAGCCGCGAAGGTCAGCGTCAGCGGGTGGAGAAGGCGTCCGTGAGAGAGAGGACCGATGGTAACCGTGTGCTGAGCGTGTGCCGAGCGAGTGAGGGCATAGCCCTCTAAGTACAACTCCTAAAGGAGGAAGGAGTGGAAAAGAAAATCCCACGGCCACGCAGAGCAGTGAGCAGCAAAGACCTGACAGCCCTAAGAAAGGGTAAATGGATGTAACAGAGAGTGCTATACGTAGGAGGGGTTTCCAGCTCTGACTATAGGGCATAAAGCGCAAGAAGGCAAAAAAAAAGGTTGGAGGTTTGTGGAACGCGGACTTCATGGAGGAAGCAGTGATCTCACAGGCAAGTTTGTAGCTCCGTGACTGCGGACCTCAGCAGCACAGGCTCAAGAGGTTTGGGGCACAGAGATGGCGATGGACGCTGAGCCAGCATTAAGGCAGATGGGACCCAGGAGACAAGCTTAACAAAGTTAAGTAAACTATTATTTTCTTTCTTTTGATAAGTTGAAACATAACTCAGCAATTGCTGTAATATATGACATGAAACTGGGTAACTGGGCCTGGCCCCCACAGAGAACATTTATACAGTAACAATGGCAAAAGCGTGCAAAATGTTACACTTTAAAAATATCACTTCATAAGGAAGCAAATTTGCTCAAAAAGACTGATAAAGATCTACACTAAAAGACTGTGCACACGGTTAAGGAAACCATTGGGTCCCTAGTAAATAATTTACCAAAGCAAAGGGATAAGATTACATTAATCTCCTCTAAATAATTGTAAGGATATATGTCCACCATTTTTGGGGGAAGGAACTGTCTGGATATTTCTGCAGAAAGTTGGGTAACATACAGAGGCTTATTAAAGCTATATTGAGTCTAGGAAAGGTGAAAAACAGATGGAACTGGATAAATCTGAACTAATATGGACCTTTAAACATAACCATAAAAGTACACTTGTAAAGAAAGGGAAAGAGAAGAAGAAGGGAAGAAAAAAGAAGTAAAAGAGCAGGGGGATTAACCCCTGGTATTAGCCCTATATCAAGGAGTTTAAAGGGAAAGAGAAATAGAGGAAAGAAGAAAACGTGAAACTGGGGAGGAAAAAAGTTGACAAGATGGCTACAAAAAGCAAAGCTAAAGTAAGAAAGAGTCTGACGGCAGAGCCATCCCCCTTTTTCACTCCAAAAAATTTAACTAATTTGACTCAAAAACAAACGTCGAAAGAAGGGTCAAATCAAAGTACAATTCTCCCCTCTCCCAGCTCACCAAGTAGAGAATTGGAGTCTCAAGAAGGAAATTTACTCACTATTGACAAAATGAAAGAAATTTTAAAGAACTTCCAAGTAGAATTTTTAGCAGAGATCAAGATCCAAATTATGCAAAATGCCAAATCAATAAAGGAAGTGAATGAAAGATCAGCAGATTTGGAAGTCAAATTTGATAAATTAGTCATGGACCATAATATGCTATTGGAGCAATCCTCAAAATTGTCTACTCAAATTACAACTTTGAACGATCAAATAAAATGGAAGATAAAGAACGGAAAAATAATCTCCGTATAAGAGGAATTCCAGAAGCTATAAAAAAAGAAGATCTCTCAACATATGTAAAAGATTTATTTACTAATATTATTCCATCCTTCTCACAAAAGGATCAGAAATTTGAGGCAGTTCATAGAATCCCTCTACCAATGCATTTACAAAATAAAACTTCTAGAGATGTGATTGTTAAAATACACCACTTTCCAACAAAGGAAGCAATCTCTAGAGCAAGTTATACAAAAAAGATATTTGAAGCTCCATATGAAAAAATAAAATTTTTCTCCGATTTGTCAAAAGCGACAATTTATAGAAGAAAGGAATTCAGGCCCATAACACAAGAATTAAGGAAGCACAACTTTATTTATAAATGGACGTCTCCAGTAGGTTTATTAATTTTACAAGGATCCTCTTGGCATAGGATTAGTTCTATTGCAGAAGGAGAAACTTTTTTGAGAAACCTGAAGATTAACTTACGAGACTCAAAAGATTTTTCTTCTGAATTGAAAATTCCAACACCAGAGTGGCAGGAGAAATGACTCCCAACAAGAGAGAAAAGAAGCGGAATAATGGCTTATATCCTTATCTGGACTAATTATTGTATAAATTGGAGATTTTTTTTTTTTCTTTATGGATACAGACTAAGAAATGACAGGATTAATAGTTTAAGCAGTTTAGAGTAATTTATAATACTCAAAAAAATGATCTTTGTTTATTTTTTAGGCCTAGGTGTTATTACTTAAGTGCGTACCAAAATATTGTCCTGTGGATTCTATTCAGGAATCCTTGAACAACCAACCAAGGTTGTACAGAAACACCTTTTATGCAGCCTTTATTTTAATTATTATTGCCACATACTAATTTTAAAAAATTCAATCTTTATTTGTACATTTAAAATGTTGTTAAAAATGCAACGATTAAAAAAAATGCAACGATTAAAAAAAAAAAAATCATGTTAAACCCAAGGTGTTTAATCCTTTGGGTTTTTTGACGTCCAGCAAATTATTAGAGGTTTATTAAAGTTTTATTTTTGTTATTATTATATTCTTTGCTTTGATCACAGCTTTTTTATTTAATTACTTTATTATGCTCAAGTCAATAAAAGATTTGGTTTTTAAATTCAATTGTATTTGTGTAATTTTGGTTATGTTTCCTTAGTCAAATCCTTATCAGGTACCCTGGATTTTAATTTACATAAGATTAAATTATTTACATAAGATTAAGATAAGGTTTTATAATCCTTTTGTCTGTTGTATAGTTTTGTTTATTCATACAGCACTTCCCTGGAGTATATGTTTTAAGTGCCTTTGCATTTCTTTTGTGTTAATCTTTTATCCTGTTGATTTATGTTAATTCAGAATTCTATTACTTAAAGTGCATTATAATTCAAGTTGTGTTATTCAAAAATTCTTATGTTAAAGTGCTTGTGCTATTTGACTTAGTGCTTATTTCCTCTTGTATTACCCTTTTACCTCGTGACTGTTAGTCTATCACAGTCACTACTTTACCTTATTCATTTATAGTGCTAATGCTGTGCTATTTTTAAAAAATGTATACACTCCTGATTATGCTGTTTCTTAAACTATATATTACCTTAATGCTTCTGTCTATTGTTTTTTAGAAGGAGGTTATGTCCTCCTTTTTCTTCTGTTTTTTTGCTTTAATTATGCTTTTACTCCTTTTTCCTTTTTCTTTCTTTTCTATTTCCTTATTCTTGTATATTACTCTATTGTAACTATATTGAGACTTTGTGGTGAAGGAATTGGCTTTCTATCTTTCTTTTAAGTTAGTAGTGGACCTGGAGCTTTAGAGCTGTATCTATCATGCTCCACGCTATATTGGCGTGGTCTGCGCTGTGATCGCGCTTACTGATGACGTCACAATCTCCCGACGCGCGTTTCGTGAGGCTCTATCAGTCTCTCACTCATCAGGGGCACAGTGCTGCCTCCTCTGTGGAGCTATTTATAGTTTCTATGGCAATTAGTTAACTCTTTGTGTTCCGTAGTTTCTATGGCAGTTAGTTAACTCTTTGTGTTCCTGAATGTTTTAGTGCATGCTTTATTTTCATATGTTGCTTTTGACTTTCTTTTTTACTATATTATCTTTATATTATTTAAATAAGTATAATGATTTTAAATAAGGAAATTACTTTCAAAGTAATACTTTTAACTTGCTAGCATTAGTATGCCTTTGTATTATTTTAACTTTGCTAAACATATTATTTGATTTTAAATTATAATTATTTTGCATACCATGTTAATTTATTTTTTATCTAATCCGGATACTTATTTTTGTTTTTTATTTTGCTATATATATGTGTATATGTTATTTATTTACTTATTTATTTATATGTATTTATTTTATTTATGTTTTATATTTATTATTATTATATTAATGACTTTTTTAGATAAAGATGGTATTCTAATTACTTCTTTTAAGTTTTATTATCTTTGATCAAAAGCTCTTCTTGCTGTTTTTGGTATGTGATCTATACCTATGAATTTCAAGCAGTATGGATTATTGTTGTGATGATGACGTACATGTTTTGCTATTGAGGTATCTTTTAAATTTAAAACATCATTGACATGTTCTAATACACGGCGTCTTAACTGTCTTTTGGTTTTGCCTGTGTATTTTTTATTACATGAGCAAATTATTTGGTAGATAACGCCTTCAGTTAGAAAATTTATATTGTGTCTTATCTTATAATTCTTTAATCCTGTTGCATCTTGAAATTCTGTGGTTTTTAATAAAAATGGACATGCTTTACATTTGCCGCATGCTTTACATCCTTTTTGGCCTTCTATTAGCCAGTTCCTCCTATTTTTCTTTTCTTCATAGTGGCTATGTACCAGGAGATCTTTTAGGTTTTTTGCTCTTCTGTATGTAATTGTACTTTGTTCTGTAAGTACTTCATCCAGATCTCTGTCTAATTTCAAGATGTTCCAGTGTTTTTGCAATATAGATCTTATTTGTTGGGATTGACTTGAGAAGTTTGTGATGAATCGTATAGGTTGTTGTTTTTTGTCTCTTTTATTTTCAACCAATAGTTGATTTCTATCCTGTGTTAAGGCCCTATGGTATGCTTTCTTCAACACTTTTTTTGTGTATCCTCTTTGAATGAATCTTTCCTGTAGTTCTTTAGCTTGTATTTTGAATTCTTGTTGACTGCTACAGTTTCTTTTTATACGTAGATACTGGCCTGTTGGTATGGCTTTCTTTGTTGAAATTGGATGGTGACTCTTCCAGTGTAACAACGAGTTTGTTGCTGTTGTTTTTCTATAAGTTCTTGTAGCTAGTTCTTTTTTGGAATTTACATAGATGCTTAAATCAAGGAATGTCACTATTTCTTTATTGAACTCATATGTTAATTTTAAATTTTGTTCATTATTATTCAATTTTTTTATGAACTCTTTGAGTTCTTCTTCAGAGCCTGACCATATGACCAATATATCGTCAATGAATCTTATCCATAGTTCTATTTTTTGTGTATAAGATTCATTGTTTTCTGAGAATACTATATTATTTTCCCAGTGGCCTAAATACAAATTTGCGTAGTTAGGGGCACACGGCGTCCCCATTGCCGTGCCCCTAATCTGTTTATACCATTGTTTGTTGAAGATAAAATAATTGTTATCCAAAACAAATTCCATTAGTTTTATGGTAAATATATTTTGATTTTCATAATCCACTCCTTTAGAATCTAGGTATTGTTGGGGCTTCCTAATCAGTAGTTGGCAGCTTGGAAACACAGGGCCCAACCAGAATTCTGTAGAACTCGTACTGGATGTAAGACACACACAATCAGTCTCAGTACTAATTCCGTTTATTGCTACGTCATTGCATAGACTTTATACTTGCAAAAGAAGGCGGATATTAGAGCGATTTTCACAGTTCACGTTAGTCGGTACAAGGACATATAATCAGGTGTTTTCTGTTTCTTAGAACAACTAGAAATGTTTTGTGTTTTTGTAAGGTCAACAAACATCTCAAGGATAGGCACATGATATTATGGTTAGGCTATGTGTCAGCAAAATATGTTAACCCCTTCATTGGCAGAATATGTTAACCCCTTCATTTCCCCTCTTAGATCACAACGTGATCTTTATTTGGGATGTAAGCAGTGGTGTATATATATGATAGGAAGCGAACTGAGACACTGGAAGGTGATAGACCCTCCAGGGTATCAGTACATGAGATATACCTGTGACCAGGTGGTGTTAAGTCACAGTATTTAGCTGAACATTCTTAGGAATAAAGCCTTGCAGTATGTAATAAAAGCACAAAGGAATACAAGGGGAGTAATGACAGTAAACAGAATTATCATCAATATAAGAACAACATTCTTTACCTATTAAAGCACACACACCGCCTTTGGAAGCTAAAACATAATCTAAAGCCATTCTATTCTGCAAAGCTACCATTCTAATTTGCACCTGCTCCTGGTTTAGTTTCACAATTGCTTCAGCAGAGTTAATCAAGGCCCTCTGTACTAGTAGAGAAAGGATGGATAGTTCTACCTGTAGTCTCCCTAAGCCTGCATGTGGGAAGGTTATACCTAGGGTGTCTAAAAATATTTTCCACCCGCACTTCTGCTCTATATCCATCATGGTTCTGATGCAGCCTTGTGGAAGTGTTGGGTTTGTGTATATATATGGGATTACTTGACCTAAATAACAACTGCCCACCCAATTAGGGGGCAGCCGTCGATAGGCGTACCTGCCACAGATAAAGTATACATTCATGGCTGGAGAAGGCGGCATAAGGTGGAAGAGATTAGACACGGACCCATTACTGTTGCTACAACCAGTACCATTAATTGATATATATGTAAAAAAAAAAAAGGAAAATAAGTAGGGACATCCGGGACCTCTACAGCTCCTAGGTGAACAACTCTTGTACAGGTCAGAAAGGGAGGAGGTCCTATAAAAATAAGTGTGGTATTGGAGCAAATGGACCAACCAACATATTTACATTTTCCTAGGGCCCTAAAACAGTTATACCCTGGGTTAGTGTGGGTTAACATAAATTATACACTCTTATTATATTTTGATGGGAAATACGTGCGTGTTGCATCCATATAGAGTTAAGTGTTGTGGCTGATTGTACATAAGTAAAGAAATTCCATTTGCGGGGTTGTGTACTGCCATTGTAATATATGTGGCTTTGAGTGAAGTTTTCTGCTGGAAGGCCAAATAGAGGCATACCCATTTCCCCATGTGTAGAGACGTGTGCACATACCCAGCAATTGGAAATGTTAAAGGAGTGATCATATCCTTGTAATGTATTACTTTCACAGTAATTATGTTGTACAATTTTGTTATCACGTGTGGATCTCTTGTGCCTATGAGGTGAACTAGTATTGGTGTGAGTGTTATTGTGTTTACCACAAACAGACTTTAATGGTCCCAGTTCGTCTGGGTCATAATGGCAATTAAGAAATGTCCATAAGGGCAAATAAATCAGGAGCATAAAGCACATCAACAGGAGAAAGTTCTTCCATGCATTCTGTGGATGCAGAAGTAGGTTTGACATTTTCATTATCGCTGTCTTCAATCGCTTTCACGGGGACTTTGTCACCTGCTTCACCCCTCTTTGGACACAGCTTCAGACGTGATGCGTGGATCCAGATGTCCTGTGAGTCAGTGAGGACAGCAGTACTGGTTACTGCTACAATGGTAGTCGGTGGTCTGAATGGGAAGCCTCCCTTCTTTGCTCTGTTCAGTTGTCGGACACAGACGAGGTCACCTGGCTGGAAGGACACAGACGAGGTCACCTGGCTGGAACGGATGTGTTGGTTCCTGTGAGGGTGAAGGAAAAGCGAGAAGGACACATCACCATAGATGCCATTCAATTTATCAATCAATTGTTGCACATATTGTTCTCTTATAAGATCAAGATCACCAGACATCATTACAAGTGGGCCTTTTACCCAAGGAGTTGGAAATGGTCCTCCCATTAGAATCTCAAAAAGGGGACAATTTAGTAGACTTATTAGGAGTCATCTTAATTTCTTCTAGAATGGCAGATAAGTATTTCTGCCAGTTCACCCATGTACCTGCAGTGGCCTTTGTAAGTTTCTCCTTAGTAGTGCGGTTCATTCTTTCCACTATGCCTGAACTCTGAGGATGGTAAGGGATATGGAATTTCCAGGTGATCTGTAGCCATTGTACCAGTTCCTTAATTACCGCACTAATAAAGGCTGGTCCATTATCAGAATTAATTTGCAATGGGCATCCATATCTCAGTATTACCTCGGTAGTTAATATTTTAGCTACCGTCTTAGCATCCTCTCTTTGTGTTACAAAGGCCTCAGGCCACCGTGAGAACTGGTCTACTATCACCAACAGGTACAATTGCTTTGATCCTGTCTTTGGGATATGAGTAAAATCAATTTGTAAATGAGTGAATGGAGCTGTGGGTGGAGGCAAATGATCATGTAATGCTTTGTTAGGTACTGTAGAGTTATTCTGTAGACACTGTATATATATCTTTGTATGTATGTCTGGCAGTGTGATTTTAAGATTCTGATGCAAAAATGACACTTGCAACTGTTGCTACCCTGTCAGCTAAAGCATTACCTCTAGATATAAAATCATTGCGATTCTTTGTACTTGCTATGTGTTATCAGTTTTACTAGTTTCGTTTTCAGTGTGTACTACTGGATGCAGCAGGGGGGGTTTTGGGTTGCAGCTGCAGCTTCTCTCTGTCCCTGCTCTTGAGCGGGGGAAAGGGGGGGGGAATGCTTTCTGTACGGCCACATCACACTGAACCAAATGTTTTTGGAGACACGCCAGCATCCCTTGGACTGGAGTAGAGACTACTTTGGAAAATAATGCAACGGGACACATACTACCTCCGTGATCTTGGGCACAGACCACGGCCATGGTTTTACAGTTGTCCCTTGCATACAAATGAAATGGTTTACAATAATCAGGTAGTCCTAAAGCGGGGGCCTGCATAATGCTAACTTTTAAGGTCACAAAAGCTTTAGTCATGTCTGGAGTCCACTGAATATGCTCTGGGCTGTCCCCCTTAGCAGCCGTACGTAAAATGGAGTCATAGTGTGAGCATTCAAGGATCCATTGCCTGCAATAATTAATCATAAACATGTGTTGCCCCCATTTGTATTTTGTTTTTAGTTACCTTGTGACCTTCAGCTGCTAGGTGCTGTAGCAGACTGAGTGAATCCTGTCTTTTTGGCTTCCCCGTTAGGAGTACATACCAAACAGTAGGTCCTTTTGACGTACTGAATGGGGACAGAACCATGACACGGGTCCATGACCGCAAGGCATTGGAGCACCAGTGAGTAAGCAGCTGGTGAATCCACGTAGCCTTAGGGGAAGACGGGTCCATGTTATTTGGCACCCATCAAAAAATTAAAAACCATAAGTAGTTGTGTCTCAAAGTCCAATGGGACCAAAAATAATGCGTTTGATAAATCAATAATAATAAATATAGTGGCGTCATGGGAAATGGCCGTAATGAGAGCAGTGATATCAGGGACAATCGGGGCAATTGGGATGACTAAGTAATTAATTGCCCTTAAATCCTGGACAAATCTAAAGTCATTGTCACGTAATGGAAGGGACGTTAGCCCAATTCCATCCTGACTCTGTATCAGAGTCTAAAAGTCTGTATAAGAAGTCTGATGTCATGGTGTCCTTGGCACATTCACTTCAGATACATCATATATGTAGAAGGATTAATTCGGGCGTTAAGGGCTGCCTGTTTTCTCTTTCCGTATTTACTATTTGCAATCTATTCAAAAACAAACTCCATTTTGGATCAAATTCACATACAAAATCTCTCTTCCAAATCACTTACTATAACATTCTAGGAACTATTCGCTTCAGTCCCATACTTAACTTACAATAATTCCCAACTAACACTCCACTTCTTCCTGAGACCTCTCCACAAACATATAACTACCAATACTGGAATCCACCTTAAAAAGTTAAACAACAACATTCCATACACATCTTATCCAAACTAAATACGACCTTAAGAATTTTCTGCAAGGAGACAGAAATTCACAGCCTTTTTTTTTTTTTTTTTTTTCGGGACGCAGAGATAAGTGTTAGCAAGCTTTAAAATAGAATAAACACACTGTCTTACACTTACAAACAAGATAGACCATAAATCCTCCACTGTTACATATTTCTGGAAAAAGATTTCCTTTTTTTACATATATGCCGGCTTTAGAAATATATTTCAGTGGTGGACACAGCCTTAAAGACACAGACAAAAATTCTCTAACCTGCATTTCTCAATTGTATTGCAAAGAAAAGAAAGTACAGCAAACACAAATTTATTTGCAGCAAAACACAAGACAATCCATCTACTTTATAAACAAAAGCAATCAGAATATTATATAAATGTATGTAAAGAGAAGAAAAAGTTCCTTTATATTTCTGTGTTCTTATCTCATTTGCTCTTTCACGGGACCTGATGTTACGCTGTGTATATAATTACATATGACAGCTTTGCATTATTTTCCCGGGTTTGGAGGTGTGTATTGTTTAGACAGGGAAGTAACCATTTACAACTCATTACTATCCTTCTAAAAAAAAACTTTAGGTGGTTGTCTCAATAGACAACGTAACCTTATTTGC
The DNA here is from genome assembly GCA_027410445.1 of Discoglossus pictus. Lineage (NCBI taxonomy): Eukaryota > Metazoa > Chordata > Amphibia > Anura > Alytidae > Discoglossus > Discoglossus pictus. The sequence continues at coordinate 250,032,993 of CM050166.1, forward strand.
TATCACGTTTTTTTTTAATCCGAGAACAGGATTTGTCTGTACTGAGCTGAAATAGCTCGGGCAGTACTGAAAGATATTCTCGAGTTAACGGGTTGCCCCTAGACACAGAGACGGTGCGTCTTACAGTGTCCAGAGCTATACTTACTTCCTGATTTTTTTACACAGAATAATAAAACATTTCTTATCTTAAACAGCATAGCAATACAGCAACATTAATGAGCAAGCAAAAGCGGATTTTGGGCACTGTAAACCAAGCCGTCAAGTATATATTTATATCAATTTTATCCTTTCTATTCCCACTTTAGGAATAATATATATATATATCTCCTTGATATATATATGGCCTTCCAGAGGCCTAATTTTACACTCTCTTCCTTAGAGAGTCTCCCTACCTTTAGGGATTATACCTACAGTCTACCAAAGACTTAATTCTTAATTCTCCCTACCACAGGGAGTGTGTGCCCAACTTATTTACTTGTATACAGTTTACAAAGGACGACGAGAGTGGGAGCAAAGGAAGGTGCAAATAGACACAATTCACTCTACTCACCCACTCCGTCGTACTTCGATCTCTGTATCCCACTCTTCTGACACCAGTTTGTTGGGGCTTCCTAATCAGTAGTTGGCAGCTTGGAAACACAGGGCCCAACCAGAATTCTGTAGAACTCGTACTGGATGTAAGACACACACAATCAGTCTCAGTACTAATTCCGTTTATTGCTACGTCATTGCATAGACTTTATACTTGCAAAAGAAGGCGGATATTAGAGCGATTTTCACAGTTCACGTTAGTCGGTACAAGGACATATAATCAGGTGTTTTCTGTTTATTAGAACAACTAGAAATGTTTTGTGTTTTAGTAAGGTCGACAAACATCTCAAGGATAGGCACATGATATTATGGTTAGGCTATGTGTCAGCAAAATATGTTAACCCCTTCATTGGCAGAATATGTTAACCCCTTCAGGTATGCTTTCACCGCTTGTAATCCATGTTCATGTTTAATGCTTGTGTAGAGTGATTCTACATCCATTGTTACCAGTAGGGAATTGTTTTGTATTGTTATTCCATCTATTCTCCTCAATGTGTCTTTTGTGTCTTTGACAAATGATGGCAGAGTTGTTACATATTGCTTTAGAATTTCATCTATATATACACTTGGATTTTGGGTTATGCTATTTATACCTGACACAATGGGTCTTCCGGGGGGATTTGTTAGGCTTTTATGTATTTTTGGTATAGAATAGAATGTGGGTATAGTTGGTCTTCTGTTTATAAGGAATTTATTTTCTATTGTTGTTATTAATTCCATTTCTTTTGCTTCTTCCACTATTCTTTCTAACCTTTTTATACATTCATCTGTTGGATCCTCCTTAAGTTTCAAATAGCATTCTTTATCATCTAGTAATTTTTGAGTTGTTGCTATATAGTCTGTGGTATTTAATACCACTATATTGCCTTCTTTATCTGAAGGCTTTATAATGATATTTTCATTTTTCTGTAATTCTTTTAATGCTTGTTGTTCTTTTCTACTCAAATTATTACTTGATGTATATTTAGGAGTATTTTTATCCAATTCTTTAAGTTCTTTTGTTACTAGTTCTACAAAGATTTCTAGTGGTGGACAGAGTGAGAAGTTTGGTGTAAACTTACTAGGTATATACACTCTCACTTTTTTCTCTTCGTTTTCTCTTTGTTGTTTTTCAAAGTCTTTTAGGCATTCTTGTTCTCTGTTTGTTAAACCTATTTGACTTAGGTATTTCTGTCTTGTTGAATTGTGATATTTGTGAATTGCCAACTTTCGGGCAAATAAATTAAGATCTTTTACTTGTTCAAACAGTTGAAATCTCGCTGTTGGTGAGAATGTTAGGCCTAGACTTAATACTCTTGTTTGTTCTTTATTTAAGGGAGATTTGGATAAATTATATACTTGTAAGTTATCATATTGGTTAGTCTTTATTGTGGTTGTTGAGGATTCCAAACTCTCTTGTCTTTTGGTTCTCTGAGTGGCATTTGATTGTTCTTTCTTTTGGTTCCTATGGATAAAAAACTTCTCTCATTTCTATTGGCATTAGTTCTTTTTTTAGAGGAGGTATCACTTATTTCATTGTCAGAAGGTTCTGTGTCAGTTGCACTACTCTGACGTGAGTATCTTTGTTGTGAATAAATCTTTTTTTGCACTGTTTGGTAAGCTTTACCATTTTCAAAGTCTTTTGTGTCTCTTATGAAGTTTTTCCTTTTTCTCTCTTTTAACTCATCCTTGAATGCATTGATTTCTCTTGTAAGCTTTTCTTGTAACTCTATAAATTATTTTTGTGTCTCATATTTTCTACATTGTTCTTTTAATTTTAGAATGTTGTTATTAGTTTCTTCCAACAGTACTTTTTCTTTGGTTATAATCAGCCTCATTAGCTCTAGAGAGCATGTTGTCATTATTTTTTCCCATTGTTGTGTGAATTCACTATCTTGTATATAATTAGGTGGGTTTAGCCTTACTCTCAATCCTCTTGGTACTATTGCATTTTTTATGTAGTTACTTAAACTTGTAATTTCCCACCACTTTTGTAACTGTATTTTTTGTTTATGTAATAATTGGCTTTGTATTTCTTTAAATGTTAAATCTTTTATTCTATATTCTCGTGTTAAGTTCATTTGAAATACCTCTTCTGCCTCTGCAGTTAGTAGGCCAAAGTCAAACATTCCTTCTGAATTCATTTTATATCTTATAGATCAAGAATGGGATTTTCTCCCTGCAGTTACTTATAATACTCAAAAAAATGATCTTTGTTTATTTTTTAGGCCTAGGTGTTATTACTTAAGTGCGTACCAAAATATTGTCCTGTGGATTCTATTCAGGAATCCTTGAACAACCAACCAAGGTTGTACAGAAACACCTTTTATGCAGCCTTTATTTTAATTATTATTGCCACATACTAATTTTAAAAAATTCAATCTTTATTTGTACATTTAAAATGTTGTTAAAAATGCAACGATTAAAAAAATCATGTTAAACCCAAGGTGTTTAATCCTTTGGGTTTTTTGACGTCCAGCAAATTATTAGAGGTTTATTAAAGTTTTATTTTTGTTATTATTATATTCTTTGCTTTGATCACAGCTTTTTTATTTAATTACTTTATTATGCTCAAGTCAATAAAAGATTTGGTTTTTAAATTCAATTGTATTTGTGTAATTTTGGTTATGTTTCCTTAGTCAAATCCTTATCAGGTACCCTGGATTTTAATTTACATAAGATTACATTATTTACATAAGATTAAGATAAGGTTTTATAATCCTTTTGTCTGTTGTATAGTTTTGTTTATTCATACAGCACTTCCCTGGAGTATATGTTTTAAGTGCCTTTGCATTTCTTTTGTGTTAATCTTTTATCCTGTTGATTTATGTTAATTCAGAATTCTATTACTTAAAGTGCATTATAATTCAAGTTGTGTTATTCAAAAATTCTTATGTTAAAGTGCTTGTGCTATTTGACTTAGTGCTTATTTCCTCTTGTATTACCCTTTTACCTCGTGACTGTTAGTCTATCACAGTCACTACTTTACCTTATTCATTTATAGTGCTAATGCTGTGCTATTTTTAAAAAATGTATACACTCCTGATTATGCTGTTTCTTAAACTATATATTACCTTAATGCTTCTGTCTATTGTTTTTTAGAAGGAGGTTATGTCCTCCTTTTTCTTCTGTTTTTTTGCTTTAATTATGCTTTTACTCCTTTTTCCTTTTTCTTTCTTTTCTATTTCCTTATTCTTGTATATTACTCTATTGTAACTATATTGAGACTTTGTGGTGAAGGAATTGGCTTTCTATCTTTCTTTTAAGTTAGTAGTGGACCTGGAGCTTTAGAGCTGTATCTATCATGCTCCACTCTATATTGGCGTGGTCTGCGCTGTGATCGCGCTTACTGATGACGTCACAATCTCCCGACGCGCGTTTCGTGAGGCTCTATCAGTCTCTCACTCATCAGGGGCCTTTTTTTTAATCGTTGCATTTTTAACAACATTTTAAATGTACAAATAAAGATTGAATTTTTTAAAATTAGTATGTGGCAATAATAATTAAAATAAAGGCTGCATAAAAGGTGTTTCTGTACAACCTTGGTTGGTTGTTCAAGGATTCCTGAATAGAATCCACAGGACAATATTTTGGTACGCAGTTTAGAGTAATTATTTATACCCTCTTAGAAACAGGATAGTAGCAAAAGGAGAAGGGAAGATTTGCAATGATACTGCTTAGCAATTAATAGTCATTAGAAAGGAGATATAGAATCATAGTTAAATAAAAGATGAATAAGTTAAGTAAACGGTACTACCATCTCTACATTATACCGCTCCCCATTTTGAACAACGGCTGAATCCCTGCGGAACATAATTGGGAAAAGAATGCAGTATAACCCAATCTGTTCCAATAGTATGAATGAATGTATGTATGAATGTTAGTAAGAAAGGTTTTTGTTTGTTGATTTATAAATTTATAGCAAATGAAGTATTCTCAAATAATTGTTTGGTAAATAATAGTATTCTTAAAGAAGTATCCCAACAAAAATGGCTTTGAAACTATTAAGTTGGAATGTTAGGGGTTTAAACTCACCCAGCAAAAGGAAAACAATTTACAGACACTGTAAAAAGGAGAAAGCAGATCTGATTTTTCTCCAGGAAACCCACTGGGGGAAAGATAAAATTCCGGGGTTTGCGGAAGGTTATTTTGATCTTAGACATCATTCAACAGGGGGGGGGAAAAAAAGAGAGGAGTATCATTTTTTTTTCCAATAATTTAGAAATAGTGGAAGTAATTTCAATTATAGACCCAGATGGACGTTATATTTTATGGAATGGCCAAATTAATAATCAGAAAATAACGTTGATCAATATTTATGCCCCTAATGAGAAACAAATGAAATTTAAAAAAAAGTAGGAAAGCTAATTAAGAAATATGCACAGGGCCCGCTCATTATGGCAGGGGATTTTAATTTGGTTTCAAACATAAATCTGGACAGGTCTAAAATATTGGTGGATAAAAACTTAAAAAGAGTGAATAAAATTGCTCAAGTATTTACAGAATGGATTAAAAAAAAAAAATTTATTTGATGCCTGGCGAGTTCAGCACCCAAATCAAAAAGAATTCTCATTTTATTCAAACCCTCATAAGACTTATTCACGAATTGAGTTAATATTAGTAAACTCTCAAATAATCGATAAAATAACACACACTGAAATAGGTAATATTGTAATTTCAGATCACGCTTATACCACACTAATGGTTGAAATAAATAAAGTAAAATTAGATAGATCACAATGGAGATTAGATGACACTATAATAAAAATAGAAAAAAATAAGGAAACTTTAAATAAAGAAATTTCAGAATTTTTTGACTTCAATAATCACACTGTTTCTTTATACTGCACGATTTGGAACGCACAAAAAGCTTTCACAAGAGGTTTGATTATCAAACTTAAATCTCAGTTGATAAAACAGAGAGGAGACTCACTAAAAAAATTATATATAGATTTGAATAAACTGGAATACAGATTTTTGATGGACCCGCAACCGCAGATTATGATGGAAATTAAATTAATACAAAATAAAATAAATAAGATCAATCAACACATATCAGATAGCGCCCTTTGGTGTTATCAACAGATATTCCACTTTCAAAATAATAGAAATAGCAAATTACTTGCCACTCAAGCGAAAAAGAAAAAAGAAAAGAATAGTAGTTATTAAGGAAAATGGTAAATATCTCTCTTCCCCTCAAGAAATAGGACAAGCATTTTCAAACTATTACCAGGGCTTGTACAATCTGGAAAAAAACCCTTCCTTCAATAAACCAACAGTAGAGGAAATACAAATATTCTTGGATGGTATTCAATTACAGAAATTATCAGATGATCAAATGGATCTGAATAATCCAATTACAATTCAGGAAGTTCAACAAGTTATTAAGGAATTGAAACCTTACACCACGCCAGGCCCAGATGGATACACTAATCCTTTTTATAAAACTTTTTGCCAAATTTTAAGTCCTTGTGTGACAGAAATGTTTAATGAAATTAAAACAAAAGGAACTATGCCAAGGGAAATGACAAAAGTAGCATTAATAATGATCCCTAAGTCCAACCTAGACCCACAGTTGTGTGCCAACTACAGACCCATTTCACTATTAAACACAGATATTAAATTGTATGCAAAAATTCTGGCACTTAGAATTCAAAAATATGTAGAGAAATTAATTGCAATAGAACAAATGGGTTTTGTGGCTGGAAGGCAAGGATCAGAGAACATTAGGAAGATCATGAATTTGGGTGAGGTAGCAAGGGCAAAAGGTACTCCCACCCTGTTCTTGTCTTTAGATGCCGAAAAAGCATTTGACAGAATAGGGTGGGAATACATGCAATTAACATTGTCCAAATTTGGATTTGGGGAATTTGGGGCCTGGGCGGTAGGGGCTCTGTATAAATTTCCCCTGGCAGAAGTAACAGGTCTGGGATGTAGAACAATCTCCTTTGGAATATCAAATGGCACTAGACAGGGTTGCCCCCTCTCTCCCACCTTGTTTGCATTGGTGATAGAACCATTGGCGGAAGCCATAAGATCATGCCCACAAATCCATGGGATCAGGGTGGGAGAGAGGGAACACAAAATTAGTTTATATGCAGATGATGTTGTTTTATCTCTTACCAGGCCTGAGGTTTCACTTCAATATCTGTCAAATTTAATACAAAGCTACAGTAAAATCTCCTATTATAAATTGAACTATAAGAAATCAGAAACACTGTTTTCCAACTTTTCAGTAAGCTTGTTAGCTAAGCTGAAAGCTACTTATCCTTTTGATTGGAACTCTAAATCATTTAAACATCTGGGCATCATATTTTTGGGTAACTCTCAGGGAATGGTAGATAAAAACTATAAGGAGTTACTTGCCAAGTTTCAAAATATTATGGAGAAATAGAGAGGAGATAGATTTTCATTCTATGGTAGAATTGCTGTAGTTAAAATGATTTTACTCCCAAGACTGAATTATATTTTGAGATGTATTCCTTATAATATCCCTAGGTATTGGTTAAAGAAACTGCAACAAGCAATTGATTATTTTATACATCACTCGAAATATATGAGGGTGAAAAAAGCAGTTATGGGAAGAAGTTTCCTAAAAGGGGAAGTCTCCTACCCATCGCTGCAACTCTATCAAGAAGCTAATTGTATAGTACACACTTTGAAATGGCTGGAACCAGCAAATAAACTACCATGGATGATTATAGAAAAAGCTTTAATCCCAAATTATCATCCATCAGCTTTGGTGTTTGGGGAGAAACCCTTCTATAAGGATCTTATGATTGGATCATCTGTGGTAAAAGAAATCTTAAAAAATTGGAGACAGATTAACAAGAGAAAAAATTTGATTCCCAAAGGCAGTGTAGTCACGCCAGTGGAAGCCCTGTTACACCCAAATATGGCAGGTGGGCTCAAAGTGTGTAATAACAAAGGATTAGAACGTGTTAAAGACACGTTGATTGAAGGGTCAATAGCGTCCTTCAAACAAATTAGAAACAAATTTAACATTGCAGCAGAAGGATGGCTAATATATGAAGCTTATAGAACGGCATGTGGCGAATTTAACTTTGGCCCACAAAACGATAATGAGTTAAAACCTATGGAAAAAATCCTCCTTAAATTGGAGAAAAAACATTTGATTTCAAGATGTTTTAATATCATAAGATCCTTGGGGGAACAACCTAAAACGAGCAGTATGAAGCAATGAAAACTGAATTTAAATCTGGCAGTAGAAATGAAAGTCTGGGACAAAGCCTTTAATCTGACCAATAGATTTATTAAACAACCATCACTTAGAGAAATGCATTTTAAAATAATTAATAACTGGTATATTACTCCAATGAAAATCTCGCAAATTTCACACTCTCCTTCGGACAGACTATGCTGGAGGGAGTGTGGCAACTCTGCTAACCTACTACATATCCTATGGGAATGTCCTAAACTAAATTCTTTTGGGAAAAAATGTTATGAATTGTTATTTAAGATTGTGGGAATTCATTTCCCAATCACAGGAGAATGCAGTTTGCTACATTTTTTTCCAGGCGATGTCAGTACGGAGAAAAAAGCATTTGCTATTTTGATTTTTTCAACAGCTAAAAAGTTAATAATCAGTAATTGGAAAGATAAGATTGCTCCTCTCTTTGCTGACATTGTTTAGAAAATAAAACATACTTGTGAACTGGAAAAGAATTATATCCAAAGAGGTCTAATTAAAGTTGATCCATTGAAATGGAAATCATGGGACGGAAAACAAGGATCAACTAGCTAGTTTTCCTTTTTTTTTGTATTTTCCTTTCCCTTTTTAGAATGATTGAGGAATGAATGAGTAAGAATGGTAAATTATTTAATGCAATGATTTTTTGTAATACTTATGTTAAAGGAACTTCAGTATGTACTTATTTTAGTTTGTGTCAATAAAAAAGTAAAAAAAATAAATAAAATTGCTTCTATATGCAACATGAATATGTTCTCACCTATTTACACTTGTGCTTGTGTTGGTCATGACCCTCCTGGCCTTTGCCAACCTTGGTCCTAGGCCGGCCACAACATCTTTAAAGGGTTGGCGGGTCTTCTGCCCTGGATGCTGGGGGCAAGGTCTGGGAGGTTGAGGAGGTAGCCTGTCCAAGTGGATGGCCTTCTCGGGCCATTTTGGCCCTTTGAGCATAATCCTCCATGACTTGGTGATGCCTCCTCAACTCCTGAAATACCCGCTCATTGTGCCGTCTCATCTCCAGCATGAATTCTTGGTTTTGCTCCCGCTCATGCTGGAGATGAGCAAGGAAATCATGGCACTGGGCGGCTGACAGCGCCGGACTACCTGGCGTGGACCCAGACCATTGAGTCCTCTGGGTGGAGGCATGGCTGAGCGGAGTTGCCTGCCGGTGCCAGAGTGGCCTGCCGGGTCGGTTTGGCCTGCGGGGCCGGATTGGCCTGCGGGTCCGGAGTGGCCTGCGGGGCCTGCGGGTCCTCCGGGGCCTGTGGGGCCTGTTGAGCCACATGCCCTGCCGGGGGCACCATTATCTGCGGCTCCATACTCTGGGCACAACTGGGATGGGACCACATTGGCTTTCGCCACATTTGGCCAGCCCACATTGACTGGGACCCAGGCGGCGCCATCATCATCCTAGCTGGAGGGGCCATTGTTGGAGCCAAGGGCTGGCATCTTGTTGAGGGCCCAGGTGGATTTTCCGCAAGTGGTCCTGCTGCAGGTGGTCTTGCTGCAGGTGGTCCTGCATCTTGGCAAGGTGCAGGGCCTGGTATTTCTGGCCCCTGAGGAGGCAGGGTACGCCTGGCTGGTACTGAAATGAGACAAGATTTGTATTTGAGTATTGTTGTTCTGAAAATTGATTGATGTGTGTTTCCATATCCCTGAGATCATAGTGACTTGTAATTGGCTGTGAATGTTTGACGCAAATAAAAATTGATCTGCATCATTAGTATTGTGGACCCTGGCTGGGATCTTTCCTTTTATGTGAAAGCCACTGCTGGCAGCAGCAGTTGGGCCAAGGGGCTGATAGATTGTTCTGCCGCTGTTATATACATCATTTTCACCTTACACACAAGCCCAAAAGCCCTAGCCCTCACCCTAATCCGAAACCCTTACTTTAACCCCATCATAACCCACTAAATCTGCATGATTATATAATCTCCAGGAAAATGCTGTGACATGTAGAGGCTGCTCACTGCTGCTACCAGCAGTCACGGTCAGGTAACAGGAAAGGGCCCATGGATCATATGAATATATGTAATGCTGGTGCGGTGTGCCAACTGCAGTTAATTAGGACACGTGCTCATCTGAATCTGTTGGCCAGTGTGAGAGACAGACCAATCTGTGACCAATCTTCAGCAATGTGAGTTAACATGGTCCAGATTAGGCTGGTTCACGACACACACTTGCTATAGCTATACCGGACTTATCCAGCTATACCGGACCTATCCTGTTGTATGTGCGCATCTCTGGAAGTGCACCGCCACGGACTCTAGCTACGCCAGCCCAGCAGGCTGGGTAAGTGGTTATGGGTTTCGGGTTCTGGCTACAGTTAGGGGGTATGGGTTAGAGTTAGAAAGTGGGGTTTAGGGGGTTAGCGTTAGAGGTTTAGGGGCTTTGGGTGTACAAACTATTTTTGACGGCTACATGGGGACGCAAGCGCAGCCGCATCCCTAGAGTCGGCGGCAGCACTCTTCCAGCACATACTGTAATGCCCACATAAAACAGGATACATCCGCTATACCTAGTTTCAAGATGTACATGGGTTCTAAGCAGTAGGAGTGTTCAGCCAAACAGCTATGAATGGGCCAGTTTAACATAATAAACAGTTGCAACGGAGTTGTCATGTGTGCTTTATATACACTCTGAACCAACAGCAAACATAACAGTAACATCAATAGATTTTCAAAACGGTATCATAATCAGTTGTGGGAGGAGGTATTGGACATATATTTAATTGCTAAAAATTCTGACAAGTATATTTCTTTACACTGGATTTACGTGATTTTTGCTGCCTCATATATCTGTAGTCACAACCAGATATTTTACAGTGGAATTCAACGTCAGTTTTCTATCTGTGTGGGGTACATGTGCATGCATATGAGGGTGTGAAGGTGTACATGGTGCTCACATTGCAGGCTTTCTGATCCACCCGAGTCCACCAGGCCAAGGATGCCCACGACTGCCGCTGGCTGGATCATATCTCGCACTGTGGCCTCCCAACCGGGGTAGGTAAATGTTTCTGGAGGCCCACCACCGGTTCCACGGGCCGCATTGGCCTTGTTCGCCATTTTTCTTTTGACATCATTGCGGCAGTCCTAGTACCGATGCTGGACAGACTGCCAGGTCTGTTTTGCATACCCCAGTGAAGAGACTTCAGCCGCAATTGCCCTCCAGGTATCTGTCCTCTGCCTGGGCCTCACCTCGCTCCCACCATTTAAGATGGAGTGGTGGGCTTGAACTCCTCTTATGAGAGTCTCAATCTCCTCCTGATTAAAGTTTGCTGCCCTTTTTCTGGCAGCAGCAGCAGCAGCTTGCTGGCCAGCCTGTGGCTGGGGGCCCTGCTCTCCCTGGCCTCTTCCTTCACGGCCTTCTCTCTCTCCCTCCATCTCTCCTCCTCTCCTCACTCTCTGTCTCTCAAGCACTCTCTCTCTCACACACTTTCTATTTCTCTCTCTCTCGCACTCTAACACACACTCTCTTGCACTCTAACACGCACTCTCACACACTAACTATCTCTCTCTCTCTCTTTCTATCAATCACTCTCGCTCGCTCTTTTTCTCTTTCTCTTTCTCTCTCCCAAAACCCTCCAACTCCAAGACCTGTGTATCCACTTGCACAGCATACAACACAGTCACAGATTTACGAATTTCCCGCACTTTTAAACTATTTGCGGCCTTGATTGGCGTCTTCCTATTGGTTAATTGATTGAAGGTGGCCCCAGGAAAACCAGGATTACGGGCTTGAGACTTCTGGCCGTAACTCATGACCGTAGCTTCTTGGTGAAGAACGTACTGGTTTGGTGGATGATTGACCTCCAAGCCCGTAGCTCGTTATTCAAACCCATGCGGGCTTGAATGATAGATAAAACACGAAGATTGAACATGAAGTTAAATATCTTTATTTGCAGATTTGAGAGTAGGGGAATGTTGAGCTATTAATTCTAAAACCAAACATCACTTTCACTTTTAATAAAAGTACAGGATTGCTTTTCTATGCTACGACTTGTAAGTAAGCCCTTTACGACCCATGGGTCTATTTTACCCATTTACAGACTTAACAGAGGCTAATCCCGCAGCCTTTGCGGGTGTGAGGTGCTCCAAGCCATTTTGTCCACTGACATTTTACATTAATTAAAATAAAAATGATTTTCAGATTTGAGTGTAGGGAAATGTTGTGCTATGAATGCTAACACCTCCAATCACTTTAACGTATCATCAAAAGTGCAGGATGGCTTTATTATGTGTTTAATTGGTGCTAGCGGGACCTTTTGTGGTGCAAGTAAGCTGCGGCTCGGTTTTAGCTAATTACGGCCTTGACGAGAGGGTTTACGTAGCATTTGAATAGCAACCGTGGCTTTCTTGCGCCCGAAACTCTTGCGGCCGTGTAAGATCAAAGGCTTTCCTGCTGCGCGTGCGGCCACAAGAGATAACAGAGCCCTCGGCCGCAAGGGAATAGAATAGGCAAATAGCCTGCGGCCGGTCCTTGCGGCCACGTATCTCCTACGGCCGTTAATAGAATGAGGCCCTAGGTGTGCAAGTCATAGCAGAGAGGTCAGGTAAATCACAGTCCACTAGAGAAGGAACTGGCAGCCCACCGCAGTATCTTTGGCATGCAAACCTTGTGTGTATGCACAGACAGAGATATTAGTCAGACACAACTGAGGGACTGAACAACCATTTGTGAAATGTTCCTCTGGTACTTGATATACGTGATGTGGCGGTGTAATATGTCCACTATTTGTTTTCCCAATGTAGATGTGACAAGTGAAATGTATATAAGATGATCTTTGTATTTTTAGAGTCCATATTAGAGCCTTTAATATGTCAGCCATTTACATGTATTTGTGTTGCTATTTAATTTGGTAGTGTGTCTTTAATAGCTTTCAGCATGTTGCAGCATGACTTTTCATATTGGCATATGCATGACCATTACAACCTATGTTCAAAATTACATTTTATTTTTTGCTATATTTGTTATTTAGGAGTTGTTGTGTATGTAATTGTAATGCCTTACATTGCTTTCCCTGTGTTTTAAAGTGCATTGGTGTCTTTATATTGTCATTTGCAGTGTTACAAACTAGTCTGTAAACCCTTTGCGGATCCTATTTGGAACCCGTAAGCTTTATGTTGCCATTTGTTGTTTGCGTGCTTGATTGAGGCTTGAATGAGGCTTGATTTTCGCTTTCGGAAGTATTTCGGCCTTGAAAGATCAAAGGCTTTGTGAGGCTGTAAGTTACGTGTTTAACCATCGCCATATTTTCAAGGCCGTAACTCGTAGCCCATTTGGAGCCGGCAAAAAGACGCCAATTGAATAGTAAATTAACTTGTGACCTCAATTACTGGCTTACTGATATGTGTCACCTAAGTTGAGGAGCAGTATTAGGAGAGCAGCATTTGAATGGCCCCGTACTATCTGAACAAAGGTTCCACAGTTACAAGGAAACTATTTCCTTCAGTTATGTAGCAAATTGAAATGGAGCTCTAAATTGTGACAATTCCACTTGTAAGTGTTCTTGCAAAAGAGAACAAAACAGGGAATGCCAGGATCAAAGCACTGAGAAATGATTTAGAAACTTATTTTTTAAATATTTCAATGAATAATGATTTCTGTATATGTAGTGTTATAAGAACTGAAGACACTGTTTTGACATTTTAACCAATTGTAATGTCAATTAGTCCATTTTTGGAGACACCCACTTCTCTTATATGATGAACCAGGGGCAGCTGGTGCATAGGGGCAAAGGGGCAGGGCCCGCCAAAAAAATGATCAATCACTTTAACATTGTATTTAAAATTGATATCAATAATACAATTTAATTATATCTGTTTATCAGCTTTCATGTCTTCTTTGATATGATTTTGTTAAAAATATGTATCTATCACTTTAAATTAATCTTTTGTGTGCCTTCTCCCTTGCCTGGTCATGTCTCTTCCTAGTGCTGCTATATTACAGTGTGTCTGTGAGCTTTGAGATCTAACGCTCCACTTTATTGTGCACAAATGCAGTGTTCAATGAAATTGTATCAGTTTTCCAGACTGGCAGCTTCCAGAATCAACTAATCAGTGCTGGAGGCTGCCTGGTTGCTAAGAACATCCCCTCTGACCGTTGCTCAACACTCCATTAACCAACATATTAACACAATTGACAAACACTTTTTAGATACAGGTATAAAAAACAAAACAAAGAAAAACCTTTATCCACAGAAATTAAAAAGAAAAAAAGATACAGAGGAACTAGGGGAGGGAAAAAAGATCAAAAAGAATCAACAAAAACATGTCAACACAGGGAATTTTTTATCTAAGTAGAAAAGTACTAAACAAGGCCGAAGTAAAACTACTTAACAAAGGATTAAACTTTGGCCCAACATCAAATATAAATAAATGTAAAACTTTTGTCGACCTCAAAAAAAATATGAGGAAATTAAATCTTAAAAGATTCTTTGCTAATAAAAATATAGAGAACAACAAAAGCAACTTGGAAGGAACTATACATACAGATTTCAAAATAAAATACACATTTAATCCAAACCAAACTAAAAGCTATTAAATGGAAATCTTTGAAAATCTAGTAATAGATGATATAGAAAAAATAGAGATAAATAAAAGAAAAAACAACTTATTAAAACTAGAGGAACAGCCACTAAAAAACCTAGAAAAGGTCAATAATATAATTATCAAACCAGCAGATAAAGGGGTAGGAAGAGTTATACTAGATAAAGACAAATACATTGAAGAATGCCAGAGACAACTGACAGATAAAGAAAAATACCACAAACTAAAATGTGATCCAACTAAAAAAATTAACACATCATGTAAACACATCATTATTAAAGGTATAAAAGAAAAAAAAAATAATCGAAAATAATATGAATTTTTGTTTAATCAATATCCAAAAATCTGAGTTTTTTTACATATTACCAAAAATTCACAAAAATCTAACTAACCTCCCTGGCAGACCAATAATTTCAGGCATTGATTCCATCACTACAAACTTGCCAGAATATATTGACTACTTCCTGCAGTCTGAGGTAAAAAACTTCCGTCATATGTAAAAAGATGGGTGGTTAGTTAAAATAGACGTCACCTCATTATACACCATTATAGATCATGAGCAAAGTTTAAATGCTACAAAATATTTCTTAAATCAAGAAAAAAAGATAAAAAGGGAACAAATAAACTTAATTCTAGAAGGAATACATTCTATCCTTCATAACAACTATTTTTGGTTTGAAAATGAATTTTTCCTGCAAGACAGAGGGACAGCGATGGGAACTAAATTTGCACCAAGCTATACAAATCTATTCATGGGTGGATGGGAAGAGACCTTCGTAAAAATGGTACCTTTTAAAAATAACATTATCACATGGAAAAGATATGTGGATGATATCCTTTTTATTTAGAAAGGTAGTGAACAAGACCTAAAGCAATTTATTAAGGAAATTAATAACAATAAAAATGACTTACAATTTGTAGAACAAATAAGTAAAAAACAGGTAAACTTTCTAGATTTAAACATCTATATAGAGGATGGCAACATTAAAACAAAACAATCAACTAAATATGTCAAGACATATTTTAAACACATGGACTGTTCTAACTTCATCTTAAAAAGCAGTTAACACCATGAGCAATGGCTTAGGAATATACCAAAAGAGGAGTTCCGAAGAAGTAAAAGAAACTGCAGTAATAACAAAACATTTCTCAAGCAGAAAACAAGCAGAAAACATTAAGAAGAAATATTACCCAGAACAAAAAATAGATAATGCCTTAGAAGAGATAAAGAAAATTAATAGAAAAACTATGCTAGAACATAAAAGCAGAAATAAGGAAGAAAATAAAGAATATGAAATCTCTATCATCATGGATTATAACAAAAATCATAAACAGATAAAGAAAGCAATAAGAAAAAATTAGCATATACTCATGGAGGATAGCTCTTTAAAAGACATTTTGCCTAAAAGCCCATAAATGATATTCAGGAGATCAGGTAATCTAAAAAACAGGCTAGTTAAAAGCATGCTTAATACAGAAACAGACCACAAATAAAAAAGAGAAAGGGAGATATTTTAGATGTGGGCTATGTAATGCATGCAAAACCTGTACACATAAATTTCCTAAAGACAGTATAGTGGAAAGCACTTCAAATACAAATCAAATTAAGGTGTCAATCAAAATATCATGTAAATCTAGACATGTAGCTGTAAGAAACAATACATAGGCTGCACCTCTAGACCTCTTCACAAAAGAATTGAGGAACATATCAGAAATATCAAAAAAGGTTTTCCTAATCATTTAGTTTCAAAACACTTTAAGGAAGAACACAAACAAAACCTAGGATAAATTAAATGCATGGTTGTTTTAGAGATTAAACAGAATTAGAGAGGGGAAACACAATAAAAAACATTATCTCAAAAAGAAGAAGAGATAATATATTATTTAAACACCATGCCCCCCAAAGGTTTAAATGAAGATAATAAAATCAGCTACTAAGTCACTACCAAATGCTCAGTGTCTGCAGCTCCTCTCTGTCAATCACTCCTCTGGCTTCCCATAGCTTCCCGAATCACATTTTAAATCATGACCCTAACACATAAAGCTCTCAACAACAGTGCATCCCTTTATATCCCTGCTCTTGTTTCAAAATACTTTCCCAACCGCCCCCTTTGTTCTGCTAACGACCTTCTTCTTTCCTCCTCTCTCATCACCTCCTCTCATTCCCGTCTTCAGGACTTTTCTCGTGCAGCCCCTACTATTTGGAACTCCTTGCCTCGCTCCATTAGATTAACTTACTGCCTCAAAACCTTACAAAAAATTACTAAAAACACACCTATTTAAAATATCATATCATCTTCAGCCTTTATAATTGCAACTGCACACTCCACAGCTTAATAACACTCCCACCCACAATCTACAGTACAGCTCACAGACCCCTCCAATTGACTAAACAAATTGCATTGACGTTGCCATTTTGTATTTGTCACCCTCTTGTATCACACCTAAACCCTTAGGGCCTCATTCTATTATCGGCCGTAGGAGATGCGGGGCCGCAAGGACCGGCCGCAAGCTATTCGCCTATTCTATTCCCTTCCGGCCGGTGGTTTAAGTATTTATTATTTTGAGAAATGTGAAATCTCTAAGAACTTGACTGTGCATGATGTACATATGCTAACAATTTGCTTTTTACAAATAACAAAAATAGTTTAAAAAGGTACTACATCTACATATTTGGTGAGCAATTTTTGGGAAAATGGGACTTAAAAGTTGGAAAGAAGGAAAGGAATAAACCAATAATTTATCATACACAAATACTTTTTAAATGTTTAAAACATGATATTTTAAATGAATGAAAACAATTAGGATTACTTTAGTTTATCCTAAGGGATCAACACAATTGATAGCAAATGAGGCATTACATACAATGCATTAGGAAAACCCTTTAAGCAAGATTTGACTTATGCAGCAGAGGTTCAGGCAAAGCAAAGTTATTTTATAGTGAACATATTAATCCAATGTATATAGTAGAGAATATATAATAGAGAACTTGACAAGTGATACTGTGCTATGCATTTATTTGTTCCTCAAGATGTGATGTGAGGAACACTGAATCCTACTAACTAACTGTTAGTTTCAATGAAGTTTAAACAGGTTTTACCTGTTTTTTTTCGCATGCAGAACAAAACTTTAGTAATGTTTAAAGTATGCCCTTTTAAATGCATAAAGATAGTGTTAAACGTCTCTTTAATAGTTATATGGTATGAATTTAATGACCACTGTATGCCAAATAATGATAATTGAGTATGTTATTAAAAAACTTAAACATACTTAAAAGCTTTTTACTTGTATTCCATGTGACTCCATTTGTAGCTTTGATCAAGCACAACATTCATTTTTGCTTAAGGAGAGAAAATAAATCATCTTTTAATTGGCACACTTAAAGACTGAGGAAGTATTATATTTAAAAACGTAACTTTTATTACATTTACTGGTAGAAATAATAACAAATTGCCAGTTAAAAACATACAGTATCACTTTCAGAAAGAGAGAAACAGTATTTAACAATATTTAAATCAGCAATATGTTTTGGTTATTAGCCGGTCTTTTGGAGCTTTCTTTTTCCTCCTTCCTGCTAGGAATCATGAAATTCTAAGTAACTGATGAATAGTGGGTCTCCAAAGGAAAAGGATGTAGGGTCATATGCCAAATTGTGCTGCCCTTATTGTAGTGAAGGCAACACATCTGGTTAGATGGGCTATTATTTTTAACTTGATTTAACATATGCCAGAAAATCCATAAGAGCTACTCAAAGCAATAAGTGTTTTTCATGACATATTGCAGTCATCTACAGTACATAGTTACTTTTAAACTGGACTGTAGCCATCACATTTTTAATTGGTAATTATAACTCCCATGTTAACTTTTTACTTTAACAGTTTTAATTGATTTGTGCTAAAAAGTTCAAGAAGTTTTTTTTTTCATCATTTTAAACTTTTTTATTAATTACGGTACAACTTAAAATGTCAAAGTTTAATTTTGGACTATGCACAATATTTTTTAACCATTAGGATAAGATATGTGAGAACATTAACTGAAAGTAAAAGTTGTACAATTGAACTGAAAATCACGCAGTGTCAAAAAGAACTGACATACAATGATGTTAATTTGCAGGTATGAACTATGATATTAGATATAACTTCTAATCCTAATTCCAAATTACTATATTTTTGGAAGGTCCAATGAATCATGAGAATATACTGTATGCTGCAGCACCTAGTAGCCCTACTTCTAAGTTGCTATTTAAATGAAAGAGGCCGCAGCACACCCCTTTTTACATCTGATCACAAGACAGGCAATCAGCCATTAGCTTTGGCGGGCTTGTACCTAATCGCGGGCATTAGTGCAAGCCCGCCAAACTAAAAAGTTAAAAATAAATTCAAGGAAGCACTGTACAGCACTGTTGATGGGGGACACATTGGGGGACATGTACTACATTGGCTAGCTGGCACATAGCCGCCAGCCAATACTGTAATTTGTGGTCGCAGTCCACCGGGCTTGTAGATCGAGTTGCTGCCTTGGAGGTCATCCAAGCCCGGGACTACGGGCTTGGATGACCCCCAAGGCAGTAACCCATTCTCCAAGCCCTGCAGACTTGTGGCCACAAATGACAGTATTGCCTAGCGGCGATGTGCCATCCAACCAATGTACTACATGTCATCCTCATGTCCCCCCTAATGTCCCCTATCAATTAGAGAGCTGTAAAGTGCTGCATTGAATATATATTTACCCCAAATATCCGTCGCGGCTCTTTAAAGGGGTACACTAATGGTTTCCCATTGCCGCGGGGGTACTTAAGTACCCCCATGGAAACTAACATTATCCCCCCATGATGCAGGGTCCCCACATTAACCCTTGCAGTAAGGTCCCAATGGGGGCTCCCATTGCAATAAATATTCAAATTTCTCACCCTCTGCCGCAGGGGTACTATATGTTGACCATCCACTTCTACTTCATATCCTCTTCTCCCTCGGTATTCAAGACACTGCTCTCTCGTGGTTCTCATCATACCTACAAAATCAATCATTCAGTATCTCCTTCTCCAAATCCCACTTCTTCTCCTCAACCCCTGTCTGTTGGCGTACCCCAAGGATCAGTCCTAGGCTCTTCTCCATCTACACTTTCTCACTTGGTACCCTCATAAACTCTATTGGGCTTTATTATCATCTCTATGTAGATGACACTCAAATATACCTCTGCACGCCAAATATATCCTCCTCTCTTCTAACACATGTCTCCAACTGCCTCTCTAGTATATCATCTTGGATGTCCACCCACCATCTCAAACTCAACATGTCTAAAACTGAACTCCTAATCTTCCCTCCCTCTCCCACAGCGTCTATTCCTCACAACTCCCTCACTGTCATCAACGACATCACCACCCCCTCCTCCCAAGCCCGTTGTCTTGGAGTTCTACTGGACCCCATTCTGTCTTTCATCCCTCACATACAATCACTAACTAAATCTTGTCTTCTCCATCTAAAAAACATCTCCAGAATTCGTCACTATCTAACACAAGACACAACTGAAATCCTTATACACTCTCTCATCATTTCTCGACTAGAATACTGCAACTCGTTACTTGTTGACTTACCCACCACCTGACTATCTCCACTTCAATCCATTATGAATGCCTCTGCTAGACTCATCTTCCATGCACAATGCTCAGTGTCGGCATCACCTCTCTGTCAATCACTCCACTGGCTTCCCTTAGCCTCAAGAATAACATTTAAAATCATGACCCTAACTTACAAAGCCCTCAAGAATGACTTTTCTCATGCTGGCCCTAGTCTCTGGAACCCCTTGCTTCACTCCACAAGATAATCCTCTTGCTTCAAAACATTTAAAACCTCACTTAAAATGCATTTCTTTAAAAAAGTGTATGACCTTCCACCCTAACACGCTTATCACCTCTCTCTCACTCTTTTACCACTCACTATACCTTAGATTGTAAGTCTGCGAGTTTCTATCCTAAGTACTTTGGGAATTCACCATCAACATTGGATTCCTAGCTTAGAGGGCCCTCCTTGCTTTGCTATATGCTAATTTGTATTTATCTTTGTCTGAACTTAATTTATGTACAGTGCTACAGAATATGTCGGCGCGCTATAAATGAACTATAATAATAATTTAACCCTAACTGGCCCTATTTAACCCCATCTGGACCTAATAACCATATCTAGGCCTATGTAACCCCATCACTATACAGACCCCCATACGCCTCCATCTACCCCTTCACTTATGGGGTTTATACAGACCTGCATAAGCCTCGTTTAACCCCTTCACTTATGGGGGTCCATACAAACCCCCATAAGCCTCCATCTAACCCCTTCACTTATGGGGGTCCATACAGACCCCCATAAGCCTCTCATTAACCCAATCAGTCCCATAAGGGTCTATGAAGACCCTCATGGGACAATTAGAACCTTAATATTAATCCCATAAGTGCTATGGGGTTCCTCCAGGACCCTAATGACACTAAGTACAAACACTACACTACCCCCCCAATAAACCACTAAATCTAAACTAACCCCCCTCTACCCTAACCTATTAACCCCCAACCTACCTAACCCCCTATTAACCCCCACCCCACTAGTTACACAAAATAAAAAAAGCTAAGTTACAAAAAAACAAAACAAAAAACTGTTACCCCAAAAATTAAAAGGACATTACAAACCCCCCACTACATAAAATAAAAGAAGAACATTACAACCCCACTACAAAAAATAAAAAAGAATTACACACCTGCAAAGAAAAGACATACACATATATACATAACATCAGAGTACATCAAAATGCATTACAAATATACCTTTAACTGCATACTATTAACCCCTCGCTATAATACATTACCCCATATATAAAACTTTATCCCCTATCTACCAAACATTATCCCCTATCTACAATACATTAAACCCTATCTATAATACATTACAAAGCCTACATCTAACCTAAAATAGAATAAATAAGACTACTTACCTTGCTCAGATGTCCCTTCAGCAGGTCGCACCGCCTATTAAAAAAAGCAACATAAATGTAGTGACAAATAAACACAACCTAAAGAAATACACATTCTAAATATGAAACTTACTTTTCCACCATGTCCCCGTCCTTCTTCTTTTCTTCTCTGGTTTGGCCCCTGGAAAAAAGAAACATTACATTAGTACACACATACACATACACAAAACATAATAAAAGTAAACATTCTAAATATTAAACTTACCTGTCTGCAATGTCCCCGTCCTTTTCCTCTTCTGCCCCGGGTGGGCCCTGAAGAAAAATCGCATCTCTAACATTGGAGGAGCTCCCTGTCGCTAATGAAGCCTTTAGACCTTCTTCTTGTAAAAAAACCTGGAATGGCACCTTCAGATTGGCTGCAGTCTGACAGTGACAACAGCCAATCAGAAGGCGCAGATGCTTTAGCCAATCACAATGGGATACACCCCAATGGGGCACATCTCGTTCTGATTGGCTGAAGGGAATAGCACCTTCTGATTGGCTGTTGTCACTGTCAATCAGACTGCTGGACCAGAAATGCACAGAGTACCTGCGTGACGCAGCTTGTATGTCAAGGGGGGAGACCCAGAGATGCTGAGACGCTGAAGACGCTAAAGCTTTCCGAGCAGCCATAACAGCAGCCATGCTGGAGTTTGAGAGACCCCAAGATGTTTGCTGTGAGGCAATCTGAAGCAGTCTAGCTGAAGTGCCGGTTCAGGAGGGGTGTCCCTGGGATAAGAGAGAACAGAATCAATCCTGGAATTATTAAAGAGTTTATCAAGTTCTCCAAGCCCGCTGTAACTCTGCATAGAACCCAGGAGAGACCTGAAGAAAATACATTGGAAATATCCAGCAGCTGTATTCAGACAGCGTGGATCAAGGACATCAGATAAAGCTGAAGGATAGACAGCTTAACACCTGGGTGTTAATGAGATGCCAGTAAAACTGTGAGTAGAACTCATTTAACTTACAGATATTACAGCTTTTTTTGAGTAAAAGAGATCTAACCCCAAGAGCTTAGAGAGTGAGCTTCCTAAAAAGGATTATATTGGACTCACCATTTTCCCATATTTAAAGAGGACATTATATTAAAGGTCTAACCATTCAGTTCCCCCAGAGGAGATTTTTGGTGATGTATTGAGAGAATATGGACAGAAATAAGAAATAAAAGGCCTATAATATATATATATATATATATATATATATATATATATATATATATATATATATATATATATATATATATTTATTTATAACATCATAGTCTATAAGACTTACTGGATTTATGCTCAACATCTACAATACCAAAGTCTATAAAATTTACTGGACTAATGCAGAACCACTAAAACATTAAAATCTATAAGACCTATGGAGACATTTGATGAATACCTATAATTTCATAGGTTATAGTCTATAAGACATACTGGACTTATGCAGAACACCTAAAATATCACAGCCTTTAAGACAAATGGGATTTTTTGTGGAACATTGACAATATTATAGTCTATAAGACTCATTGAATATATGCTGAACACCCATAAAATTACAAATCCTAAGTCCTTTTGGATCCACGCTGAATACTGATAATATCATAATCTATAAGACCAACTGGAATAATACTACAGTCTATAAGGCCTATTGGGCATAAGCTGAACATAGAAAATAAACAGTCCATGAGACCTACTGGATGTACAGACATACTTGTTTAATACAGAGTATTTATAACTTAATAGTTTAGCAGACTTTTTGGATTGATGCTGAACAGCTTTGCAACTATAGCCTTAAGACCGACTGGATTTAAGCTCAAATAGCTACACTATCACAGTATATAAAATATACTGGTCTTATGCAGAACATCTATAATATCATTAGTCTATAAGACCCACTGGATTCATGTTATAAATTAATAAAACTACAATTCTTAAGACCTTCTGGATCTATGTTGAAGAATAATTATAATATCATAAGCCTATAAGATCTACTGGATTCACCCTGAACATCTATAATATCACAGTTTATACGACTAATTGGGTATACGCTGTATAAGGAAAATATCATAGCTTATGAGATCTATTGGATGCAGGTTATATATTGATAATATTAAAACGTATTAGATCTGCTGGATTTATGCTGATAACATCACAGTCTGAGACATAACAAATCTATATTGAACGAATTGGATTTATATTGAATATATATAACATCACAGTCTATAAGACTCAAAGAATTTAAGTTGAATATCTATAACATTCACAAAACCAAAAGTCTATAAAACCTATGGAACTAAAGCTAATTATGTATAAAATTACAACATAGAAGACATATTGGATTAAAACCGAATACTGATAAAGCAATAAAGCTTGAAAGTAATATAAGAGAAAGTCCGGTTGAATCTTTTTGAGGAGTTTCAACAAAAAATGACAGAAGATCTAAAACAGATCATGAAAAATACTAAAGCTATAACCCTGACTCATCAAAAGATAGATGAAATTGAAAATAAATTTGATAAATTAATAGAAGATCTTGTTACATTAATTTCTGATACAAAATCTCTAGAAGCTAAGGGCCCTATTAAATTCGAGCAGCGTAAATAATAGGTGAAAACGCAAGTCCTACGTAGTTTAAAAATGAAACCATTTCCGACGCTATTAAATTCAAAGTGCTGCGAGATACGAGCGATGGATGCGAATGCGTAAACGTTAGGATTTGCGCATGAGTTACGATATCTCGGATCAATTTGCGTATGAAACGAGCGCGAAATACGTGATACGTACCACTTAACCTGACGGCAGTATGCCTTTAAAAGGGAGCCAAAAACAGAACATAATTGACTGTGCTGGAGCTTTTGCAAGTAGACACACAGGTCTAGGCGTTGGTGGGTTTTTGGTGAGCAAGGAGAGAGAGAAGAGAGAGGAGAGAGGAGAGAATTTCAATTTTGAACTAGCAGATAATTTAACCCTTTGTTTACAATACACATAATTACTGATATCACATAATTCACACACATAGATTAATACGTACACATAGCAACACCTAGTGGTAGGCCACTGCACACCTACACCCCCCCCCCCCCAAGATCTCCCCCCCCCTCCCCCCACACATAATACTACACATAATACTTGCATCTTTTTTTACCTCCTAAACCAACACAAAGATTATCTTGCTTTATCGTAAAAAAAAAATTCAGAGGAGTTAGGAGGAGAGGAGGTGGTAAGGCAAGAGAGGCGCGGAGGAGAGTGAGGAGAACATCTGAGGAGAGGAGGAGGATGAGGAGGAGAGGAGGAGGAGGGAGAGGAGGAGGAGGGAGAGGAGGAGAAGGTGGAGGGAGAGGAGGTGGAGGGAGAGAAGGAGGAGGAGGAGGAGGTGGAGGGAGAGGAGGAGGAGGAGAGCAAGGAGGAGAGCAGGGGGGGAGGGAAGTGCCCCCAGAGCTAGGAATTCTAGTGAAAGGGGCAGAGGGTCAGGGGCCTGATCCCTTGGTGGGAGGTAGTGGGGATGAGGGAGCGGCCCCAGGGATAGAACAGGAAGACCAGGCACCGTCTGTAAGGCCATGGGTTGTGGCAAGGCCCAGGGCCCCCAATTGTAGACCAGAGGAGATCCAGGTTCTCCTCAGGGAAATCTGTGCCCGCCAGGGAATTATATGTGGTGGCAGAGACATTAATGCCAGCCAGAGGCAGCAGGCCTGGTCCCAAATTGCCAGAGCTGTGTCGGCAGTAGGGGTTAGTAATAGGGACTGGAGGTTAGTGCGGCACAAGTTTGACGATTTAAAGATGGCTGTGAAAAGAAAGATGTCCGATGAGGCAGCAGCAGCACGTCAGACTGGTGGTGGGCCCGCGGTCACTTATGTTTATAAGGAATGGGAGAGGACAGTGATGCGCTTCATCCCTTCTGAATCTGTGGTGGGAATACCAGGGCAGGTGGACACAGATTGTCCTAACACCCTGCAACGTGAGTATCATATCACACACATGGTTGGCTGAGATTGTGGGGGGATGGGCTGTCTAAAAGCCTGCAGATAACATGCTGTATGTATGTATGTATGTATGTATGTATAAATAGGCTTGTGTTCTGGCTGTTGTATATAATGAGCTGTATCCCTCTAGAACAGGGGTGGGTAAGGAGGGCCACATACATGCCGGACTTTCAGGATATCATGCTGTATGTATGTATGTATGTATGTATAAATAGGCTTGTGTTCTGGCTGTTGTATATAA
Source organism: Discoglossus pictus (assembly GCA_027410445.1). NCBI lineage: Eukaryota > Metazoa > Chordata > Amphibia > Anura > Alytidae > Discoglossus > Discoglossus pictus. Next base: position 250,058,528 of record CM050166.1, read on the forward strand.
TGAGCTGTATCCCTCTAGAACAGGGGTGGGTAAGGAGGGCCACATACATGCCGGACTTTCAGGATATCATGCTGTATGTATGTATGTATAAATAGGATTGTGTTCTGGCTGTTGTATATAATGAGCTGTATCCCTCTAGAACAGGGGTGGGTAAGGAGGGCCACATACATGCCGGACTTTCAGGATATCATGCTGTATGTATGTATGTATAAATAGGCTTGTGTTCTGGCTGTTGTATATAATGAGCTGTATCCCTCTAGAACAGGGGTGGGTAAGGAGGGCCACATACATGCCGGACTTTCAGGATATCATGCTGTATGTATGTATGTATGTATAAATAGGCTTGTGTTCTGGCTGTTGTATATAATGAGCTGTATCCCTCTAGAACAGGGGTGGGTAAGGAGGGCCACATACATGCCAGCCTTTCAAGATATCCTTTTTGGGCACAGGTGAGTCAATCAGGATGACTGAAAAGGCGATTGGCTTACCTGTGTGGCCCTCCAGGCCTGAACCTGCCCACCCTTGCTCAAGAATTATACGGCCTCCTACACCCCTGCCCACACACAGGGATAATTCACATCCAATAGCACTGTAAGCCCTATGGTTGACTAAAAATGTATGGGGCGACAATAACCATTTCAGACCTGGTAGCAAACCTATCATGTTCATAATTTGTCTCCCTGATATGTCAATTTCTAATTATATCCAGATTAATTGGAATAGAGCAGGGTGTCCAAAGTCAAACTTGCTGTGCTGCGCACAGGCCTGTATATGTGGATTTCCTTTATGTGAACAGATGAGTCAATTAGACTTAATGACTTGGAGAATGATATTCTCAGATGGGTGCAGCATGGCTATCCACAAATGCAGGCCTGACTTTGGCCTCCACTGCGATCGCGAATACAAATTTTGCTGTGCGGCATCTGTGGATACAGACTCTGTAGCACTGCATGTGTGTCATATACTGTCCTAACCTTGCCCATGTCTCAGCTGCATATTAACAACCATTGCTGGAAACTTGTCCGATTGGTCAGTCTCACACACTGCACAGCAGATGCAGCAGAGCACGTGTCTGAGGCACATGCAGTACACATTCATATGAGCCATGATCCACAATGCTCATTATGCAGCCCGTGGCTCATCTGTGTAACACAAGCACCACAGTCACTCACAGGTGACCATGATGTCAATGATATGTAAATGCATAGCTGGCAATTGTGTATGGCAACCAACTGAAATATATGTTTATTCCATTGCAGTATCCACAGATTCAGAAGAGGAGGAGGCAGGAAGAGCTGAAGTGGCCCAGGACATTCAGGAGGGCCCGGGACCATCCACATCACTTGCTCATACGGAGCGGGAAGTGATGCCCGGGCCCTCTTCGGCGTGGCCACCTCAGGGCCTGCACCAGCCACACGATCCTGTGCCTCTCTCAGCGGCTCCACCCTCAGCGGCTCCACCCTCAGCAGCTCCACCCTCAGCGGCTCCACCCTCATCCTGGGCTCCTCCCTCATCCTGGGCACAGCCCTCATCCTGGGCTCCACCCTCATCTGGTGCTCCGCCCTCACCCTGGGCACAGCCCTCACCCTGGGCACATCCCTCACCCTGGGCACAGCCCTCACCCTGGGCACAGCCCTCACCCTGGGCTCCCCCCTCATACTGTGCTCCCCCGACATACGGGGCACCACACTCAGCCTGGGCTCCACCATGGGCCCCGGGAGGAGGTGCCCCGGCCACAAGTGCCCCGGGAGGAGGTGCCCCGGCCACAAGTGCCCCGGGAGGAGGTGCCCCGGCCCCAAGTGCCCCGGGAGGAAGTGCACCGGCCACAAGTGCCCCGGGAGGAAGTGCCCCGGCCGGAAGTGCCCCGGGATGAAGTGCCCCGGGAGGAAGTGCCCCGGGAGGAAGTGCCCCGGGAGGAAGTGTCCCGGGAGGAAGTGCCCCGGAGTCGCCGGCCTTGGAGTCGCCGGCCTTGGAGTCGCCGGCCGCGGAGACGCCGGCCGCTGCGTCGCCGGACGCGGAGTCGCCGGCCGCCCAGTCGCCGGCCGCCCAGTCGCCAGCCGCCCAGCCGCCAGCCGCCAGACCTCCAGGTCCTCTGCCACATCTCCCTGCCCAATTACAGAACATCATGGCTCACATTGACGAAGAGGACCAGGCCCAAAGCCAGCTAGCAAGTCAAATGCTGGCCATCAGTGAAAATCAATTGGCTGTTAGCAGGAACATCCTGGCTGGAAATAGGGTCATCTCAGCCACCACACGTGCCATATATGCTGAGATGAGGAGGCATAACCGAATGATGGAGAGATATGAGGAACGCGCAAGCCGGGAGAGACGCGCATTGTTGCGTAATCTCCGTCGCCAGCCCATACCTCTCCAGCCTTCGGTTGTCCAATCTCAACCTGAGATGTCTGCCTCCTCATCTCAGACATCGCCCACCCATGAACCCCAGCCACCTGCTGTAGTGGCACCCCCTGATCCCACACCAAGGCGTGGAAGAGGGAGACGGGCCGCGGGCACAGACGGTGGGGGCCCGCTAACTCGGAGTAGGAGGTGTTAGGACCATCCGAGAGGGCCTCCTGACCACTCCTCACAGAATACAGATTGTTATACATGTTGACATAATATTGGCTACAGAGTGTGTACATGTCTGGTTATGTTGAACATTTTAACAATTGATGTTCAATGTGGATTGACCTTGAGCTTAAATGCTGTATTTAATCATAATATTGTTCGGAATGAGACATTGTTTTTGTCTTTGTAGGTGTTAATAGCCAAATCTCACAACTATGAAGACATTTTATTCATCTTCGAGCAGTACAATACCATCATGTGAGTAAACACTCAAACCAGTTCCCAACGGGCATTCTATCAGGATTATTCCCCACTGCAGATGGCTCTGAAATGAAATATATGACTACATATCTTTTCACTAAGAAACATGACTGTGTGATCTTCCATTATAATGATCAGTGTCCAGGCTATCGAGTTGCAAACGACCCACTCTCTGGCTGGGGTCTGCTGACTTGATTTGGGTTACTCTGGACCTTGGAGCCGTTTTGATTACAGGAGCATCATGTCTCAGCCCTTGGTTTAGACTGAGCAATATTGACAGTAAGTCTGACGAATCTTACTGCAAGCATATGTCCCCGGGTAAATAATACATCTACACACCACGTCTTGATGAAAATTATGAACCAAGTTTTATTTTAGAACAGCATATTTAAAACCTTGCACAACACATTACAGGGAGTGGCTACCTTTAGTCAAACCCTCACCCCCCTCTCTCTGGCCAATAGGATAACCTCTACAGTAACCTAATTACCTCTGTCCAATGTAGTAGAGGGAGGCTATGGGAACCACCAGACCCCTCCCCTGGGCCAACCCCAGGCGTGGCAACCAAGCTCATTCTGACCCAGGCGGTCCCAGGGGAAACTTCCTGTTTCCTCCTAGCCCCCCCATTGTTATCTAGGTGCCTGGCTGTCTGGCAAATCTCTTTGTTTAGGTTCTGGCGACACCCTGTGAGGTTTATCTTGTTTAGGATAAACCCATTTGGCTCAGCTCCTGCCTCAGTGTTTATACAATGGGGGAGGGTTGACTAATTAAAACATAACTATCACTCCCCAATACAATATACAATATAACACTAACATATTATCCCCCATAACACAATATACAGATGGTGGCGATTGGTATATAACAGTCCAGTCCCAATATAGGCCACTGCTGCCAGTCTCAAGATGGCCCCAGCATAGTTCACGCCAAATCCAATATGGCCCCTGGGTGATTCATGACAACACCTCCCCAAGCGTGGCAGGAAACATCCCTGATTTTTCCAGCTACGCTGATAGTCATGAATGTGCTGGTTTGGCCCTCTGTATGCTATGCCAGTTCTTGTCTGTCCCAAGGTGCAGAGTAAAAACCTCCCCCAGCCCTTGGCCTTGCTCCCACTGTATAGAGCAAATTGCTCTTCCCATTCACACCCACCCAAATAGTCCAGGGTACCTCCCCAATAATCTGGTATCCCAGAGTACAACAGGTGGGCCACAGTTTCTGTCCCATAGCAACTCTGTTCCCCCCAGCCAGTCCCCACCGATGGGCTGGGATCTCTAATACAGTCTCTGGGCCTATGGGATCGCAAAGGGACAGCTCCTCTTGGCTTCCTTCCTCTGGTCCAGCTGTTTCCGTTGCTGCTTGGGGAGCTACGCTGCTCCCACCCAAGCTGTGCTTACACTCCTCCATTGCCCGGGGTTGAGCAACTTTATCCCAGTCCTTTCTGTTGAACTGGGTCTTTGGAGTGGTGTCTGTTCCAGTGGGCCCCTGGACAATGGTTATCCAGGGTATCTCCCCACTTGGTACACCCTCTTCCCTGGTGCCACTCTGCACCCATAATGCTTTTGCCAAGGCTGGCATGCTTGCTGCCCCGGCCTGGCTCTTTGTGCCCCTGGCACTCTCTTGCTGTGGGAGGTCAGGTTCCCTGTAGCCAGAAACCAATTCTTTTCCCTCCCCACAGTCTCTTAAACAACCCTCCTGGGCTCTGTGCTTCACTAGCACCTCTGGGGACAACTCCCCTGGACTGTCAGGGTACAGACAGTGGTTATCTGATGCAGGCTGGGGAATCTCATCATTCCCTTCCAGCCTGGCCTCTAAGGCTCCCTTCCCACCGTCCATCACACAATCCAGAGCCTCTGGCTCCATTAACAGTTCTGGCCAACACACTTTGCCTAGAACTTCTGAGGGCAGACTTAACTTATCTGGCCCTAGCTTGTGAGCAGTTCCCACTTCCTCTGGGATTAACTCTCTTGGGGTATCAGGGGGCAGACATGGATTATCTGACCCCACCCAGGGAACATTCCACTGGGTCTCTGGCTCTTGGGGCTGGTGACTAGGCCCTGACACAGTTACTGCATGTTCTAGGGGCAAACATTCTCCATCCCCAGGAGTTGGCAAAGGAACAGTGTTTACCCCTTCCCACTCCTCACTTTGTTTACAGTCTAGAAATGCCTCTCCCCAGTTCCAGTGAGCATACTCCCTCTGGTACATACCGTCTGAGTTGTAAGGGTCTGGTGAGCCGTCCTCCCATCCGGATGGGCCAAAATACTTCTTGGGTATCGCATCCCACAATTGAACATATTCAGCCTCCAGTTGCTGCTCTTGCCGAACCAGGGGTTCTAGCAAAGGAGCCTCCGGGAACCATGGTTCCAGTCCCAGACCCCGGCAGCGTTCAACAAACAAGTTATTATGTCTCCTTGCAGTTCCCATGCCACATTCCGGATCACCATTCAGAATCTCCTCAACCCCATATTGTAGATCCAAATGAAAATAGAGATCCTTTCTCCGGCCACCAAAGGACTCTACCCTGGCAAGATACTGTTCCTCCAAGTCCATCTCTTTCTCTACCAGTTCCTCCAACCAGCTTGCCAGCTCATGGCCATGCCATAATTGCAGGAATGCCATCCATTGATTTAGCAGGACGCTTCCTCTGTAGTCCTCTTGGATAAATCCGTCAATGCTTTCTTTATCATCCTGGGACTGTTTAAAATTCTGATTTGCCAGTTTGACTCTTACTGGCATCTCTGCAGGGTTGACCCCAAGCCTTTGCTGAGCTTGGACACTCACCCCTGTACGTTCTTCCTGTATTTGCTGCTTTATTAGGTTCAGTCCTTTAATTGCCTCTTCCAGCGTTATCTGCCCGGGGCAAAACTCTCTGGCTATACTGAACCTGCGTCTTGCCTCCTTGGAAATGTCCTCATACTGCTGCTCCATTTTCTGGTCCTTCTCAGAGTACCCCACCACTGTGCCACCAATTATCACGACCCACTCTCTGGCTGGGGTCTGCTGACTTGATTTGGGTTACTCTGGACCTTGGAGCCGTTTTTATTACAGGAGCATCATGTCTCAGCCCTTGGTTTAGACTGAGCAATATTGACAGTAAGTCTGACGAATCTTACTGCAAGCATATGTCCCCGGGTAAATAATACATCTACACACCACGTCTTGATGAAAATTATGAACCAAGTTTTATTTTAGAACAGCATATTTAAAACCTTGCACAACACATTACAGGGAGTGGCTACCTTTAGTCAAACCCTCACCCCCCTCTCTCTGGCCAATAGGATAACCTCTACAGTAACCTAATTACCTCTGTCCAATGTAGTAGAGGGAGGCTATGGGAACCACCAGACCCCTCCCCTGGGCCAACCCCAGGCGTGGCAACCAAGCTCATTCTGACCCAGGCGGTCCCAGGGGAAACTTCCTGTTTCCTCCTAGCCCCCCCATTGTTATCTAGGTGCCTGGCTGTCTGGCAAATCTCTTTGTTTAGGTTCTGGCGACACCCTGTGAGGTTTATCTTGTTTAGGATAAACCCATTTGGCTCAGCTCCTGCCTCAGTGTTTATACAATGGGGGAGGGTTGACTAATTAAAACATAACTATCACTCCCCAATACAATATACAATATAACACTAACATATTATCCCCCATAACACAATATACAGATGGTGGCGATTGGTATATAACAGTCCAGTCCCAATATAGGCCACTGCTGCCAGTCTCAAGATGGCCCCAGCATAGTTCACGCCAAATCCAATATGGCCCCTGGGTGATTCATGACACCCCGGCCACAAGTGCCCCGGGAGGAGGTGCCCCGGCCCCAAGTGCCCCGGGAGGAAGTGCACCGGCCACAAGTGCCCCGGGAGGAAGTGCCCCGGCCGGAAGTGCCCCGGGAGGAAGTGCCCCGGGAGGAAGTGCCCCGGGAGGAAGTGCCCCGGGAGGAAGTGCCCCGGGAGGAAGTGCCCCGGAGTCGCCGGCCTTGGAGTCGCCGGCCTTGGAGTCGCCGGCCGCGGAGACGCCGGACGCGGAGTCGCCGGACGCGGAGTCGCCGGCCGCCCAGTCGCCGGCCGCCCAGTCGCCAGCCGCCCAGCCGCCAGCCGCCAGACCTCCAGGTCCTCTGCCACATCTCCCTGCCCAATTACAGAACATCATGGCTCACATTGACGAAGAGGACCAGGCCCAAAGCCAGCTAGCAAGTCAAATGCTGGCCATCAGTGAAAATCAATTGGCTGTTAGCAGGAACATCCTGGCTGGAAATAGGGTCATCTCAGCCACCACACGTGCCATATATGCTGAGATGAGGAGGCATAACCGAATGATGGAGAGATATGAGGAACGCGCAAGCCGGGAGAGACGCGCATTGTTGCGTAATCTCCGTCGCCAGCCCATACCTCTCCAGCCTTCGGTTGTCCAATCTCAACCTGAGATGTCTGCCTCCTCATCTCAGACATCGCCCACCCATGAACCCCAGCCACCTGCTGTAGTGGCACCCCCTGATCCCACACCAAGGCGTGGAAGAGGGAGACGGGCCGCGGGCACAGACGGTGGGGGCCCGCTAACTCGGAGTAGGAGGTGTTAGGACCATCCGAGAGGGCCTCCTGACCACTCCTCACAGAATACAGATTGTTATACATGTTGACATAATATTGGCTACAGAGTGTGTACATGTCTGGTTATGTTGAACATTTTAACAATTGATGTTCAATGTGGATTGACCTTGAGCTTAAATGCTGTATTTAATCATAATATTGTTCGGAATGAGACATTGTTTTTGTCTTTGTAGGTGTTAATAGCCAAATCTCACAACTATGAAGACATTTTATTCATCTTCGAGCAGTACAATACCATCATGTGAGTAAACACTCAAACCAGTTCCCAACGGGCATTCTATCAGGATTATTCCCCACTGCAGATGGCTCTGAAATGAAATATATGACTACATATCTTTTCACTAAGAAACATGACTGTGTGATCTTCCATTATAATGATCAGTGTCCAGGCTATCGAGTTGCAAAGTCCCATTACTATCTGCTAATCCAAACCAGCAATTCCACATAAGTTTTTATAGCATTCCATCCCGTTAACATTATGAAATTACTTCAGTTTTTTCATGTCATCCAAACCAAAGTGGCAATTTCCAGGGTTTGACTTCATGATCAATGTGCATGTGTTTAGGGGTAATGTGAACAGTGTAATCTGTCTGGCCTTGGTACCACCCATTTAGAAGTGAGATGTGATATCAGCATGGCACAACTATTCCACATAGATAGTGATAGTACATTTTGCTGAAGGATTGTGTTCACAGTGAATAATGCCTTGTCGTATTCCACATCCTAAGCATATTCCTGGAAGGCTGACTGAACAGGATAGAATAAATATGGTTCTCACTGCTCGGAGATGATGTTCATGTTAGTTGGTTTAGAGTAGTGTCAAAAGCAAAAACAATGTACTCTAATAACAGCTTCTGATTGTTCTAACACCTCCTACCTCTGTTTTCCAGATTCATATCATCTATTGACCAATGCACACTGTGTGTTAAATCGCTTAGTATGACATTTTCCCTGTTTTATAGTGTCTGTTTATTCTGGCAACCATATGGTTGTTGTATGCGCATTAATGGTTATGTTGATTAGATGTCGTGTTATATGCTGTTGGTTACTGTGGGGTCCTGACCACATATGACCCTAGGAGATGCTATGCATTACCCTGATGATGTTGTCTGTTTCCTCTTCAGATGTCCTCAGATTTGCCACAGCCCCTTGCCATACTAGGATCTCTTCACAACACACACATGATATTAATGCACATTCCTGTCTATTTCTGTTTGTACTCTGTGTATGCAATAAAGTATGATTGTTATACTGTTATCACTGTTTCTGTGTGTTTGTACCATATCATGCTTTCTAGTTGTGAGAATACAGAGAGAATGAAGTGTCATTGTTAAATACATATATCTGTGTGTGTTTACATTGATACATATGCTACATTAATCTGTACCTTGCCAATATACATGTAGGTGCAAGTTGGAGGGGTGTGAATTCTGAAATCATGTCTAGAGACATGCAGGGTTGTATATAATAACTTGAATGATATGAATCGACATTCATGATTATGTAGTAATGTCAACGCAGATTGCCCCGAATAGTTACACCACTAACTGATGGTGCTGAGCACATCTGACTTTCAGGGGAATTGAATTGTTACATGGTAAATATACAGGATTACACAAACATTGAGTGAAAAAAAACGGTTTAATTGTTCACAAAGCCACACAGTGACAAATTACCACAGGCCTGCTCAGTATCATGGTGGAGGTGGGTAGGATACAGAGTTCCAGTAACACACGGAAATAGGGACATGGGGCCAGAATGGGGGGGTGTATTACATTGGTATAGATGATCAGTTGAGGGGGGGAGATACAGTGCATCATCCAACGTGAGGCAGTATCAGTTATATTATTAAATATATCAGGATAACATTCTATATTCAAACCCAACAATACAGAAGGAGATATGCTCATGGGGAGAAGTAATCTGTAGTCTTGTGTGTGCGCGCAACACACACTCCTATGCAACTGCAGAGGTAGAAGTGCTCAATCAGTCAATGTTAGAACCCCCGTAGGTCATGTCACTGGAAATGGCACTATGAGAGAAAACTCTACATACATAAGTTTGGACACTCAGATGGGAACATGACCAGGACCATATCAGTGTGTTCCAAATAATTTCAGGTGTTAGCAGAACTACCAACCAACTGGCCAGTTCGAGGTGTATTCTGTTCTGTGAATGAGCATCTCTATTATCTGCTGTTGCATATTCATAACTGAAGGTAAACGGAACCTCATTAACAGTTATGTTCCAAGGCTAGAGTTACTGTTCCCCATATGTACAGGGAGGATCACATCAGCACTGAGGAAGAGATCTGGAAGGAAGTATGATACAGGCTTCACAATAGTCCAAGTAGAGGAGAGAATGGCAGATCTAAAGCAATAGGTACATATAAATCGATGTAGAGGATGTGATATCACACCCGATGCAACACATGATGACTGACATCTGAACATACATGATGCAATGTGACAATAGCATAGTCCTGGAACGTGGGAATGCTCATCATTCCTTGTTCTGACCGTGGAAAGGGACTAATCTTTGCGATCTGAAACATAAAAGGAACATGTCAATATTTACATTGCACATGCTCCCGGAGCGCTTACTTCGTCACTTACAGTGGTTATAAAAAGTCTACACACTCCTGTAAACAAATTAGCCAATGAAAAATCATTTCAGAACTATATCCACCTTTAATGTGACAAAAACTGTACAACTCAATTGTAAAACAAACTGAAATCTGTAAGGTGGAGGGAAGAAAAAATCACAGAAAACTAATGTGGTTGCATAAGTCTGCACACTCTTATAACTGGGGATGTAGCTGTGTTCAGAATGAAGCAATCACATTCCAAATCGTGTTAAATAGGAGTCAGCATACACCTGCCATCATTTAAAGTGCCTCTGATTAACCCCAAATTAAGTTAAGCTGCTCTAGTTGGTCTTTCCTGAAATGTTCTTAGTCGCATCCCACAGCAAAAGCCATGGTTCACAGAGAGCTTCCAAAGCATCAGAGGGATCTCATTGTTAAAAGGTATCAGTCAGGAGAAGGGTACAAAAGAATTTCCAAGGCATTAGATATACCATGGAACACAGTGAAGACAGTCATCATCAAGCGTAGAAAATATGGCACAACAGTGACATTACCAAGAACTGGAGCTCCCTCCAAAATGGATGAAAAGACCAGAAGCAAACTGGTCTGGAAGGCTACCAAGAGGGCCTACAGCAACATTAAAGGAACTGCAGGAATATCTGGCAAGTACTGGCTGTGTGGTACATGTGACAACAATCTCCCGTATTCTTCATATGTCTGGCGTATGGGGTAGAGTGGCAAGATGAAAGCCTTTTCTTACAAAGCAAAACATCCAAGCCAGGCTGCATTTTTCAACAAAAAAAAACATCTGAAGTCTCCCAAAAGCATGTGGGAAAAGGTGTTATGGTCTGATGAAACCAAGGTTGAACATTTTGGCCATAATTCCAAAAGATATGTTTGGCGCAAAAACAACACTGCACATCACCAAAAGAACACCATACCCACAGTGACGCATGGTGGTGGCAGCATCATGCTTTGGGGCTGTTTTTCTTCAGCTGGAACTGGGGCCTTAGTTAAGATAGAGGGAATTAGGACCAGTTCCAAATACCAGTCAATATTGGCACAAAACCTTCAGGCTTCTGCTAGAAAGCTGAACATGAAGAGGAACTTCATCTTTCAGCATGACAATGTCCCAAAGCGTACATCCAAATTAACAAAGGAATGGCTTCACCAGAAGTAGATTAAAGTTTGGGAATGGCCCAGCCAGAGCCCAGACCTGAATCCCTGTGGGGTGATCTGAAGAGGGCTGTGCACAGGAGATGGCCTCGCAATCTGACAGATTTGAAGTGTTTTTGCAAAGAAGAGTGGGCAAATCTTGAAAAGTCACAATGTGCCATGCGGATAGACTCATCCCCAAAAAGACTGAGTGCTGTAATAAAATCACAAGGTGCTTCAACAAAGTATTAGTTTAGGGGTGTGCATACTTATGCAACCATGTGATTTTCTTTTTTGATTTTTTCTTCACTCTACTTAACTGATTCTAGTTTGTTTTTCAAATGAGTTGTCCAGTTTATAGGTCACATTAAAGGTGGAAAAAGTTCTGAAATGATTTATCTTGGTCTCATTTTTTGACAGCACAGAAACATGACATTTTAACAGGGGTGTGTAGACTTTAGACCTTTTCGATCCACTGTATATATGTTGCTCATTTCATACAAACGTCTTCACTGTTCTTTCCCTACATATGAAACGAGCTACTCATCTGGCTAATGATGTAGGAATATCACATAGATTATACATTAATGCATCTTTGGAGAGCCAAATGTGGTGTTTTACCTTGGACGCAGTCCCAAGCTCATCCACGAGGTGATTTGTTCCACCAGGACACGTGCGCTGTGGATCGTCATTAGTTATCACCGCTTACCTATCTGCTGTATTCTGGAAAGAGATAGGCCGATATTAATAAAGTGATTGATGTGTTATTTGTGTCCTTCAGCATACGTGGCCATATTATTACACAAATACTCACTATGTAGCTCACATTGATCTAGCAGTTCTGTTGCTGGTCATGTTTTTCCATGTCTAGGTTGTTTAAAGAAGAGTTGACACACGACAGCAGCTCTGTAAGGTTAATATGATGTTAGGATTACAGTCACAAATTAGACAAAGTATGTGTGTATGGTATTTTTCAACCACATTTGGATCCCATTTCATGTGGTTTGGCAGGATCAGACAATGTGAGCAATCCTGGTCCGTAGAGGTTGTAGGTGACTTTAAAAAGGGATTGGGTATCTTTTTACATTACAAAACCAAACAGGCATTAGGGGCTATCCTGGATAAAGAGATAGGGAGTATTGATCCAGTGATGAATACGATCACCAGTATCTGGGCTCAGGAAGGAATGTTATATTTTTCTGACCTGTGTAGACAATTGGCAAAGCTTCACATTTTGTTGTTCGGTGACTTCCTCTGGATCAATTAACAATAATTCTGCGTATTGCAGATCATAGATCTATAGAGGTTGAACCTGATGGACTAAAGTCTTTTTTCCATCTAAATTACTAGATAACAATGTAACGTGGGGCATATATACATTAACATAGTGGGATATATAATCCACTCAAATTATCTATGCCATTGATGTTTCTAACCGTCATTACTTAAGATGTGTATAGGAATGTGTGCTTACTTACCTATAACTGATCATATGGCTTGTTCCAGTGTACAAACATCGACAACGTCAGTGAACTCTCCTCTACTGTGGACTGGTTGGAATTCTGTATGACAAGGGAGATGGATAAAGGTGGATTTGGGAGTTAGGCATAATCCAGATACATTAGACTGTGTTCCATGCATATTGGGTATGTACTTACATGTGAAGTACTCACGAATTAGGCGGGCACGTTGTTGTGACCCCTGCAGATTATCCACTTCAGGGTGAAATAAAGGCTCTTCCTCACCAGGTAGCGGAGCCGCATCAATGTCCCCCAGACAGTTGGCCTGTAGTGCTATATTGTGCAGACAGCAGCAGGCAACAATGATGCGACAAACTTTCTGGGGCTTTTATTGTAGAGCCCCCCCAGTGGAATGTAAACATCTGAAGCGCATCTTTAGTACACCAAAGGTACGATCAATTACATTCCGGCAGGTTTTATGCGCAGCATTATACCGCGCCTCTGCCCGAGTATGGGGATTGCTCACAGGGGTCAACAACCACGGCAAACACCCATATCCTGCATCACCTGGTGGAAATAAAATATGATGTTGATATGAATAGGATGTTGTGATGTTTGACAAAGCATATGGCCAAATATCGTCATCATGACCTATCAACACATCCCTGTGGCTAATACACAGTTAAATATATATGTAAGGGAGATGGATCATGGATGCATCTGATAGGATAATTAGTAGTGTAATAACACATGGATTCTATCTGAAGCTTCAGATCAATTATAATGTGATTTCAACAAATGGAAAATCCATATGTTCACACACACAGGACACTTACATGAGGCGGAGATACAAGGGAAATACAACAGGGTACATATTGCGACCCTTCTGGTAGAGAGCAGGAAGTCACTGTTGCAGTTCTTGTAACGAGCACATGCCAGAGGTCTGAGGTGAAGCGTGATCGTGTATTCTTGTGAACGTAAATGTGATGCTAATTCAGGTGGAATTTCCCTGGGGCAGACACGATCAAACGCAAATGCCAAAAGACCTTGGAGATTTTATTAACTTCAAGGTAAGCTAATTCATGTTTATTCCGGGATATATTCAGGCAAGAAAAAGTTTGCCAAACAATATTAATTCTCCTCTATCAGATGAATTCTGAAGACATCTCACTTACATAGGCCGTACAAGAACACACAACACGTTATGTAGACTAGAGATGTCCATGTCACAGGATACCAGGGAATGCATCAGAACATAAACCTAATGATTAATCAGTTATGGTTTTTGTCATATGTTGTTGTGCATACTGTTTGGCCAAGCTAACACAGGGTTCTGGCCAGCAATGAGCTATTCTGTTCTGGCTTTGGTAGTATTACTCTGTAATGCACATGTGAACATCAGAGCAATAGAGGGAAACATGATGTACCGTATGTGTTATTGTATCCAGTCATAGTAAGATATGGTTGACTGCCATTACTAATGTATACTCACCCAGTAGCCATCCGGATGGAAATCTGCCGGACTCAAAGATGTCATATATTCCGGATGCACGCAGGATATAGGCGTCGTGAGCACTTCCCGGGAAGCCTGCAAACACACCTTGTATGCGCATGTTCGCATCGCAAACAACCTGTACATTGATTGAATGATAATGCTTATGATTTCTGTACAGCGCTTCTTGCTCTCTAGGAGGTATCAGTGCCACGTGTGTACAGTCAATAGCACCAAGCACATTGGGGATACCTCCTAATTGGAAGAAATCGAACTTCACCTTTGAGATCTCTTCAGCAGTGTTAGGGTAACTGATGTATCTGGCAGCTCTCCGACCAATAGCACGGAGGAATGCACTCAGACAATTTAAGAGGCTTGGCTGAGACATTCCTCCGGCTATGCTCAGGGTGGTCTGAAAGCTCCCAGAAGCAAGGAGGTGTATTGCAACTAACATCCGTGTCATTCCTGGGATGGCTCTATTTGCCCGTGAGCGAAACTCAAGGTCCGCTCTGAGAACCTCATAGAGCTCCCCAAGACTGGCACGGGTCGCCGAAAACGCTCATACACCTCCCCATCAGTTAACCCCTCTAATGTGAGTCTCTCCCTGTACACATTGGGTGCCCGCCTCCTCACAGGCTCCTGGTCAGGCTCCTGGTCAGGCTCCTGGTCAGGCTCTTGGTCAGGCTCCCCCCCTTCTGCCTGAGCCAACACATCCTGTACTCCCCCCAGCAGCTGATCACCGACAACATTGTCAGCCTCCCTGGGTGCAGGTGGCCCTATATCCATCTGTCCCTGTGCTACTGGAGCTCTCTCTCCTCTCTGATTCACCCCCACGATACTAGGCATGGCCTGTGGTAATTCTCTTGCCTGGCTTGGTTCTGCCCCAGCATGGATCACATCACCACTCACACCCTCATTCACTCCCAGACATTCCTCTCTGCCACTCCCCATCACCCCCTCAATCACACACCTTGCTTCCTGGTCTTCATACTGTGCTAGTTGAGCTGCACAAAAGCGTCTCAACCTCATACGCCCACTCATCCTGGCCATCATCCCTCTCACATGCTGTTTCAGACATGCTGATGACTTGTTGGGGATGGGGTTATATAGCTTGTTGATTGCATGATCTGGTATTAGGCACGTTAATTTCTGCTTTGCCATTGGTCACCTGTGGATCTTTACATGGCATTCCAGCTGATGATTTTAAGTCAAGAAGCCTCTCAACCTATTACATACGCACTTGGCCGCATGTAATTGGCTGTCCCAATGCGGGACGCCAAGTGCGTATGTAATTGGCTGAGAAGCCCAACGCGGGACGCCAAGTGCGTATGTAATTGGCTGAGAGTCCCAACGCGGGACGCCAAGTGCGTATGTAATTGGCTGAGAAGCCCAACGCGGGACGCCAAGTGCGTATGTAATTGGCTGAGAGTCCCAACGCGGGACGCCAAGTGCGTATGTAATTGGCTGAGAAGCCCAACGCGGGACGCCCAGTGCGTATGTATTGGGACTCTCAGCCAATTACATACGCACTTGGCGGCCCGTGTTGGGACTCTCAGCCAATTACATACGCACTTGGCGGCCTGACACTATAAGTGCGTATGTAATTGGCTGAGTCTGTTGGCGCGCTCGCAAGCTGATAAGGGGACGTCCTAGCGAGACACGCCTCTCAGCCAATCACGTACGAGCTAAGAATTTGATTGACAGTATGAGCTTATAAATGTGATTGATACAAACCCATGCACTGACTGTGTTGTAAGAGCCATTGGAGTTAGCACGCAGTTTCAGGAGCAGGTGGGAGAGAGTTTGAGTTGTGAGATTAGTGGTTTGGAGAGAGGTAGATTACTTTTTTGTCTTGTTTCTTGTTTACTTCCTAAGTACTTATAATCTAAGCAATACACATATTTACAGATTTCACATATTTGCAAGACACATAGATTAAATAACACACATAGAGACATATATATAGTTAGGACACACACCCCACACACCCATTCCCCCCACCACACCCCATCCCCCAACACACCCCATCCCCCACCACTTATTAAATACACATAGCACACACATCTTTTCTTTCCAACAGACATTCCAGTAATACTTTTATTTCTTTATCATTCTTTTGATTTGTAGGCGCACTCTTTTTGATTGTTTTGTATTTTATTACTAGCATATTTACACGTAAGAGTTACACATATTTACACATTACACATATTTGCCTGACACATAGATTAAAGACACATAGAGACATACATAGCGTTAGGACACACAACACACACCTCCCCCCCCCAACCTTTGCACCGCATCCCCCAACAGTTATTAAAAACACATAGAACATACACTTTTGTTTCCATCACCTATATAACAGTTACACTTATTTTGAGTTATCCTTATTTTTGTATTATTTGAGCATGGAGGGAGGAGATAGGTGGAGAGAGGAGGAGAGGAGCGGAGAGTGAGGAGAGTGAGGAGAGTGTAGTGGAGGGTGGAGGAGAGGTGGAGGAGGTGTCCCCGGAGGGGGTGGAGGAGGTGTCCCCGGAGGGGGTGGAGGAGGTGTCCCCAGAGAAGGAGGTGTCCCTGGAGGAGGAGGAGTGGTCCCCAGAGGGGGGGGAGGAGGAGGAGGAGGAGGAGGAGGGAGACAGAGGCACTAAGAGAGGAGGGACAGAGGGGAAGGGGCCTGTTCCCAGGGGGTGGGGTAGTTTGGGGAAGGGACAGGCCTCAGGAAGAGTGCAGGGAGGCCAGGGTCCCCCAGCACAGTCGAGAGAGCAAGGGGCTATTGGCAAGGGCAGGCGCAGGGCCCGTAATTATACGCCCCAGGAGAATATGGTCCTCCTGGGTGCGATCCGTGACCGGCCTGTCATCCTTGTTGCAAGGGAAGCGAAGCCTGGGCCTAAGGCTCAGGCTTGGAAGGAGGTAGTGGAAGTGATGAAGGAGGTGTCCACGGTTCCTAGGGGCTTGAGGTCCTTGAAGCACAGATATGTGGATATCAGGGCCACGGTGAAAAGGAAGATGGCCAGAGAAGCTGAGGGACACAGTGTCGCCTATAAGGAGTGAGAGAGGATCGCAAGGGACTTTCTAGGACCATCGCCCGCAGCTGGAGCTTCATCCCCGGTGGCCCAGCAGGACCCAGCCTCCAGTTCAGGTGAATATCACATACACCAACATGCCACCACATGTGCATCACACACACTACACATGGTGACCAACAAGGACACTGACATGTCAGCTCCATGGAATTAACAAGGGATGGATGTATCATTAAATCCATGAAGCTGACAAATCACTGTCATTCCTGGCCACCCCAAGAGTAATTAAGCAATAGAGTCCATGTACTGGTGCGCCCAATGCAGCCTATGCAGTTACAGACCGCATAAGAAATCCAGACAGTGTTAGGAGCCAGGAGAGGTCAAGACAAGAAACCGAAGAATAGATCCAATCTAGCAAATGAGAGCTAATGGGAGTTGCAATTAGGAGAATCATCCATGTTCAGGCCTAGATGTCAGATAGTTAGGAGTGAAACCGCAGGAAAAATCCAGACAGTGTTAGGAGCCAGGAGAGGTCAAGACAAGAAAACAAAGAATAGATCCAATCTAGCAAATGAGAGCTAATGGGAGTTGCAATTAGGAGAATCATCCATGTTCAGGCCTAGATGTCAGATAGTTAGGAGTGAAAACATATCAATGTATTGATCAGCATACTAATGACATGTACCTTTCTTTTCTCTATTTCAGCATCCAGTAGGAGGTCTGGGTCCAGTGATGAGCCATGAGCGGGGCCGTCAGCCCCCGCCCCGCAGGAGACTGCTCAGGGGGAGGAGGCTACAGGCTCATCCGAGGGCCCTGGCTCTTCGGAGGGGGAGGTCGTGGTCGTTGACAGCCCCCCTGTCCAGAGCCCGACTGTCCCCCTCCTCCAAAGACTTGCCATCTCGCCGGGGCCCTCAGAAGGAGTGGAATATGCCACAGCTCCTCCTTCCCCACACTCTGAGCCACCGGGGACAACAACATCAGAGACCCTGTCTCCAGCCGGGTCCCAGATCCTCCCCACTCTGTCCCCGCCATCTTCCCACCCGGCCCTGCCAGCAGGACCCGAGCCCCCACCACCAACGACCGAGGCTGCGCTGCTGGAGTTGTTGGCCGTCGTGAATAGGATTTATGCCAACATCTCTGGCATGAGGCGCAGCCTGGACAGGCGCTTTAGGGAGGAGAGGAGCCATCGTCGTAGGCTGGAGCAGCATTTGGTCAGGCTGCTGGGAACGGGGCAGGTCACCAGCTACCAGCAGCCTGGCCCCTCCTCTCCTTCCACCATGCCTCCGCCGCCACCACCACCCATGGTGCCACTACCTCCTCCCGCTCCCCCACCACCAAGGAGACGGCGTCCGGCCGCGGACGAGGCAGGTCCTGTGCCCAGGCGGAGGAGGACCTAGGGGCTGTGGACATAATTGTGCCTTCTCAACAGCACTCCTCAGTGACAATCTATTGGTCACAATGCTGTCCTCATCTAGCCTGGCTACAGAGTTTTGGATCTTTGCCTATGTGATGGTGACATTTTGTATGCAGATGGCTACCTCCCATCACATGGTCCATGATCCTCTTCTCTGTGGACACGTAGGGTTCGGTTGAACATGCCACCAATTGATGGTCACTGGGGAATGCTGTTGGGAAGGGATGCTGCAGTCCCCTTTTTTTTTAGGCCCTTAGATTTTATGTTTTCTCTTTATGTTTTTCTTTCCATTTGTTTTGTTTTAGGTACAATTCAGGCCCATGAAGGCATCTCCTACATCTGCAAGCATAGTGGAGGAATTATATGAGGCGTAAGGTTTTCCCAGTGCCTCTCAGGTAGACATTACTCCAATGACAGCCCCCTCCTTAACATGTATCTCCCACAATCTTAAAACTATCATATTGCTAGATATCTCAGACATGATTATTGTTAGCTGAAATGTAGACTAATACCGCTATGGCGGTGGACTTGCAAAGTCTCACAATGGCATGTTAATGACAGCCAGCATTAATATATGCACTAATAAAGCATGTGATCCTGACCTCAATATCGGTCTGAGAACAGATCTTTGGGTCTGATGTAAGAAACAGTGAATGTGGCTGCTGACCTTTGTGTCCTGTCCATATTAATGGGTATTTGCCCATATTACTCATTATCCAGAGACCTACTGTAGCTAATAGTTAGTAATGCTTGCAGATGGGAATCAGGTGAGTTGGTATATTGGTACAGTATTTAGCACTTTACTGTACATGCATTGTCATTATTTTTTTTTAGCCTCCTCCGCCTTTTTTGTTTTTTGTTGACCATTCATTTTTGTGGGCAATTTCACACACCACACTGTATGTGTGAAACTGGATTGGATTACACAGTCCAGAGGTTGAATCATTTGTTCAATTGAACAGATCCAGACAAGTTGTAAGTGCCGTGCACTCTAATGGTTTCTTCAGTTAAATGGAGAGATTTCTGGTTCCGGTTGCAGCATGTGACCCTGGTAGGTGCTATGCATCATGCTTATTCTAGACTATTAGATTGACCCCTGTAGGTATCCCCTTTTTTTTATTTAGCCCCTTGCTCTCTCGGGACCCGCCCACACCACACCCATGATATTAATGCACAGTCTTGACCACTGCTGATTGTGGTCTGTGTCCAAAAATAAAGTTTTGGTATACCGTTCTGTGAATGCACAGTCTTGACCACTGCTGATTGTGGTGTGTGTCCAAAAATAAAGTTTTGTTATACTGTTCTGTGAATGCACAGTCTTGACCACTGCTGATTGTGGTCTGTGTCCAAAAATAAAGCTGTGTTATCCTGTTCTACCCATGTCGGTGTGTTTTCAATGGTTGGGGTTAGGGGACATCCACATGCATCACATTAGTGTCACATTACTATAGCTGTAAACTAATGAGCACTAGTTAACCTGCAATAGATCCATACATACTAAGAGGAATAATAGTCCTAATAGCATTAGATATCATATAATGCATCTAATTGATCTACAATCTAGGCATAATAAAGGGTTAATGCACAGGCCAAGTACAATTAGCGGGACTGGGGAGTAGGAACATTCCCCTGTGGGTCTAAAAGGATAATGATAGGTGATACTGCAGTGGGTTGTCAGTTCCTTCTCCAGTGATTATTGATTTGTCCGTCAATTCTGCTCTCACACTCACTTCCCCAACATCACTTAGCAATCAAAACTAATGTACATTTAAGAATAGCAGAACATAATGGGAGGTCACCAAATGGGAATGAATGGTCATCTTGGCACATGGCCACCAGCAATGGCGTGGGACTTCCTTGGATAAGAGTAGTGGCGATGACCCCTGATGGAGGTGAGTTGGCTGGTGCTCATTGTGCCTCTGCAAACCCTCTGTGTGTGTTTGCTGCCCTTGTGGGTGGGAGAGTGACAGCACAACTGACAACCCACTCGGGTCTCACCGGCATAGGAACCTTGTAAGAAAGCAGTGACAGAGGGTCACAGTCGGACCCGACCGAAAGACCAAACAAGAGGTATTGTGTATTTCAATGAAGCTGGGAGCTATCCCATTAAGGGCCATTGTGGGTGGGAGAGTGACAGCACAACTGACAATCCACTCCGGTCTCACCGGCATAGGAACCTTGTAAGAAAGCAGTGACAGAGGGTCACAGTCGGACCCGACCGAAAGACCAAACAAGAGGTATTGTGTATTTCAATGAAGCTGGGAGCTATCCCATTAAGGGTCATTGTGGGTGGGAGAGTGACAGCACAACTGACAATCCACTCCGGTCTCACCGGCATAGGAACCTTGTAAGAAAGCAGTGACAGAGGGTCAGAGTCGGACCCGACCGAAAGACCAAACAAGAGGTATTGTGTATTTCAATGAAGCTGGGAGCTATCCCATTAAGGTTCATTGTGGGTGGGAGAGTGACAGCACAACTGACAATCCACTCCGGTCTCACCGGCATAGGAACCTTGTAAGAAAGCAGTGACAGAGGGTCACAGTCGGACCCGACCGAAAGACCAAACAAGAGGTATTGTGTATTTCAATGAAGCTGGGAGCTATCCCATTAAGGGTCATTGTGGGTGGGAGAGTGACAGCACAACTGACAATCCACTCCGGTCTCACCGGCATAGGAACCTTGTAAGAAAGCAGTGACAGAGGGTCACAGTCGGACCCGACCGAAAGACCAAACAAGAGGTATTGTGTATTTCAATGAAGCTGGGAGCTATCTCATTAAGGGTCATTGTGGGGGTGAGAGGGAAAGCTGAATGCAGGGCCAAAGCCCAAACCACTGGGGAAGGAACTGACAACCCACTCCGGTCTCACCGGCATAGGAACCTTGTAAGAAAGCAGTGACAGAGGGTCACAGTCGGACCCGACCGAAAGACAAAACAAGAGGTATTGTGTATTTCAATGAAGCTGTGAGCTATCTCATTAAGGGTCATATGTGCCCCATATTTGTGTTCCCAAATGTAGATGTGATGAGCAACATGTATACAAAATAACAGGGTTAATATGGCATTTTCTTGATGTTTTTGTGTTTTTATGTAATGAGGTAGTGTGTCTTTAATTTTGGTTTATGTAAGCTGCAGCATGGTTTTTTTATTCAAAATGTAACAACTAATTGTTTGTATAATGCCTTTGCTTTGGTGGGGGGAGGGGATGGTGAAAACAATCGTAATGGCCTTCCATGCTTTTCCTCTGTTAAACTCACTTTTATATTTTAAAGTTGTCTGTACGTAATGCGTAAACCATTTTAAGTGTGTTTTTTGTGCACTTAGCGAATTTGCAAGATACGAGCGTCTACGCAAGGAATTCTTGTCCGCTACTTACTACGTAGCGCTTATCGGAGGCAAATCTCAGCAAAGTAGTCCGAAATTACGCAAGTCAATCGCAAGTCAATCGCAAGTCGACTCGGATATCGTAAATCGACATACGATGGGCCTTTGCGAGATAAGAATTCATCCGCAGCTCGAATTTAATAGGGCCCTAAATTTTTAAAAAACAAACAAAAAGCTGACAAATCTAGAGAACCGATCCAGAAGACACAATTTAAGGTTGAGAGGGATTTCTGAGACAATTTCCAAACATGATCTGGATAACTACATTGCTACTCTTTTTAAGAGTCTGAACCCTGTATTAAAAATGGAGGACAAAATTATAGACATATGTCATAGACTCCCTCTACCACTGAACCTAGAAAACTCTACTCCGAGAGACGCTATTGTTAGACTTTGTCTTCTATCATTTAAGGATGTCCTAATAAATGCAAGTTATCAAAAGAAAACATTAGATCCACCATATGAAAATATCAAAATATTTTTGGATATCTCTCCAAACATCTTGTTGAAGAGAAAAGAATATAGGAATATTACTGTCTCTAAGGGAAAACAAAATTAACTATAAATTTAGACAGCCATCAGGACTGATGATCCAGAGGCAATCCAATTGGTACAAAATAAAAATAAATTCAGTTAAAGAAGGATTGGCGTGGTTGGCAAACTGGAAAATCCAAGTTGAAAACTTATCGAATCCAAGAATGGATGTTGAACTGTTACTTAATAAACCGAATTGCAATTACAAGGAAATAAAGGATCTCTGCAGAGCGCTAGGAAAGGAACATAAAGGGTAATACTGATTGATTATTTGATACTCAAATGGCCAGTTTTAAAAGTGTAAAATCATACCCGTCTTGGCCGACTACGCTTCTTTAGATGAAAAGGAAAAGGATTGGATTAATTGGAACCTTTTAATATATAGTTGCCTTGTCTTCTCTTTCTCTCCTTTTCATTCTTTTATATAGAGAATCATATTTGTTTCTTTTTGTTTTATTTTTTCCCTCTTGCTTTTTCCCTTCCCTTTTTAAGGGTTAGGAATAAATATATCTATCTCTTCATGGGGAAATATAAAGGAAATAAAATGGAAAATAACACATAAAGGGGTGTACTAAAGAATGAAAACTAATACCTTTTACACACAGAGTTTTAAACATGAATATATTTTTCGCTATTGGGTATTAATAAAATAGATATGTTAATATAATTTATGATTGAAATATTGACAATTGTTGCACTAACCACAAGTTAATATTTGTAAATTGTACATGATGGGTTAAAGGAATAAAATCACTAGGAAAGGGAAATAATTAAAATAACACTAATAATTTCAAACATAGATTAAGATTCGAATATTTAGGTTTTAATAATACATTAAACACTTTAGCATTTTAACATTTTATGGGATATTTAAAAATCTAGAAAATGGGGAATGGGTTATATTTGCACTATATTATAAGAAGGTACGCACCTTAAATATTTAATATTAGATTACAACATTACAATTGAAAAAGGATAGGTAAACGAGAAAATGGAACGATTAAGACAAGCGGAAAAAAGAGAGAAAAAGGGATAGAGAGTTGAGAATAAATAATAAAATAAATTAAAATGAAGAAAAGGTTAAATTAAGTAGTAAAACTGAAAGGGTTCTGAGACAGAAGGGGAGGTTAATAAGAGAGATTTTGGAAAAAAATGTAAATTATAAAAAACAATTTCTCATTAGAAGAGTACTTTATGGACGGTTAAGTATTGGGGGTTCAAGTCATTTTGATCTCCCCAGAACAACCTAACATTTTAGCAAAATGAGAGCCCAAAAGATAACATCAATAAAGCTGCCAAAGAGAGTAAGAAGAAGAAGAAGAAGTATGTTGTACAGTATGAATCAAATATGTATGAGTCAGTATGGTTTCCATATAATGAAGAAAAAGGGAAAAATTAAAGCAAATTACTATCTGGATGACACTTAAAATAGTTACTCATAACACCAAGAGTCTAAATATGCCATTTAAGAGGAAAATAGCTATGGAAAGTTATGTTAATCTAAGAGCAGACGTGATTTGCCTGCAGGAGACACATTGGAGGGAGGGCACATCTTACAAACTAAGGAATAAACTTTATATGGACAATATAGAGTCTACATACTTCTCTAAAGCTAGAGGTATATCAATTATATTTAAAAAAGATTTAAAAATATCAGAAAGATTTAAGAAAATTGACCAACCAGGTAGATATATAATTTGGTTAGGTAAGATAAATCAGTTACAAATCACAATAGTTAACATATATGCACCAAATGTAAAACAAATATATTTCCTCAATAAAATTATTAAATTGACTCAGAAATTTACAGAAGGTTCAACAATTATTTGCAGAGACTTTAATATGATCATGAATTTTTCAATAGATAGATCATCGGCAAATAAGTTGAAATCAGTGAAGGTGTCTGAAAATCAGGGCCAAAAGTTCAACCAGATAACTTTAGATAATGGATTATTTGATGTATGGAGAATATTCCACCCTCAACAAAGAGATTTTACTTTTTACTCCAATTGTCACTCCTCCTAGGATAGACTATTTTTGGGCGGATAAACAAGTTTTGAATATAATTCAAGCTTCAGAAATAGTAACATCTCCATGGTCTGATCATTCAATGTTAAGCATTTCTTTATTAGATAAGAAAAGAGATACAAATAGAAGCCAATGGAAAATGGACAATAATCTACTTATAGATCAAGATCAAATAAAAAAATATAAATCAAGAAATACAGATTTTCTTTGACTTAAATAAAGAATCAGTTTCCTGCCCCGCTGTACTATGGTGCGCACATAAATCTTAAATTCGGGGAATTATGATATCCAAGTCTGCTCAAATGAATGAAGAAAGAGAGAGGTAAATAACAGAGAGATCTATACATTTTGTTGGATCAGCTCTTAAACCAAAATAAAATAGACCACAAAAAAGAAACTATGCAAGAAATAATCCATGTAAAATATCAAATAAATAAAATCATCCAATTAAAAATTGATAATCAAAATTGGTGGTTCCAACAAACGTTGGAATATTTTGGAAGGCAGAGCAGGAAAATATATGGCCAGTAAAATAAGAAAACATACAGCCTTATTAAATTGTGATAATGTTCAGAATAGGATTGATAGAACGAAGGGACCTGATAACATCTATTATTCACACCCCAAGGAGAGTGGCAAAATATTCACAGACTTCTATCAGAACCTATATAACTTAGAGTCAGAAGAGGGCTTTTGCAAAGTGTCAAAAAAGCAATAGAAGACGTTCTGGAAAAAATACTTCCTAAGATAAATAAAGAAGATCTACTAACATTAAATAGCCCCATTAACAAAAAAGATATAGAAGCCAAGATTGGAAAATTAAAATTGTAAAAATCCCCAGGGGTGGATGGCTTTAACAACTTATTATAGAAGTTTTTCTTCAACATTAAGCAAACATTTATGTTTAATGTTTAATTCAATAATGAAGAAAGGAATGATACCCCCGGAGATGGCAGAAGCTAAAATACTAAATATACCCAAATAGGGGAAAAGTCAAGAGGACTATAAAAACTTTAGACCAATCTTGCTTATACACTCAGGCCCTCATTCAATTGCAGCTTGGCCAATTGAATAGGGGTCTAAATAAGCACATAACATATTTTTAAAAGAAGTTTTTAGTTAGTAAACTATCTATCCAAAAGCAAGGTTTTCACTAACTAAAAACTTCTTTAAAAAAAAAATGCTATGTGCTTATATAGAGCCCTATTCAATTGGCCAAATCGCAATTGAATGAGGCCCTCAGACATTAAGATATATTAAAAAATCCTAGCCGAAAGGCTAAATATTATAATGCCTAAAATAATACATCCAGATCAGTGTGGATTTGTTAAAGGGCGTCAGGGCCCAGATAACATAAGGAGACTGATGGATGTATTATCATATTCAATTAGAAGGAAGGTTCCCATGCTGACTCTGTCACTAGATGCTGAAAAGGCATTTGAGTCTGTGGGATTTTTTTAAGATTAGTATTATTGATATTTGGATTTGCAGATTTTGCAACCAAGTCGATAGGAGCCCTATATGTGAATCCTAGCACTAAAATCATTGGCTGTGGACTTGAATCTGAGAAATATTCTATTAAAAACGTTACCCGTCAGGGATGTCATCTGGGAGGAGTGACAATTGTAGGTAGGGAGTATAAAATTCTCATTTTTGCAGATGATGTCGTGTTGACATTAACTAACCTGGAACAATCATTAGAAGAGTTACATAAAATCATGGAAGAATTTAATAAGATATCGTACTTGAAAATAAATTATTCAAAATCAGACGTTATTTGTAGAGGAATAAAAAAAGAACTAATTTCAAGATTAAAACAGATATATACTTATACTTGGGATACAAGCTTTATAACCCATTTGGGAATTAAGATATCTTATCAAATAGACAAAATGATGAAAGAGAACTCAAAGATAATATCTAACCAGATTAGAATACAATTTCAAGACTGGAAAAATGTAAGGCTGTCATGGATGGCAAGGATTGCCATAACAAAAATGAGTATTATTCCCAAAATGTCATATGTTTTCAGGTTCTTTCCGGAAATAGTACCAACATTTATATTGCTAGATCTTCAGAGTATGTTGGACAAATTTATATTAAATGGAAGAAAAGCAAGAATTAACATTAATATTGCATCAAAGAAATTTCACAATGGAGGTTTAGCGTATCCTAAATGAATAGACATAGACGATAATATTATCCTTTCTCATAATATAAAATGGAACCTAAGGAGCTATAAACCTATATGGATAGACATTGAGGAAGCATTGACTGAAACAGTGCCCATTAAAATGGTCATTTGGCAATCAAAATATGAACATGTAAAATTTATGAACTTACCAAAATGATTAAAAACTTTATAAAAATTCTGGTATAAAAATAGATTAAAGAGGAATTTTTAACATTACCCTTCGTTAGGAGCAACAGTAGAGATACTGGATTGTCCAACAAAACCCCTAGATTTGTCATGCCTGATAAAAAGTGATATCACCAGGATAGAGGGAGATTTGTTTCATAAGGAAACTCTCTTGGAGTATGAACAGATAATTTAAAAAAATTATATTAGAAATTTTACGTGGCTGGGGTACTTCTCATTGAAGAAAAGTTTGGAATATTTAGGATTGGATAACAGAAATTATAGAGATATAACCCAGATTGAAAAACTAATCCAATTTGAGAATTACTTGCATATTATTGCTAAGTGCTCAAAGTAATTGAGGTTGATGCTCAAAAAGAAAAATCAAATAGAATGATAGCTTGGGAGAAAGATAAAGAAAAAATGGGAAGTTGATATATGGTATAAATCATTCTTACTAGTAAAGAAATCTGTGAGCTATATATCCTATTGGGAATTATTTTTTAAAGTAGTGCAACAGTGGTATCTCTTTCCAGAAAGATTAAATAGATACAATACTAATAATACATTTAAATGTTTAAGGGATGTGGCAAAGAGGGAACATTGTTGCATCAGTGGTGGAAATGTGAAAATGTCCAGTCTTTCTGGAAGTAATGTGCAAAAAAAGTGCCATAATTTGGGGGAAATACATTGTATTATATATAGAATTAGCCCTATTGCACTTAGAAATAGAAATTACATTTTCATCTAATAAAAATTGTATAACACATATTTTATTAATTATAAAATATATGATGATAAAAAAATGGAACTCAGCGAATGTCCCATCATGGGGTAGCATTGAAGCTAGGATAGTAAGAGACAGAGAAATTGAGAGAAATTGGTGTAATTTAAAAATAAGGATGGAATAAACAGAGAAATTACCCTTACTGATAAATGGGATATACGCATATTATGGAAACCAGGAGATAGAATGAGGAATGTAAATGGTATGGTTTACTTGAGATGTCGTTTGCTGTTTGTTTATCTCTTCCTTAAATATGAAATGAAAATAAATGAAAATCGTAATTACAATGGAGGCAGGAGATATGAATGTATTGATTCCTAATGTTATGTTTATATGATGTATATTAAAATTTATAAAAAAACTAATTAAAAAAAAATCAGACTGCAGCCAAACATAAGGAGCAGATGCCTTCAGCCAATCACCCAGTGGGGTGTATCGCATTGTGATTAGCTGAAGGCAATAGTGCCTCCTGATTGGTTTAAAAAAAGATTGACAGGTTCATCGGCCAATCAGAATGGGATATAGGGGTGTATCCCATTCTGATTGTCTTACACCTTGGCACCTTCTGATTGGCTGAACTTTGACAGTCTTTTCAGCCAATCAGAAGGTGCCATTCCGTTTAGTTTTTTTTTTTACCGGAAGAAGCGCTAGAGGCCAGGGAGGAGCTCCGGAATTTTAATTTTAATTTTTTTTTAAATGGTGTTTTTTTCTCAAGGGACCAGCCGGGGAAGAAGAGGAGAAGGACAGGGACATTGCGGACGGGTAAGTTTATATGTATAGTATCTTTAGTTTATTATGGTTTTGTGTATGTGCATTTATGCACTAATGTAATGTTTCCTTTTTCCAGGGGCCGAGACGGACAAGACAAGGACGGGGACATGGTGGAAAGGTAAGTTTAATATATAGAATCTGTATTTCTTTAGGTTGTGTTTATTTGTGACTAAACTCATGTTTCTTTTTTCCTGGGGATGCAACCTGCTGAAGGGACAGCTGAATAAGGTAAGTGGTCTTATTTTTTGTATTTTAGGTTAGATGTAGGCTTTTTAATGTATTGTAGATAGGGTTTAATGTATTGTAGGTAGGGGGTGATGTTTAATAGGGGTAATGTTTTTTACTGTATATGGGTAATGTATTATAGTTCGGGGTTCATAGTATGTAGTTAGGGGTGTATTTATAATGTATTTATTGATGTACTGTGGTGTTATGTATATATGTGTATGTCTTTTCTTTGCAGGTGTGTACATTTTTTTAAATTTTTTGTAGTGGTGGGTTGTGATGTTCTTTTTTTAATTTTTGTGGTGGGAGTTGTTCTTTTATTTTTTGGTAACATAGGTTTTTTTATTTTTGTAATTATTGAGGTGGGGGGTTTAATTGAGGGATAGGTAGGGGTTAATAGGTTAGGGTAGAGGGGGGTTAGATTAGGATTAGTGGTTTATTGGGGGTAGTAGTGTAGAGTAGTGATGTCGCGAACAGCAAATTTTCGGTTTGCGAACAGCGGACGTGAATTGCAACTTGGCCAATTGAATAGGGGTCTAAATAAGCACATAACATATTTTTTAAAGAAGTTTTTACTTAGTAAACTATCTATCCAAAAGCAAGGTTTTCACTAACTAAAAACTTCTTTAAAAAAAAAATGCTATGTGCTTATATAGAGCCCTATTCAATTGGCCAAATCGCAATTGAATGAGGCCCTCAGACATTAAGATATATTAAAAAATCCTAGCCGAAAGGCTAAATATTATAATGCCTAAAATAATACATCCAGATCAGTGTGGATTTGTTAAAGGGCGTCAGGGCCCAGATAACATAAGGAGACTGATGGATGTATTATCATATTCAATTAGAAGGAAGGTTCCCATGCTGACTCTGTCACTAGATGCTGAAAAGGCATTTGAGTCTGTGGGATTTTTTTAAGATTAGTATTATTGATATTTGGATTTGCAGATTTTGCAACCAAGTCGATAGGAGCCCTATATGTGAATCCTAGCACTAAAATCATTGGCTGTGGACTTGAATCTGAGAAATATTCTATTAAAAACGTTACCCGTCAGGGATGTCCTCTGGGAGGAGTGACAATTGTAGGTAGGGAGTATAAAATTCTCATTTTTGCAGATGATGTCGTGTTGACATTAACTAACCGGGAACAATCATTAGAAGAGTTACATAAAATCATGGAAGAATTTAATAAGATATCGTACTTGAAAATAAATTATTCAAAATCAGACGTTATTTGTAGAGGAATAAAAAAAGAACTAATTTCAAGATTAAAACAGATATACACTTATACTTGGGATTCAAGCTTTATAACCCATTTGGGAATTAAGATATCTTATCAAATAGACAAAATGATGAAAGAGAACTCAAAGATAATATCTAACCAGATTAGAATACAATTTCAAGACTGGAAAAATGTAAGGCTGTCATGGATGGCAAGGATTGCCATAACAAAAATGAGTATTATTCCCAAAATGTCATATGTTTTCAGGTTCTTTCCGGAAATAGTACCAACATTTATATTGCTAGATCTTCAGAGTATGTTGGACAAATTTATATTAAATGGAAGAAAAGCAAGAATTAACATAAATATTGCATCAAAGAAATTTTACAATGGAGGTTTAGCGTATCCTAAATGAATAGACATAGACGATAATATTATCCTTTCTCATAATATAAAATGGAACCTAAGGAGCTATAAACCTATATGGATAGACATTGAGGAAGCATTGACTGAAACAGTGCCCATTAAAATGGTCATTTGGCAATCAAAATATGAACATGTAAAATTTATGAACTTACCAAAATGATTAAAAACTTTATAAAAATTCTGGTATAAAAATAGATTAAAGAGGAATTTTTAACATTACCCTTCGTTAGGAGCAACAGTAGAGATACTGGATTGTCCAACAAAACCCCTAGATTTGTCATGCCTGATAAAAAGTGATATCACCAGGATAGAGGGAGATTTGTTTCATAAGGAAACTCTCTTGGAGTATGAACAGATAATTTAAAAAAATTATATTAGAAATTTTACGTGGCTGGGGTACTTCTCATTGAAGAAAAGTTTGGAATATTTAGGATTGGATAACAGAAATTATAGAGATATAACCCAGATTGAAAAACTAATCCAATTTGAGAATTACTTGCATATTATTGCTAAGTGCTCAAAGTAATTGAGGTTGATGCTCAAAAAGAAAAATCAAATAGAATGATAGCTTGGGAGAAAGATAAAGAAAAAATGGGAAGTTGATATATGGTATAAATCATTCTTACTAGTAAAGAAATATGTGAGCTATATATCCTACTGGGAATTATTTTTTAAAGTAGTGCAACAGTGGTATCTCTTTCCAGAAAGATTAAATAGATACAATACTAATAATACATTTAAATGCTGTAAGGGATGTGGCAAAGAGGGAACATTGTTGCATCAGTGGTGGGAATGTGAAAATGTCCAGTCTTTCTGGAAGTAATGTGCAAAAGAAGTGCCATAATTTGTGGGAAATAAATTGTATTATATATAGAATTAGCCCTATTGCACTTAGAAATAGAAATTACATTTTCATCTAATAAAAATTTGATAACACATATTTTATTAATTATAAAATATATGATGATAAAAAAATGGAACTCAGCGAATGTCCCATCATGGGGTAGCATTGAAGCTAGGATTGTAAGAGACAGAGAAATTGAGAGAAATTGGAAACAAGCAAAATTGAAAAATTAACCTTTTTATGAATAAATGGTCTATTTGGGATTAATATGTAAAGAAACAAGAATTGGTGTAATTTAAAAATAAGGATGGAATAAACAGAGAAATTACCCTTACTGATAAATAGGATATACGCATATTATGGAAACCAGGAGATAGAATGAGGAATGTAAATGGTATGGTTTACTTGAGATGTCATTTGCTTTTTGTTTATCTCTTCCTTAAATATGAAATGAAAATAAATGAAAATCGTAATTACAATGGAGGCAGGAGATATGAATGTATTGATTCCTAATGTTATGTTTATATGATGTATATTAAAATTTAAAAATAAACTAATTAAAAAAAAATCAGACTGCAGCCAAACATAAGGAGCAGATGCCTTCAGCCAATCACCCAGTGGGGTGTATCGCATTGTGATTAGCTGAAGGCAATAGTGCCTCCTGATTGGTTTAAAAAAAGATTGACAGGTTCATCGGCCAATCAGAATGGGATATAGGGGTGTATCCCATTCTGATTGTCTTACACCTTGGCACCTTCTGATTGGCTGAACTTTGACAGTCTTTTCAGCCAATCAGAAGGTGCCATTCCGTTTAGTTTTTTTTTTTACCGGAAGAAGCGCTAGAGGCCAGGGAGGAGCTCCGGAATTTTAATTTTAATTTTTCTTTAAATGGTGTTTTTTTCTCAAGGGACCAGCCGGGGAAGAAGAGGAGAAGGACAGGGACATTGCGGATGGGTAAGTTTATATGTATAGTATCTTTAGTTTATTATGGTTTTGTGTATGTGCATTTATGCACTAATGTAATGTTTCCTTTTTCCAGGGGCCGAGACGGACAAGACAAGGATGGGGACATGGTGGAAAGGTAAGTTTAATATATAGAATCTGTATTTCTTTAGGTTGTGTTTATTTGTGACTAAACTCATGTTTCTTTTTTCCTGGGGATGCAACCTGCTGAAGGGACAGCTGAATAAGGTAAGTGGTCTTATTTATTGTATTTTAGGTTAGATGTAGGCTTTTTAATGTATTGTAGATAGGGTTTAATGTATTGTAGGTAGGGGGTGATGTTTAATAGGGGTAATGTTTTTTACTGTATATGGGTAATGTATTATAGTTCGGGGTTCATAGTATGTAGTTAGGGGTGTATTTATAATGTATTTATTGATGTACTGTGGTGTTATGTATATATGTGTATGTCTTTTCTTTGCAAGTGTGTAAATTATTTTAAATTTTTTGTAGTGGTGGGTTGTGATGTTCTTTTTTTAATTTTTGTGGTGGGAGTTGTTCTTTTATTTTTTGGTAACATAGGTTTTTTTATTTTTGTAATTATTGAGGTGGGGGGTTTAATTGAGGGATAGGTAGGGGTTAATAGGTTAGGGTAGAGGGGGGTTAGATTAGGATTAGTGGTTTATTGGGGGTAGTAGTGTAGAGTAGTGATGTCGCGAACAGCAAATTTTCGGTTTGCGAACTGCAGACGTAAATTGCAACTTGGCCAATTGAATAGGGGTCTAAATAAGCACATAACATATTTTTTAAAGAAGTTTTTAGTTAGTAAACTATCTTTCCAAAAGCAAGGTTTTCACTAACTAAAAACTTCTTTAACAAAAAATGCTATGTGCTTATATAGAGCCCTATTCAATTGGCCAAATCGCAATTGAATGAGGCCCTCAGACATTAAGATATATTAAAAAAATCCTAGCCGAAAGGCTAAATATTATAATGCCTAAAATAATACATCCAGATCAGTGTGGATTTGTTAAAGGGCGTCAGGGCCCAGATAACATAAGGAGACTGATGGATGTATTATCATATTCAATTAGAAGGAAGGTTCCCATGCTGACTCTGTCACTAGATGCTGAAAAGGCATTTGAGTCTGTGGGATTTTTTTAAGATTAGTATTATTGATATTTGGATTTGCAGATTTTGCAACCAAGTCGATAGGAGCCCTATATGTGAATCCTAGCACTAAAATCATTGGCTGTGGACTTGAATCTGAGAAATATTCTATTAAAAACGTTACCCGTCAGGGATGTCATCTGGGAGGAGTGACAATTGTAGGTAGGGAGTATAAAATTCTCATTTTTGCAGATGATGTCGTGTTGACATTAACTAACCTGGAACAATCATTAGAAGAGTTACATAAAATCATGGAAGAATTTAATAAGATATCGTACTTGAAAATAAATTATTCAAAATCAGACGTTATTTGTAGAGGAATAAAAAAAGAACTAATTTCAAGATTAAAACAGATATACACTTATACTTGGGATACAAGCTTTATAACCCATTTGGGAATTAAGATATCTTATCAAATAGACAAAATGATGAAAGAGAACTCAAAGATAATATCTAACCAGATTAGAATACAATTTCAAGACTGGAAAAATGTAAGGCTGTCATGGATGGCAAGGATTGCCATAACAAAAATGAGTATTATTCCCAAAATGTCATATGTTTTCAGGTTCTTTCCGGAAATAGTACCAACATTTATATTGCTAGATCTTCAGAGTATGTTGGACAAATTTATATTAAATGGAAGAAAAGCAAGAATTAACATTAATATTGCATCAAAGAAATTTCACAATGGAGGTTTAGCGTATCCTAAATGAATAGACATAGACGATAATATTATCCTTTCTCATAATATAAAATGGAACCTAAGGAGCTATAAACCTATATGGATAGACATTGAGGAAGCATTGACTGAAACAGTGCCCATTAAAATGGTCATTTGGCAATCAAAATATGAACATGTAAAATTTATGAACTTACCAAAATGATTAAAAACTTTATAAAAATTCTGGTATAAAAATAGATTAAAGAGGAATTTTTAACATTACCCTTCGTTAGGAGCAACAGTAGAGATACTGGATTGTCCAACAAAACCCCTAGATTTGTCATGCCTGATAAAAAGTGATATCACCAGGATAGAGGGAGATTTGTTTCATAAGGAAACTCTCTTGGCGTATGAACAGATAATTTAAAAAAATTATATTAGAAATTTTACGTGGCTGGGGTACTTCTCATTGAAGAAAAGTTTGGAATATTTAAGATTGGATAACAGAAATTATAGAGATATAACCCAGATTGAAAAACTAATCCAATTTGAGAATTACTTGCATATTATTGCTAAGTGCTCAAAGTAATTGAGGTTGATGCTCAAAAAGAAAAATCAAATAGAATGATAGCTTGGGAGAAAGATAAAGAAAAAATGGGAAGTTGATATATGGTATAAATCATTCTTACTAGTAAAGAAATATGTGAGCTATATATCCTACTGGGAATTATTTTTTAAAGTAGTGCAACAGTGGTATCTCTTTCCAGAAAGATTAAATAGATACAATACTAATAATACATTTAAATGCTGTAAGGGATGTGGCAAAGAGGGAACATTGTTGCATCAGTGGTGGGAATGTGAAAATGTCCAGTCTTTCTGGAAGTAATGTGCAAAAGAAGTGCCATAATTTGTGGGAAATAAATTGTATTATATATAGAATTAGCCCTATTGCACTTAGAAATAGAAATTACATTTTCATCTAATAAAAATTTGATAACACATATTTTATTAATTATAAAATATATGATGATAAAAAAATGGAACTCAGCGAATGTCCCATCATGGGGTAGCATTGAAGCTAGGATAGTAAGAGACAGAGAAATTGAGAGAAATTGGAAACAAGCAAAATTGAAAAATAAACTTCTTATGAATAAATGGTCTATTTGGGATTAATATGTAAAGAAACAAGAATTGGTGTAATTTAAAAATAAGGATGGAATAAACAGAGAAATTACCCTTACTGATAAATAGGATATACGCATTTTATGGAAACCAGGAGATAGAATGAGGAATGTAAATGGTATGGTTTACTTGAGATGTCATTTGCTTTTTGTTTATCTCTTCCTTAAATATGAAATGAAAATAAATGAAAATCGTAATTACAATGGAGGCAGGAGATATGAATGTATTGATTCCTAATGTTATGTTTATATGATGTATATTAAAATTTATAAATAAACTAATTAAAAAAAAATCAGACTGCAGCCAAACATAAGGAGCAGATGCCTTCAGCCAATCACCCAGTGGGGTGTATCGCATTGTGATTAGCTGAAGGCAATAGTGCCTCCTGATTGGTTTAAAAAAAGATTGACAGGTTCATCGGCCAATCAGAATGGGATATAGGGGTGTATCCCATTCTGATTGTCTTACACCTTGGCACCTTCTGATTGGCTGAACTTTGACACTCTTTTCAGCCAATCAGAAGGTGCCATTCCGTTTAGTTTTTTTTTTTTACCGGAAGAAGCGGTAGAGGCCAGGGAGGAGCTCCGGAATTTTAATTTTAATTTTTTTTAAAATGGTGTTTTTTTCTCAAGGGAACAGCCGGGGAAGAAGAGGAGAAGGACAGGGACATTGCGGATGGGTAAGTTTATATGTATAGTATCTTTAGTTTATTATGGTTTTGTGTATGTGCATTTATGCACTAATGTAATGTTTCCTTTTTCCAGGGGCCGAGACGGACAAGACAAGGACGGGGACATGGTGGAAAGGTAAGTTTAATATATAGAATCTGTATTTCTTTAGGTTGTGTTTATTTGTGACTAAACTCATGTTTCTTTTTTCCTGGGGATGCAACCTGCTGAAGGGACAGCTGAATAAGGTAAGTGGTCTTATTTATTGTATTTTAGGTTAGATGTAGGCTTTTTAATGTATTGTAGATAGGGTTTAATGTATTGTAGGTAGGGGGTGATGTTTAATAGGGGTAATGTTTTTTACTGTATATGGGTAATGTATTATAGTTCGGGGTTCATAGTATGTAGTTAGGGGTGTATTTATAATGTATTTATTGATGTACTGTGGTGTTATGTATATATGTGTATGTCTTTTCTTTGCAAGTGTGTAAATTTTTGTAAATTTTTTGTAGTGGTGGGTTGTGATGTTCTTTTTTTAATTTTTGTGGTGGGAGTTGTTCTTTTATTTTTTGGTAACATAGGTTTTTTTATTTTTGTAATTATTGAGGTGGGGGGTTTAATTGAGGGATAGGTAGGGGTTTATAGGTTAGGGTAGAGGGGGGTTAGATTAGGATTAGTGGTTTATTGGGGGTAGTAGTGTAGAGTAGTGATGTCGCGAACAGCAAATTTTCGGTTTGCGAACTGCAGACGTAAATTGCAACTTGGCCAATTGAATAGGGGTCTAAATAAGCACATAACATATGTTTTAATGAAGTTTTTAGTTAGTAAACTATCTTTCCAAAAGCAAGGTTTTCACTAACTAAAAACTTCTTTAAAAAAAAATGCTATGTGCTTATATAGAGCCCTATTCAATTGGCCAAATCGCAATTGAATGAGGCCCTCAGACATTAAGATATATTTAAAAAAATCCTAGCCGAAAGGCTAAATATTATAATGCCTAAAATAATACATCCAGATCAGTGTGGATTTGTTAAAGGGCGTCAGGGCCCAGATAACATAAGGAGACTGATGGATGTATTATCATATTCAATTAGAAGGAAGGTTCCCATGCTGACTCTGTCACTAGATGCTGAAAAGGCATTTGAGTCTGTGGGATTTTTTTAAGATTAGTATTATTGATATTTGGATTTGCAGATTTTGCAACCAAGTCGATAGGAGCCCTATATGTGAATCCTAGCACTAAAATCATTGGCTGTGGACTTGAATCTGAGAAATATTCTATTAAAAACGTTACCCGTCAGGGATGTCCTCTGGGAGGAGTGACAATTGTAGTTAGGGAGTATAAAATTCTCATTTTTGCAGATGATGTCGTGTTGACATTAACTAACCTGGAACAATCATTAGAAGAGTTACATAAAATCATGGAAGAATTTAATAAGATATCGTACTTGAAAATAAATTATTCAAAATCAGACGTTATTTGTAGAGGAATAAAAAAAGAACTAATTTCAAGATTAAAACAGATATATACTTATACTTGGGATACAAGCTTTATAACCCATTTGGGAATTAAGATATCTTATCAAATAGACAAAATGATGAAAGAGAACTCAAAGATAATATCTAACCAGATTAGAATACAATTTCAAGACTGGAAAAATGTAAGGCTGTCATGGATGGCAAGGATTGCCATAACAAAAATGAGTATTATTCCCAAAATGTCATATGTTTTCAGGTTCTTTCCGGAAATAGTACCAACATTTATATTGCTAGATCTTCAGAGTATGTTGGACAAATTTATATTAAATGGAAGAAAAGCAAGAATTAACATTAATATTGCATCAAAGAAATTTCACAATGGAGGTTTAGCTTATCCTAAATGAATAGACATAGACGATAATATTATCCTTTCTCATAATATAAAATGGAACCTAAGGAGCTATAAACCTATATGGATAGACATTGAGGAAGCATTGACTGAAACAGTGCCCATTAAAATGGTCATTTGGCAATCAAAATATGAACATGTAAAATTTATGAACTTACCAAAATGATTAAAAACTTTATAAAAATTCTGGTATAAAAATAGATTAAAGAGGAATTTTTAACATTACCCTTCGTTAGGAGCAACAGTAGAGATACTGGATTGTCCAACAAAACCCCTAGATTTGTCATGCCTGATAAAAAGTGATATCACCAGGATAGAGGGAGATTTGTTTCATAAGGAAACTCTCTTGGAGTATGAACAGATAATTTAAAAAAATTATATTAGAAATTTTACGTGGCTGGGGTACTTCTCATTGAAGAAAAGTTTGGAATATTTAGGATTGGATAACAGAAATTATAGAGATATAACCCAGATTGAAAAACTAATCCAATTTGAGAATTACTTGCATATTATTGCTAAGTGCTCAAAGTAATTGAGGTTGATGCTCAAAAAGAAAAATCAAATAGAATGATAGCTTGGGAGAAAGATAAAGAAAAAATGGGAAGTTGATATATGGTATAAATCATTCTTACTAGTAAAGAAATCTGTGAGCTATATATCCTACTGGGAATTATTTTTTAAAGTAGTGCAACAGTGGTATCTCTTTCCAGAAAGATTAAATAGATACAATACTAATAATACATTTAAATGCTGTAAGGGATGTGGCAAAGAGGGAACATTGTTGCATCAGTGGTGGGAATGTGAAAATGTCCAGTCTTTCTGGAAGTAATGTGCAAAAAAATTGCCATAATTTGGGGGAAATAAATTGTATTATATATAGAATTAGCCCTATTGCACTTAGAAATAGAAATTACATTTTCATCTAATAAAAATTTGATAACACATATTTTATTAATTATAAAATATATGATGATAAAAAAATGGAACTCAGCGAATGTCCCATCATGGGGTAGCAATGAAGCTAGGATAGTAAGAGACAGAGAAATTGAGAGAAATTGGAAACAAGCAAAATTGAAAAATAAACTTCTTATGAATAAATGGTCTATTTGGGATGAATATGTAAAGAAACAAGAATTGGTGTAATTTAAAAATAAGGATGGAATAAACAGAGAAATTACCCTTACTGATAAATGGGATATACGCATATTATGGAAACCAGGAGATAGAATGAGGAATGTAAATGGTATGGTTTACTTGAGATGTCGTTTGCTGTTTGTTTATCTCTTCCTTAAATATGAAATGAAAATAAATGAAAATCGTAATTACAATGGAGGCAGGAGATATGAATGTATTGATTCCTAATGTTATGTTTATATGATGTATATTAAAATTTATAAATAAACTAATTAAAAAAAAATCAGACTGCAGCCAAACATAAGGAGCAGATGCCTTCAGCCAATCACCCAGTGGGGTGTATCGCATTGTGATTAGCTGAAGGCAATAGTGCCTCCTGATTGGTTTAAAAAAAGATTGACAGGTTCATCGGCCAATCAGAATAGGATATAGGGGTGTATCCCATTCTGATTGTCTTACACCTTGGCACCTTCTGATTGGCTGAACTTTGACAGTCTTTTCAGCCAATCAGAAGGTGCCATTCCGTTTAGTTTTTTTTTTTACCGGAAGAAGCGCTAGAGGCCAGGGAGGAGCTCCGGAATTTTAATTTTAATTTTTTTTTAAATGGTGTTTTTTTCTCAAGGGAACAGCCGGGGAAGAAGAGGAGAAGGACAGGGACATTGCGGACGGGTAAGTTTATATGTATAGTATCTTTAGTTTATTATGGTTTTGTGTATGTGCATTTATGCACTAATGTAATGTTTCCTTTTTCCAGGGGCCGAGACGGACAAGACAAGGACGGGGACATGGTGGAAAGGTAAGTTTAATATATAGAATCTGTATTTCTTTAGGTTGTGTTTATTTGTAACTAAACTCATGTTTCTTTTTTCCTGGGGATGCAACCTGCTGAAGGGACAGCTGAATAAGGTAAGTGGTCTTATTTATTGTATTTTAGGTTAGATGTAGGCTTTTTAATGTATTGTAGATAGGGTTTAATGTATTGTAGGTAGGGGGTGATGTTTAATAGGGGTAATGTTTTTTACTGTATATGGGTAATGTATTATAGTTCGGGGTTCATAGTATGTAGTTAGGGGTGTATTTATAATGTATTTATTGATGTACTGTGTTGTTATGTATATATGTGTATGTCTTTTCTTTGCAGGTGTGTACATTTTTTTAAATTTTTTGTAGTAATGGGTTGTGATGTTCTTTTTTTAATTTATGTGGTGGGAGTTGTTCTTTTATTTTTTGGTAACATAGGTTTTTTTCTTTTTGTAATTATTGAGGTGGGGGGTTTAATTGAGGGATAGGTAGGGGTTAATAGGTTAGGGTAGAGGGGGGTTAGATTAGGATTAGTGGTTTATTGGGGGTAGTAGTGTAGAGTAGTGATGTCGCGAACAGCAAATTTTCGGTTTGCGAACAGCGGACGTGAACTTCCATCAAATGTTCGCGAACGGCCGAACCCGGCGAACCGCCTTAGACTTCAATGGGCAGGCGAATTTCAAAACCCACAGGGACTCTTTCTGGCCACAATGGTGATGGGAAAGTTGTTTCAAGGGGACTAACACCTGGACTGTGGCATGCCAGAGAGGGATCCATGGCAAAACTCCCACGGAAAATTACATAGTTGATGCAGAGTCAGGTTTTAAGCCATAAAGGGCATAAATCACCTAACATTCCTAAATTGTTTTTTGGAATAACATGCTTTAAAACATCAGGTATGATGTTGTATCGATTAGGTAGTGTAAGGGTTACACCCGCTTCACAGTAACAGACCAATCTCCCTGTTTAATGCACCTTAAACAGTCCCTTTGCACAACCTCAAACTCCCTATTTGCACAAGGTTGGATACCAAGCTAGCCATGTCCCGTTCCTTTTCCTCACTGATTTAATTGAAGGTCTCTTCCTCCACCCAGCCACCAAGGGTCCCCGAAAGGTGACAACAAGCCCCCGGGGACGCCTGCTGTGTTTGGTCTTCCACCTCCTCAAAGCCACCTTCCTCCTCTGACTCCTCTTCTTCAGACTCCTCTCTCTGCGTTGCCTCTGTCTGCGTTATTATAAGCTGTGTACTGTTAAGTAGTACTATTCCTATCGGTTTAATCCCTGTTACTTCCACTATTAGGGGACGTGTATATGGCATGGATTTTTGGAAGCGGGAGATGGAAAAAGATGCTTGGTCGGTCCTCCCACTTCAAATTTGGGGCACTGCGCATGTGTAATGATATAGGAATCACAAGGTTTTGGAGTCCAGCAGCCTAGGTCAGCTATAATCCAATTCAGCAAGTTGTAGGTGAAACAGGAACAAGCTTTATTGAAGGGAACAGGAACCACATTAATCTGGCAATGTACATTAATTATGAATTATTATTTAATCAATAATGTAATTAATAACTAATCCGCATATTGCAGATCAGAGGAGATCTTAACAGGTTGAACTTGATGGACTGAAAGTATTTTTTCAACCTTAATTACTATGTAACTATGTAACTATGTAACATTGACAGGAAGTGCCTTATATAGGCCAAGGTCCAGACACCTGACCAGGCACAGCTGAAGAGACTTAGGCACTGATACTATTGCTAGCAGAGTCAAGGTTATCAGATCTCAATGAAATAGACAAAGGCAGGCTGGCGCAGTGGTAGGGAAGAGGTTCAGCAGCCTGGGGACCAGGGTTCAAAACCCAGTAGAGTCAATTCCTCACATTACCCCCGCCTCTATAGGTGCAGCCTCTGGATGCCCTATTACCCAGTTTAGCAGGGTACTGCACATGAAAGGACCGAAGGAGATCAGGAGCGTGAATATTGTCCACTGGTTCCCACGAACTCCCCTCCTTACCATAGCCTTTCCAGTGGACCAGATACTGAAGCTTGTAGCGGAAGATCCTGGAGTCCAGAATTTTCTCCACCTCGTATTCCTCCTCACCATCCCCGAGGACTGGAGGTGGGGCAGGCAGGGCTCGCCAGGGAAAGTGTTGACATGGAAAGGTTTCAGCAGTGCAACGTGAAACACCGGATGTATTCTCATGGAATCTGGAAGTTGCAAACGAAAAGTGACAGCATTGATCTGAGTGATGATCTCAAAAGGTCCCATGAACCTCTGACCCAATTTATGAGAAGGAACCTTAAGCTTAAGATTCCTTGTTGACAGCCAAACCTTGTCACCAACATGATAAACTGGGGCCTCCGTTCTATGCCAGCAGCTCTCTTGTAACATTCCTGAGCGTTCAAAAGAGTCTCCTTCAACAGGTCTTGGGAATCTCGTAAGGTGGTTAGATGATCATTGACTGCAGGAATGGAAGTAGTAATTGGGAGACTCACTAGAAAGGTTGGATGGTAACCATAGTTGGCAAAAAAATGGGCTCAAAGAAGTGGAGCAGTGTTGGGCATTGTTATAGGCAAACTCCGCCGTGGGTAGAAAATCCAGCCAGTCATCCTGCAGGTAACTAATATAGCACCGCAAATATTGCTCCAAAGTCTGGTTGGTTTGCTTAGTCTGTTCATTACTTTGTGGATGAAAAGCTCACAACAGATGTACATTAATACCTAGATGAGAACAAAAATGTTTCCAAAAATGAGATGTAAACTGCACTCCCCTGTCAGAAACTACTTCATCAGGCACTCCATGCAAGCAAAATATTTCCTGAATAACCAGGTCAGCCGTCTGTTTAGCTGAAGGGAGACCACGAGCTGGTATGAAATGACCCATCTTAGTTAACCTGTCCACAACAACAAAAATGGTAGTGTGTTCCTTAGAGGGAGGTAGTTCCACAATAAAGTCCATGAATATAGATCCCCAGTGACGATGAGGAATCGGAAGAGGCTGAAGCAAGCCAACACGGGATGAGCAAGGAGTCTTATGTCTGGCACATACATCACAAGAGGACACATACTTCTTAACATCCTCATAATACTTGGGCCACCAAAATGATCGGGCGAGTAGCTCTTGTGTCTTTCAGATTCCTGGATGACCTGCTGGTTTTGAGTCATGGTAGATATGTAAAAGGTCCAGTCGCACTGACTCCGGAGCAAACAGACGTTGTTGAAAAATCCAAAACCCATTAAGCATCGTCATATGGAGATCACGAGGAGGATCACGAAGAACTGGGTCTTCAGCGTAGCCCTTTTTAATACGAGACATCAGATCAGAAGGAAATGTGACTCCTATAAATATATCCTCCGACAAGATGGTGGTCTTGGTTACGGTAGTATGGAGGGGGTCAGCTATTCTAGACAAGGCATCCGCCTTACCATTCTTGGAGCCAGGACGGTATGTAACCAAAAAATTAAACCTCGAGAAGAATAGGGACCAGCGTGCTTGTCTGGCTGACAGTCTCTTAGCTGATCGAATACATTCCAGATTTTTGTGATCTGTGAGGACAGTAATTGGATGGGTGGCTCCCTCCAAGTGATGTCTCCATTCGGTGAATGCAGCTTTTATAGCCAATAGTTCTTTATTCCCTATGTCATAGTTTCTTTCTGCTGGCACCATCTGGCGGGAATAGAAGGCACACGGATGTAACAGCATCTTAGGTCTAGTCCTTTGAGACAGTATAGCACCAACAGCTGAATCAGAAGCATCAACTTCCACAATAAATGGTAATTCCGGCTGAGGATGTACCAGAACGGGGGCAGATGTAAACAGAGTCTTTAATCAGGAGAATGCGGTATCAGCCTTATCGGACAACTGAAAAAGAGTCCCTTTACGTGTAAGTTCAGTGAT
Source organism: Discoglossus pictus (assembly GCA_027410445.1). NCBI lineage: Eukaryota > Metazoa > Chordata > Amphibia > Anura > Alytidae > Discoglossus > Discoglossus pictus. Next base: position 250,102,012 of record CM050166.1, read on the forward strand.
TGGTGTAATAACGGCAGAGAAATTCTTAATGAAACGCCTGTAAAAATTGGCAAACCCCACAAATCTCTGAATATCTTTTTCATTCTTGGGGATGGGCCAGTCCAGCACAGCTTTAATTTTACTTGCGTCCATACTTAAACCTTTGGGAGTTATTACATACCCCAGGAATTGAATTTCTGTTTGTTCAAACTCACATTTTTCCAGTTTAATGTATAGGTAGTGGGTACGAAGGCGCTCCAGAACTATACGGGCCTGTTTTCTGTGGTTTTCAAGATTATCAGAAAATATTAGGATATCATCCAAATATGCCACAACAAACTGATCCAGGAGATCTCGTAGTACATCATTGATAAGATGCTGGAAAGTTGCAGGGCATTACACAGCCCAAATGGCATTACTAGATTTTCGTAATGCCCGTACCTGGTTCTGAAAACTGACTTCCATTCATCATTTGGTCTTATGCGAACCAGATTATATTTCCCCCGAAGATCAAGCTTCGTAAATATTTTAGCTGAGCGAAGTCTCTCCAAAAGTTCAGGAATGAGAGGCAAGGGATAGCGGTTTTTAACAGTGATGTTATTAATGTCCCTGTAATCAACGCATGGCCGTAGGCTGCCATCTTTCTTTTTTACAAAGAATATAGGAGCTCCTGCTGGAGAAGTAGATGGTCGAAAAAAGCCTTTGGCAAGATTTTCTTGTATGTATTCACAAAGAGCTTTCAATTCAGGCTCAGAAAGGGAATATATACGGCCAAATGGGATAGCAGCCCCAGGCAACAGCTCTATTGGGCAATCATAAGGCCTGTGGGGTGGAAGCTGATCAGCATTCTTCTTATCACAGACATCTGCAAAATCACGATATTGTAAAGGAAGCTTAGTCAAGTTTGTAGCAACCATTTCATTAATTGTTGTGGCAACAGGTGTTACCTTAGAGGGTTGACAATTCATTAAGCAGTGTTCTGAAGGAAAGGACAAAGTTCTGATCTTCCAATCAATCTGTGGGTTATGCAGAGCAAGCCAAGGTACCCCCAAAATCACTGGAAACTGTGTTGAGGAAATTAGGTGGAAAGATATAGCCTCATGGTGATTCACTTCCAGAGTCAACTTTAAGGGCACAGTCTCATGTGTAACCGTGCCTGACGTAAGTGGAGAACCGTCTACTGTCTCCATTAACACAGGTGAAGAATTAGGGATAGACTGAATTCTATTTCCTGCTGCAAATTTAATGTCCATAAAGTTTCCGCCTGCTCCACAATCTATCATAGCTGTAGTTGAAATTTTACGATCACCACATTGCAACGTGATAGGCACCACAAAATGAGGATGTTGAGTCAACATACCCTCTTCACCATGAGCCAGAGAAAACAAGGTTTGTGTGACAGAATCCAGTTGATCTGAAATCTGGGATTGGTGTCGCATGAGACCCCTGCATTATAGGGTTAATGTGTGCACCCTGCAAGGGTCCCGTTCGGACCCCTGAATTATAGGGGTGATGTAAGGACACTGTAGGGACACTGCAGGGGTCCCAATCGGGTCATGATTGGGTCCCCTTAAAGCCATCGCAAAGGCTTCACTGCCCTTGTTATGGCTCCAGGGTGGAAGTAAGCTTTGGCTGTTATTAATTGATCAAAGGCTTTTCCTGCAGTATCAAAGGTTTTCCCTGCAGCATGAGGCCCCTAATACTATTGGGTACATTTTAGACAATCAAATAAATATGATTACCCACATGTGCAACAAAACAAACAATAAAATAATAAGACAATTGCAAAATGTATATAGCATTTTATATTTTATTTAAAATGGGTCTTATAAATATACTTTACACTAAACATAAACAGCCTTATTAAATTCCAGCCTCGTAAATAAGAGGCTTCTACTTAAACCCTACGTACTGCAAAATTTCTCAAACTTACAACGCTATTAAATTCGCCCTGCTGCAAGCAACGTGTGAGCTACGCAGCAGGGCCGTCCGTATGAACACTGCGAAAATGTACATGAGGAGTGACAGCCTGCAAAATGATCTTGCAGGCTCCCACACCTCATCAATTGCTGCGGGGCCCAAAACTGGACCTCCGCTACAGTCCCACACATAAGCCGTGCCATGGGGGTTACTCCCAACTACCCCCCGGCACCTAAAATTAACCGCCCTCTATGCGGGTGTCCCCATCGGGACCCCCGAAGTGTCCCCACATTAACACCTTGCTGCAGGGGTCCATAGAGACCCCGCAGCCCCCCACATTAACGCCTCGCACTAAAATAATATTAACCCAAGGCAACTAAAATGAACCTTATAACTCATGGGGGTCAATAAAGACCGTCATAAGAACTTAATTAACCCCATAACTCATGGGGGTCAATAGAGACCCCCATAAGCACTTAATTAACCATGTCACTCATGGGGGTCAATACAGACCCCCAGAAGGCCTTAAATAACCCCATAACTCATGGGGGTCCATACAAACCCACATAAGCACTAAATTAACCCTGTCACTCATGGGGGTCAATACAGACCCCCATAAGGCCTTAATTAACCCCATAACTCATGGGGGTCCATACAGACCCCCATGAGCACTTAATTAACCCTGTCACTCATGGGGGTCAATACAGACCCCCATAAGACCTTAATTAACCCCATAACTAATGGGGGCCAATACAGACCCACATAAGCACTTAATTAACCCTGTCACTCATAAGGGTCAATACAGACCCCAATAAGCACTTAATTAACCCTGTCACTCATGGGGGTCAAAACAGAACCCATAAGGCCTTAATTAACCCTGTCACTCATGGGGGTCAATACAGACCCCCATAAGCCAATAATTAACCCTATAATTCATGGGGGTCAATAAAGGACCCCTATAAGCACTTAATTAACACTGTCACTCATGGGGGTCAATACAGACCCCATAAGCCAATAATTAACCCTATCATTCATGGGGAGCAATACAGACCCCCCATAAGGCCTTAATTAACCCCATAACTCATGGGGGTCAATACAGACCCCCATAAGCACTTAATTAACCCTGTCACTCATGGAGGTCAATACAGACCCCATAAGAATTTAATTAACCCAATAACTCATGGGGGCCAATACAGATGCCCATAAGCACTTAATTAACCCTATAACTCATGTGGGTCAATACAGACCCCCATAAGGCTTTAATTAACCCTATAACTCATGGAGGTCAATACAGACCCCCATAAGGCCTTAATTAACCCCATAACTCATGGGGGTCCATACAGACCCCCATGAGCACTTAATTAACCCTGTCACTTATGGGGGTCATTCAGAACCCCATAAGGCCTTAATTAACCCCATAACTAATGGGGGCCAATACAGACCCACATAAGCACTTAATTAACCCTGTCACTCATAAGGGTCAATAAAGACCCTCATAAGCACTTAATTAACCCTGTCACTCATGGGGGTCAATACAGACCCCCATAAGGCCTTAATTAACCCTGTCACTCATGGGGGTCAATACAGACCCCCATAAGCCAATAATTAATTCTATAATTCATGGGGGTCAATAAAGGACCCCTATAAGCACTTAATTAACACTGTCACTCATGGGGGTCAATACAGACCCCATAAGCCAATAATTAACCCTATCATTCATGGGGAGCAATACAGACCCCCCATAAGGCCTTAATTAACCCCATAACTCATGGGGGTCAATACAGACCCCCATAAGCACTTAATTAACCCTGTCACTCATGGAGGTCAATACAGACCCCATAAGAATTTAATTAACCCAATAACTCATGGGGGCCAATACAGATGCCCATAAGCACTTAATTAACCCTATAACTCATGTGGGTCAATACAGACCCCCATAAGGCTTTAAGTAACCCTATAACTCATGGAGGTCAATACAGACCCCCATAAGGCCTTAATTAACCCCATAACTCATGGGGGTCCATACAGACCCCCATGAGCACTTAATTAACCCTGTCACTTATGGGGGTCATTCAGAACCCCATAAGGCCTTAATTAACCCCATAACTAATGGGGGCCAATACAGACCCACATAAGCACTTAATTAACCCTGTCACTCATAAGGGTCAATAAAGACCCTCATAAGCACTTAATTAACCCTGTCACTCATGGGGGTCAATACAGACCCCCATAAGGCCTTAATTAACCCTGTCACTCATGGGGGTCAATACAGACCCCCATAAGCCAATAATTAATTCTATAATTCATGGGGGTCAATAAAGGACCCCTATAAGCACTTAATTAACACTGTCACTCATGGGGGTCAATACAGACCCCCATAAGCCAATAATTAACCCTATCATTCATGGGGATCAATACAGACCCCCCATAAGGCCTTAATTAACCCCATAACTCATGGGGGTCAATACAGACCCCCATAAGCACTTAATTAACCCTGTCACTCAGGGGGCTCAATACAGACCCCCATAAGCCAATAATTAACCGTATAATTTATGGGGGTCAATACAGACCCCCATACGCACTTAATTAACCCTGTCACTCATGGGGGTCAATACAGACCCCCATAAGCCTCTATTTAACCCAATCATTCTTATAAGGGTATATTATGACCCTTATGAGGCGGTTAAAACCCTAACATTAACCACATAAGTGCCATGATGGTCCACAAGGACCATCATGACACTAACTACAAATACTATATTATAACCCCCAATAAACCATTAAATCTAAACTAACCCCCCTCTACACTAATCTATTAACACTTACACTACCTACCTACAATACCTACCCCCTAATAAACCTCCTTACCACTCTAATTACAAAAAATAAAAAACCTACCTTACAAAAAATAAAAAAACCTACCTTACAGAAAATAAAAAAAACTAAGTCACCAAAAATGAAAAAACCTACAGTACAGAAAATAAAAAAAAACTACATTACAGAAAATAAAAAACCCAAGCCCCAGGTGGGTCCTGAAGAGGAGGAGGCCGGGGACATCGCGGAGAGGTACCGTATATATTTGTGTATAAGCCTACCCGAGTATAAGCCGAGGCACCCATTTTACCACAAGATACTGGGTAAAATGAGTGACTTGAGTATAAGCCGAGGGTGGGAAATGTGCTGCCCCCTGTGTCCCTCTTGTGCCCTCTGTGTCCCCCTCTCTCTCCCGTGTGTCTCTTCTCCCCTCTCCCTTTCCTGTGTCTCTTCCCCCCTCCCTTATCACCCCCCCTAACCCCCCTCCTCATTCTCAACTCCACTCCTCATCCTCAACCTCCCTAATCATCCTCAACCGCCTCCTCAACCTCAAAACCCCTCCTCAACCTCCCTCCTCATCCTCAACCCCCTCCTCAACCTCCCTCCTCATCCTCAACCCCCTCCTCTACCTCCCTCCTCAACCCCCTAATCCTCATTCCCCTCCTCAACCCCCCATCCCGATCCTCTCTCATCAACCCCCCATCCTCAATCCCCCTCCTCAACCCCTCCATCCTCATCCTCTCTCCTCAACCCCCCACCCTCAACCCCCCATGCTCAACCCCCCATCCTCAACCTCAACCCCCCTCCTCAAACTCAACCCCCCTCCTCAACCTCCCTCCTCATCCTCAACCTCCACCTCCCTCCTCAACACCACCATCCTCAACCTCCTCCTCAACCCCCCTCCTCAACCTCAACCCTCCTCAACCCCCCCTCAACCCCAACCCCCCTCCTCAACCCCCCTCCTCAACCTCCATCCTCAACCCCCCACCCTCAATCCCCGCATCCTCATCCTCTCTCCTTAACCACTTATCCTCAACCCCCCTCCTAATCCTCAACCTCCCTCCTCATCCTCAAACCCCTCCTCAACCTCCCTCCTCATCCTCAACCCCCTCCTCAACCCCCATCCTCAACCTTCCTCCTCACCCCCATCCTCATCCTCAACCTCCCTCCTCAACCTCAACCCCCCTCAACCCCCCTCCTCAACCTCAACCCCCCTCAACCCCAACCCACCTCCGTAACCCCCCTCAACCTCCCTCAACCCCAATCCCCCTCCTCCAATAAACCCCCCTCAACTCCCTCCTCCACCTTAACCCCCCTAAATACCTCCCTCCTCACTTACCTGCTTGTGCTTCTGCCTCCGCTCCTTGACCCGGCACCGGCGCGCATGTGACGTCACATGCAAGCCGCGTCATTAGCACATACCGGGTGCGCACCCGGTATATGCTAATGACGCGGCGCGCATGTGACATCACATGCGCGCCGGCGCTGGGTCAAGGAGGGGAGGCCGGAGCACAAGCAGGTAAGTGAGGGGAGAGGGGGGAGGTATTTAGGGGGGTTTAGGTAGAGAAGGGGGGTTTAGGCTGAGTAGGGGGGTGGGAAAGAGACACGGGGGGGAGGGAAAGAGACACAGGGGTAGAGAGACACACGGGGGGGTTAGAGACACAGAGACACACGGGGGGGTTAGAGACTCACTGGGGGGTTAGAGACACACGGGGGGTAAGAGACCCACGGGGGGGGGGATAGAGACACACGGGGGTGGTTAGAGACACACGGGGGGGGGTTAGAGACAGACGGGGGGTAGAGAGACACGGGGGGAGAGTATTAATGTATTGTGTTTTTTTTTTAACAGGGCTGCGCCGGAGAAGAAAAGAAGAAGAATGGGACATGCTGGAAAGGTGAGTAGAATATTTAGAATGTGTATAATGTTTATTTATTTTATGTTAATGTTTTGTACAAATTATATATTTTTTTACCCCTAGGTTAGTGATCTGAAGGAACATCTTAAAGTAAGTGGTCTTAATTATTTTGTTTTAGCTTAGAATTAGGGTCTGTGTATGTAGTTAAGATTATAATTATTTTATTTTAGCTTAGAAATAGGGTCTGTGTATGTAGTTAAGATTTTAATTATTTTATCTTAGCTTAGAATTAGGGTTTCTGTATGTAGTTAGGATGTATTATATATTAGACAGATAGGGGGATGTATCTGATATAGTTAGGATTTATTGTTTATTAAATAGATTGTATGTTAAATAGATATTTTATTTGTATTGTATGTAATGTATTGTATGTAATGTAATGTATTGTGTGTATTTTTTTTTTCTGTAGTGGGGGGTTGTAATGTATTTTTTTATTTTCTGTAATGAATTTTTTTTTATTTTTGGTGACTTAGGTTTTATATTTTTTGTAATGTAGTTTTTTTTATTTTCTGTACTGTAGGTTTTTTTTGTTTTGGGGACTTAGTTTCTTTTTTTCTGTAAGGTAGGTTTTTTTATTTTTTGTATCGTAGTTTTTTTTATTTTTTGTAATTAGAGTGGTGGGGAGGTTTATTAGGGGGTAGGTATTGTAGGTAGGTAGTGTAAGTGTTAATAGATTAGTGTAGAGGGGGGTTAGTTTAGATTTAATGGTTTATTTGAGGTTATAATGTAGTGTTTGTAGTTAGTGTCATGAATGGTCCTTGTGAACCGTCATGGCACTTATGTGGTTAATGTTAGGGTTTTAACAGCCCCATAAGGGTCATAATATACCCTTATGGGACAGATGGGGTTAAATAGAGGCTTATGGGGGTCTGTATTGACCCCCATGAGTGAGAGGGTTAACTATTGGCTTATGGGGGTCTGTATTGACCCCCATGAGTTATAGTGTTAATTAAGGCCTTATGGGGTCTGTATTGTCCCCCATGAGTGACAGGGTTAATTAAGGCCTTATGGGGGTCTGTATTGACCCCAATGAGTTATATGGTTAATTAAGGCCTTAAGGGGTCTGTATTGACACCCATGAGTTATAGGGTTAATTAAGGCCTTATGGGGGTCTGTAATGACCCCCGTGAGTTATAGGGTTAATTAAGGCCTTATGGGGGTCTGTATTAACCCACATGAGTTATAGAGTTAATTAAGTGCTTATGGGCATCTGTATTGGCCCCCATGAGTTATTGGGTTAATTAAATTATTATGCGGTCTGTATTGACCTCCATGAGTGACAGGGTTAATTAAGTGCTTATGGGATCTGTATTGACCCCCATGAGTTATAGGGTTAATTATTGTCTTATGGGGGTCTGTATTGACCCCCATGAGTTATAGGGTTAATTAAGGCCTTATGGGGGTCTGTATTGACCCCCATGAGTGACAGGGTTAATTATGGCCTTATGGGGGTCTGTATTGAGCCCCATGAATAATAGGGTTAATTAAGTGCTTATGGGGGTCTTTATTAACCTCCATGAGTTATGGGGTTAATTTTAGTTGCCTGGGGTTAATATGTCCTTTAAGGACCTGTGAGGCGGGAAATGTAAAAATTTAAATGCAGTGGGGTCACGATCGGTGCTGATCGGGGACCACCGATGCAAGCGGTTAATGTGGGGGGCTGCCAGGGTCCCTATCGACCCCTTCAACAAGGGGTTTATGTGGGGACACTTCGGTGGTCCCAGTGGGGACCCCCAGCATAGAAGGGGGTTAATTTTAGGTGCTGCGGGCCCTTTATGGAGCCACGACAGGGAATTAATTTTTATTAAATGTAGCGGAGTCCTGATCAATGCAGATTGGGGACCCGGCTGCAAGGGGTTAATGTGGGGACACTTCGGGATCCCAATTGGGACCCCCAGCATAGAGAGGGGTTAATTTTTTTTTTCTCGTGCCCGGGATTGTTAATAGTGTGCCGCGAGCATTTCAAGGAGCCGCGGCGGGGAATTTTAACTTTTTAAATGCAGCGGGGGCCTAATCGGTGCCGATCGGGGACCCCCGCTGCTAGGGGTTAATGTGGGGGGGAATGTGTATTTGTGCTCGCAGGCATTCTTCCGAGATGCGAGAATCACTCGTAGATTTAAGGCTGCGTGTGACTACATAGCTCTCTCAGAGCCTATTCTCGGCCATTTTTCGTAGTCATCTCGCAAAGCAGGCTGCGAGAGATTCGCTCCTCACAAACAGCAAAAAAACTGCCTTTTGCGAGGACCGAGAGAACTACGAGGGAGAATTTAATGAGGCAATTCTTCCCAGATCCTTACAGATTTGAGCTCTCCCAAGACACTATACACCTTCCTCAATCTATTCCTGGAACTTTTCATTGTTAAATTTGGAAGATCAAGAAGCAGCATATGTTTGGCGTGGTGAAGATCAAATGCAATATGAATTTAGTATCACTGATTTTTATGCAGAATTTTTTTTTGATTGAAACGTGTTTCTCTGCATAAAAATGCATAAAATGTTAATAATGTTTTCTTCATTACATTTGAAATCTGGTATTTGATAATGCACCATTTTATCTTTTCTTTTTGTAAATAAAAAAAGAAAAAACAAAAAAGAAAATTATATAATTAACTGACTGAGGCCTTGTCCTTGTTAGCGAATGAGCATGTACAGATGCTCATATGCTCTGTGCACTTTCTTTAAGTTTCAATGAAGTTTAAACAAGTTTTTTTTTTTTTTCATGCAGAACTTTGCTTTGGTGATATTTAAAGCATTCTCCACTGTATTCCAAAGAATGAAAATTGAGCATGTTAAAAAAAAAAAATATATTCAATGTGACTCCATTTGCAGCTCTGATCAAGAACAGCATTCATTTCAGCTTAATTAGAAAATATAAAGAATATTTTAATTAGTGCACTCAAAGACTGAGGAAGTATTTTGAATAAAAGTTAACTTTTATTAAGTTTACAGGTAAAAAATAATAACAAATTGCCAGTAACGCTTTCAGGAAGAGAGACACTTAAAGCAAAGTTGCTTATAGACTGTAAGCAATAGAGATCAGAGATTGGAGCTTTAAAGTTAATTATTAACTCCCAGAAATATAATTTACTATGGCATTTAGCGGTCAATGGGCCATGATAAATAATTACATTTTGTACCAAAGTGAAGACGGTTCCATACTTTTGTAATAATATATGGCAGCTCAACAAAGAGAACATATTTCTCAGTATAAAGTTCAATGTGCAAATAATGTAACCATGGATAATTTAATTGTTTGAAGGTTAAGGAAAACGATGAACTTATAGCCCTATACAATGCCCCTATATCGCAAATTACTCCATGTTTAAGTACAAAGTAAATCTCCTAGCTATTCTATTCACCAATTGCAAAATCATTGCAAGAGAACTACCCCCTTGCACCGATAAGTTAACTCTTGCCACATGGACCCCAATCGGACCCACCTGGCACCCAAGCTGAACTCTAATGCTGCGGGGATCTAAAGAATTAACACTTGCTCATGGTACCTAATCATTTAATCCCAATATAAAATGGAGGTCTATACAAAGGTTAATTATTTAGGTGCTGTGGGAGTACTTGATGGACCCCTGCAGCATTGGAGTAAATTTAGGTGCCAGGGGGATCTGATCATGACCCCCACAGCAAGGGTTATCTTAAACATGAAAGGAAGGTTCTTAAAGAACACCCTTGCACAGGGTTAACAATGCAGTTGCCATGGAGGTTTCTATTGACCCCAATGGTTATGTAGATGGGTTGATCTGGTAGGGGGATTGGTATTGAGCAGGGAAGGAGGAGATCAGGAAGTGAGCAGGGAAGGGATTGAAAGTTTGCAAGTTTTCAATCTTGTGTTGGTGCTTTGAAAACAAGCACTATGTACATTTAATTTTAAGCTCAAAGCAGGCCCCTCCATTCTTTGCTGTGCATTAATTTGGTTTTCTCCATGTACTTAACCCCTGTATAGCGCTATGAAATATGTTGGCACTTCACAAACAAATAAAAAAAGAAAATAATATTAATAATAAGGGAATCCCCAGGAATTCCCTCCACTGTGTGTTTTAATGGAGGAATCCCCTGGGATTCTCTCTAGTATAAGGTTGGTTTGGGCTCTGTAATTTACTGAGCACAGTTTTTCTAGCAAAACCTGAACCTTCTAACTTAGTGCAAAGGCTTGGGTTTATGAGATTTGTGCTCAGTAAGAGTTATTAATACTAAAATCAGCATCCAGGATTTATATCCAATTTATACCAAAGTATCCGTAATTTAATCATATAACTATTTTCTCTTTTCTCCATACTGAAATTAGAATAGTCTTATTAGTTACATTATTTCTCATAGAAAATTCTACCGTTAAGTTATTTAGAAAGTTCACTCACAGCATTTAACGCTGCACATTTAGCTCTCACCCCTAAAGTGTCTCAATGACGCATTTCCAATGTTTGCTTTATTATATTACTGAGACTAGAATAGTCTGTGTTTTGCTGTCTTATATGTGTTAAGCCAGTAGTAAGGAAACATGCATTTCTGGCTAACCTTTCATTATACTAAGTAACCTATAAAAAAAGGCTACCTAAACAAAAAGTGAATTATGAATTGTATAACCTTTAATAGCTGTGAACCACAACTGGCTATTTCAATCATCTAATTATCATAAATTATCATAAATCAGTCAAAGAAGTATTGGAACATATGTACTTATGAATAACATTTACACAATTAGATCACACCAAGAGGTCTGATATTTCATTTGTATCCATATTTTTCCCATCCTCAGCAAAAAAATTATTTTAAATCTGTAAAGGACATTCATGTAAAGGACAAAACTACTTCTTAAAAAATGTTTCCACACTAAATAAGATAATTAAAAAAATTCTAAAACCTATACTGAGGTCAACTTTGAGAATGAAGGAAAAGGAGAATGAAGGACAAAGAGATCAATATTGGATGAATAAATTATAGTAGTAGAAGTTCATTTCATCAGCCTCATATATATTTTGTATCTTGTGAATATTTCTCATATCAGATCATGTAAGGAAGATACCAACTTAATAAAACCTGAGACACTAGCTTTAAAATGGTTCAAGAATGGGATGACATTTTTTTTAAGGTGGGCGATAAAGAAAGAGGCTCGCAGAAAACTAGAGAATAAACACTGCAACACTAAACTATTCAGCAATCCCACAATAGACTTTCTTACTAAGTATAATAATATGATCTTTTTAGCATATGATTTAAGTTTTATAAGTAAGAAAGATCTAAAATTTCTAGAAGTAAAAAATTCCAGGATTGCATCTATATATTTCCACCCCAAATACATAAAAACCTTGAGAAACCCCATGGAGGATCTATAGTTTCACTACAGGGTTCTCTCTGCAAAAGAGCTAGCAAGTACATTGATTATCACCTCAGAAGACATGCATACCATTTTCAATCAAATAAACGTGATAGGATGCAAGTTTTAAACAAATGTAATAATTTCTCAATAGATAAATTGAAACATTTGCATTTCTTATTGGATCATGCAGGGAACCTAGGTCTTTTCTTCTGAAAAGGTGCAGTATAAAAAAAAACCATTAAGACCTGGGTAAGATACATAGATGATATTCTATTCTTCTGGGCAGGGCCACATGGATACGTTAAGTAAAAGAAAAGTATCTCAGATCATTGGCACATCTTGAAAACAGATGAATGTCCATGGGAATAATCCTGAAGAAACCTCCCTTTGGTTACAAGAGGGGTAGAAACTTTAAACATATATTGCTGAAAAGCCATTTTTACGAAGAAAGATGAAGAACTGACCTGTGTAGCATTGTAATCACATGCACAAAACAAAATGGGTCACAGATCACTTGGCAACAAACAGTACATTAAAAAATACATCAATTGTCATAGTGAGAATGTCATATATTGCATTGCTTGCTCATTTGACATAAAGTATATTGGAATGTCAACAGGATGATTCTGATTGTGCATACTCAAGCATATAAGTACAATTACGTTTGCAGATATTTTTTAAGAGTAAGAAAATGGCTAACTTCCGTGGTGAATCATTGATTGTAATTTAACAAGTTTGAGCCTTTATACATTAAAACTAGATATTAGAGGTGGAGACAGAAATAAATGTTACATAGTAATTAAGGTTGAAAAAAGACTTTCAGTCCATCAAGTTCAACCTTTTAGGATCTCCTCTGATATGCAATATGCAGATTAGTTATTAATTAATGTATTGTTAATTAGTTGTTAATTAATTATTAATCAACTAATCATTTATTTATTTTAATTATTAATTAATCCAGAGGAAGGCAAACAGAAAAAAACCCAAGTGATACTTGGTCAATCGTCTCAAAGGGAAAACAAATAAATTCCTTCCTGACCCCACATACTGGTGATCGGATTTCTCCCTGGATCAATATTCTCTCTGTAATTATCCAGATAACCCTGAATTCCCTTTTTAATTATAAATAAATCCAGTCCCCTTTTAAAGTTATCCACTGTCACCACCTCCTCTGGTAGAGAATTCCACAGATTAACCACCCTTACTGCGAAGAACCCTTTTCTTTCTTTAAAGTGGAATCTTTTTACTTCTAACCTCAAGGGATGTCCTCTTGTCAATTGAAAACCTCTTGGCAAAAAAAGCTCCCTTGACAAATCTTTATACTGACCCTGGATGTATTTATATAAGGTAATCATATCTCCTCTTAGACGCCTATTTTCTAGAGAAGATAAGCTTAATTTGGTTAGTCTTTCTTCATAACTTAGCCTCTCCATTCCCCTTATTAGTTTTGTTGCCCTCCCCTGTACCTTTTCCAGCTCTAAAATGTCCTCCTTATGAAGTGGTGTCGAAAATGATACTCCATATTCCAAATTAGGGTGTACTAGAGATTTGTATAGTGGCAGAATTATATTTGCTTCCCTGGCTTCTATACCCTTCTTAATACATGCTAATGTTTTATTTGCCTTTGCAGCTACTGCTTCGCTTTGAGCACTGTTACCTAGGTGGTTATCCACAAGCACTCCCAAATCACTTTCAATATCTGATACCCCTATATTTGCTCCACTAAGATTATAAATTGCATGGCTATTTTTCCTTCCCAGATGCATAACTTTACATTTATTGATATTAAATCTCATCTGCAATTTAGATGCCCATGTATCCTAGAGAAAGAAACTAAATAGATCTACTTCCTGAATTCTATATTCCTGTATGGATTGAATAAACAAAACAATTATAATGTGTTCATCTAAATCATCATGCTGTAAATTGATACTCTGTCTCCAACAGATATAAATAAAAATATAATATATAAACATACCATCATTATGGCTTGAACATATAAGCTTGGGTATAATGACTTCAAAAAACATTTGTACAATTTCTATGAATGGATCAAAGATTCAACAATATCTATATTATTTAGACAAGAGAGAATCCAGCTTCCGGCCCCACCACTCCACTGAGACAGCTCTCACTAAAGTCACTAATGACCTGCTTACTGCCAAGTCAAAAGGTCACTTTTCTATTCTCCTTCTTCTAGATCTCTCTGCTGCCTTTGACACAGTTGACCATACACTTCTACTCCATATCCTCTCCTCCCTCAGTATTCAAGACACTGCTCTCTTGTGGTTCTCATCATACCTACAGAAACGATCATTCAGTGTCTTCTTCTCCAACACCTCTTCTCCTTACCCCCTGTCTGTTGGCGTACCCCAAGGATCAGTCCTTGGCCCCCTCCTCTTCATCATCTACACCTCCTCACTTTGTGCCCTTATAAACTCTTTTGGGCTTCAGTATCATCTCTATGCAGATGACACCCGATTCTACTTCTCAGCACCAGATCTATCTCCCTCTCTTCTAACACACAGCTCCAACTGCCTCTCTAGTATATCCTCTTGGATTTCCACCCACCATCTCAATCTCAACATGTCCAAGACTGAACTCCTTGCCTCACTCCACCAGATTATCCTCCTGCCTGAAAACATTCAAAACCTTTCTAAAAACACATCTTTTGAAAGAAGCATATCACCTTCCACCATAACACACTCTCACCTCCCTCCTTTACCGAACACACTATCTTTAGGTTGTAAAGTCTGTGAGTTTCAATCACACAAGTTGCTTTGGGGAAAGCACTATGGATACTGGATTCAAGGCTCAAAGACAGGGCCCTCCTTGCTTTGCTATATTTTATTTGTATCTTTGTCTTGAACTTATCTTATTTACAGTGCTACGGAATATGTTGGCGCGTTATAAATAAACAATAATAATAATGTAAGTCCATAATTTCAGTGAATCTTATTAGGCAATAAGATATTTGTTTGCAGGATATTCTGTGGAGATTACAAATATTTAGAAATAACATAAGTACTCTGATGTTCATAAAAATATATGTCATAAAAGTATATATAATTTTTGTGTTAGTAGAGTGAATGTCTATACTATATATGACAAAGTTCTATAAATAGTAACATTGATTAGTATATTGTCATTGTAAATGAATATATGTACTTAAAATGGCTACACGTTTCTAAGAATTTGTGTTATAATGTCTATGATTTTTTCACAGATAGAACAAGTATAACAACAATTTAATTTGAACATGTTTTACCTGTTTTATTAAGGTTTTTTCCAGATCAATAACATATATAGTTGTCAGTAATACGGGTTGTTGCTAACGCTTGCGGGCTCGCATAGCAAGGGCTATGCGAGCTATTGCAGTTGCTGGCAAGGAGCGCCAAAGGCCCTCCTTGCGCTGGTGGAGATGAGCACCGAAGGCGCTCATCCCTATGACCCCCTACGACTTTCGGGCCGCAAATACGGACCCTCGCAAAGCGAGGGGCCTCAATTGTGGAGGTGGAGGCTCCCACATCGGCTGCAATGAGCCGCAGGCGCTCATCCCTACGACCCCCCATAGGCGCTCATCCCTACTATCCCCTACGACTTTCGGACCGCAAATACGGAGCCTTGCGATGCGAGGGGCCACATTTGCGGAGGTGGAGGCTCTAAGATGCCTCACAATCGATTAAAAACGACCACACAAGCTGGACTTTGAAAAAAAAAAAAACACTCAATGACTAACTATGGACTTACACAAAAAAATACAAGCCGTGGGACTTAGAAAATAAAAAATTGCGGACTTACACAAAAAAAATGACGACAAGTTGGATTTAGAAAAAATCCATTAGGGACTCGCAAAAATACAAACTTAGCAGACACAGGGCACAGCGGCAAACATTATAAAACACAAAAATACCCACAGCAAGGGGGGACACCCAGGACCTATGCAACACTGCTTAAACCTCAATTTCAGTCAAATTTACAAAGTTTAGACACTTGAAAATCCCGTAAGCGAGAGAAAAAATGGCAGCCGAAAAAAATGAAAACGAGGCTACACGACCCCTAAAGCCGCTAAATACCACAAAGCAAATACGTTTTTTACAAAAACCTGTATGACCTACAACATACACCATTACCAAGGACGATACATCATACAAACCCGCCTACCACATACACATTCGCCGCCATTTCACAACACTAACTTACAGAATGTGGAAGTACACATCTACATAAACGACTTCCTCTCGCGCACACATCCTATTTACACTACACACTATGCACATTGCTGACACTTACACCTCAGCTCAACAACACTGCAAATCTACATTATATGCTGCAGGAACATCAAAACAGATTGTTAGCTCTTCAGCACATTCCTTGCTGCCTATATTAATTACAAAGAGGTAAAGTATATTAATTTATGATTTCAATAATGAAGTAATTTGCATAAAAAAATGAAATAGACACAAAACAAAAAAACAATTAACACCAAACTAGCACAAACAACCACAAACACCTTCACCGCGCCACCCACAAGGAGCCCCAACGCTCCTTATAGGTCACAAACTACACCAGGGGAGAGCCTTGCAATAAGCGACAAAACGGGATCACTGCAGACCTTACAATAAGCGGACCTTACAATAAGCGCAAAAGCGCATATCATAACAACAACCAACAGAAGGCGCTCAGCGACAGCCTCGCAATGAGCGCACAAGGATCTCAGACCACCACAACACTTACTCTCTGTGGCAAACAGCATTACGTGCCTTACAATATTATTGCCATCATTTTTTGACGGGCAAGTCGCTAGTATTATATTTTGAAAGAAACTTATAGGATCTAGACACATCTCCTTTAAAAAAAAATATGGATTACTTAATTTTACTGTAATTTATTTCATTTGTTATTTCTGCAACAAAAATGTACCAATCCCTTATAAGCCTAATCCCATTTGATCATTACTACACATAACCATGGGGGTCTATTGAGACTCATAGAATCTAAAAATTGCCACAGAAGTACTTGAAGACCCTGAGCTAACTCCTATGGCATTTACACACTAACTAGCCATGGAGGTCCTGCAATATAAGAACAAATCATATATTGCATAGAAAACAGGATATTTACCATGGAGGACCTGGAAGGATCTCCTTGGCCCCAATGATTGACCCCGTATGCCATGGCAGTTCTAGAAGGACTTTTGTGACATTAAACATTAAACACTATCCACAGGATCCTGTAAGGATCTTCAATCTGAGTATTCTGGTTGGTTAAATTAAATGTCCATGACAATTGAGCAGTTCTGTTTGGCTGACATATGTGGAACATTTCTATTTTTGCCACAAAAAGCCATTTGTGTCATGGGAGTTCCTCTTAGAAGGGACTCCATCAATTTTAGTAATTTAGAGCAGTGTGCATTTTTTTAAATCAATTTGGATAGCCTGAATAGTCCAGGGCAGAAGATTGAGGACAAGTGCTTTGATTATTGCTGGATGAGCATTAAAGGGATCTCCTAAAAGCATGTTAAAACACTTTTTGAATTTATGAAATAAGTGCATTTTTCCTGAGAAATCAAATACAATAAAATCTGTGATCCAAGCATGTAATAGTCTGACCACTTGCTTTTGCCCTATTGCAGTCTATCACATTTCAGGGGCGTGTGTCTTTCAAGCTAATGGTAAGACTGCTTACATTTACAATTTGAAGGGAACTGACCTTTTGTAATTTCTAATGGCAGAAAGTTCAGGTTATTGCTCTCTTGCTCCTCTGGAATTTGAACAATGTAGACCAGTGCTCTGCTCGCTCTGGTGTCAGTTGGTGTAGAGATCAAAAGGACAAAAAAGAAGAAAAGAACACAATTTTGAGTTAGTGAATATTGTCCACAAAATTTAAATTCTTTGATTAAAAACTCAATTTTATTAAACTCTTTAAGTTCTCTTAAATTATGTACAGTTAAGAACAAGTGAGTATTTTACTGCTCTTAATAAATGACATCACACTATATAAGAAATATATCACATATATAGCTGTGAGCAATACGGGTTGTTGCTAACGCTTGCAGGCTCGCTATGCGCTCTTCCCTACAACCCCAAACAACTTAGGCAGGGAGCACCGAAGGCACACACTGAACTGGTGGAGAGGAGCACCATAGGCACTGATCCCTACAACCCGCAGGACTACAGTTCAACATAAATCTACGAGCCGCGGGACTACACTTTAACAAAAACATTCCTTATCCAATTCACATTGCGAAACCCGTAGCAGTTTAAATTTTTTTTTTTTTAATTATGACTTGTAACACTTTACAAAGCAAAGCGCAGACTTAAAAAAAAAATACCCCACAAAATACCCCCAAAAAACATTTAAAAATATCACACACACCATGGGGGGACAGGCAGGATGCCCGTCAGTGGGGTTGGTTGCAAATTTAACTTGGATTTCATCAATTTCGAGATTGAAAAATCGCACAAGCGAGAGAAAATATGGCGGACAAAAAAAAAACGTAAACGAGGCTAAGCACCTAAAATTACAACACCTACTCGGAACACTTACCCAAACTCAATAACACTTCATACAGCACATAACACACATCATGAGCTCCGTAACACATACAAAATCACGGACATTTTTTATGCAAGAACTAAGTAACTTGCGCAAAATGACAGCTGGAACGCAAATTGACGGATGCAACGCAAATAGCGCATGCGTATTGCGTTCTAACGGTTTCTACTTCAGCTCCAAGTCTATAAATACTGCAAACTTTCCAGAAATTTCTACATTTATCCTCAGGTGATGAACAGTGTGACTGGATATTTCACTGGTGGTGTTACTTCTGAAGCAACTTCATTATCACTTTAGAAGTTTAAAATCTGAAAATGACTGAAAATAGGTAAGCTATAATTAATTAATTTATTAATTTATTAATACATTATAATTACATTACGAATTAAAAAAAAAAAGATTGTAAAGGACAATTTTATTCATATACAGTAACATTTCAAATATATCAAACGTTTATTAATTGATATTAATGAATGGTCAGTTTAAAAAAGAAAAAAAAAACATTTCAAATATTGACACAAAAAAATAATTACTGAAGAAATTATAAGCCATTATTCATGTATAGTAAAAATTCAAAGAGAGAATGTTTACATGGGCTAAAATGCTACATATTTCAAAGAAAAAAAAGAGACATTTCTAAAACAACATAACTTTTATTAACATTTCTTTTAAACCCTAATTTATGCTTTAAAAAAAAAATAGATATACATATATATTTACACTGCATTTCACAATTTTCTTTTTTTTATCATTTTCAACAGACTCTGCCTGAACAGTGTCACTAAATAATTTGCAGCACTGCACGGTTTAACACGGACTGTCAAATCTGCAGCAATTTACAGACAAGAAATTAAAATCAACAGGTAATGTATAAAACCAAAATTTTGTTAAAAAAAAAAAATATCAGTGACTTAAAAAAAAATTGTATTTACAATATTTCAACATTTCTATTTCTCTCTATCTTTTTCAAAAGACACTGCCTGAAGAGTGTTGCAGGAAGATTGGTAGCTTCTCATTGTCATTTATACAAGTAATAATTGAACATAACAGGTGAAGTATTAGAAGTAAGAAAAATAAAAAAATAATAATCCTGTTTGGTGTGCAACATAACTAACCCTCTAAGCCTAACCCCATAACCTACAACCTTAATGCTAACAGTGACGCCCAAAAAAACGAATATCACAAATAAAATAAAAAATATATTAATTCCATAATGCCAATAGTGGCGCACACAAAACAGGATACTACAACAAATGTTAACGCATATAAAATACAAGAATATATCCTGTTTTTTGTGCACCAAACTCAAAGCCTAACCCCATAAGCTAAACCTGTAATGCCAACTGTTGTGCACACACACAACAGTATACTACTACGAATATTGTCATATTTCAACAGACACTGCCTAAAGAGGGTCGCAGGAACATTGGCAGCAGGGGACCCTCTGTCATTTATACACAACTAATAATTCTACAGAACAGGTACAGTATAACAAGTAAAAACAGAACAAAATAATCTGTCCTGTTTGGTGTGCGCCAATGTCAAAAAGCACTGCAACATAAATAACCCTCTAAGAGTAACACCAGAACCTACAACCCTAATGCTAACACTCACACACACAAAAGAAACATATCACAACACAAAAACAAAAAAATTCAATCTATAATGACAATAGTGGCGCACAGAAAACAGGATACTACAACAAATTTTGGTAACATATAAAATGAAAAATATTTTATGTTTTCTATGCCACAACCTATAAGCCTAACCCCACAACCATAACACATCATCTCAACAGTGGCGTACACAAAACAGGATACTACAACAAATATTGTTAACACATATAAAATAGAAGGATATACTCTGTTCTCTGGGCATCAAACTCAAACACTAACTCCATTACCTAAACCTCTAATGTTAACTGTGGTGCGCACAAAACAGTATACTGCTACAAATATTGTTAACACATATAAAATTGAACAATAAATACGCTTTTCTGTGCATCAACTGATAAGCCTAACCCCATAACCTAAACCTCTATCAACTGTGATGCACACAAAATAGGATACTACAACAAATGTTATGAAAACATAATAAATGCAAGGATCTATCCTATTTATATGCACCACTCTCTAAGCCTAACCCCATAAGCTAAACCTCTATGAATATATACAATATGTAAGTATATATCCTATTTTATATGCTCTTAATGCAAAAATGTTATTTTAACATTTCCATCTCTCTCTTTAATTCGCAACAGATCCTGCCTGAAGACTCTCATCATATCCACAGCAATTTCAACAGAACACATTAAAACAAAAGAGGTACAGGTATTACAAGTAAAACAAAAATATTTGATAAATCCATAATGCCAATACTACTGCACACAAAATAGGATACTACAATAAATGTGGTTAAGAGATAAAATGAAAAATATATTCTGTTTTCTATGCCTCAACCTATAAGAGTAATACCACAACCAAAACCTATAATGCCAAATGAGGTGCGCATAACACAGTATACTGCTATCAATATTGTTAACACATATAAAATCTACAAACAAATCCTGTTTTTGGTGCACCAACCTCTAAGCCTAACGCTATAACCTAAACTTCTAATGCCAACTGTGGGGCACACAAAACAGGATACCACAACAAATTTGTTAACACATACTAAATCAAATAAGATATCCTGTTTTCTATGCAACAGCCTCTAAGCCTAACCCCATAACCTAAACCTATAATGACAACAGTGGTGCACACAAACCAGAAAAATACAACAAATGTTCTTAAAACATAATAAATGCAAGAATATATCCTGTTTTATATGCTCTGACTTAAAAAAAAAATTACAAGTTATTTTAACATTTCCATTTCACTTTAATTCTCAACAAACACTGCCTGAAGACTCTCATCATCTCGACATCAATTTAAAAAGACTACATTTGAAGAAAAGAGGTACAGTATTACACAGTATTACAAGTAAAAAAAAAGAAAAGAAAACACCGCTGTTTACACATATCAAATGGAAGTACCTAAACTGTTTTGTGTCTGCCTTTGTACAAACGTACTGCACGCTAACTAACACTCTAACATAACCCCATAACTGTAAACCTCCATTAACAACATTGCCACATGCAAAACAGCATAGGAAGAAAAATCAAAATATGCTTCCTAAACCCTAATGGCAACAGTGCTGCACACAAAACTGAAAACGACAATGCTCTTAATATATACAAAATGGATGAATATATCAAATTTCTGGTGCAAAACCATCTAAGCCGAAGTCCATACGCCAAACACCTAATGACAACAGTAGCGCAAAAAAAAACCAACTAAGCATATAATAACAACACTGCGACAAAGAGAACACGTTAACACAAGAAATGCTGTTCTCATATACAAAATAGAAGGAACTATCATATTTGCTGTACACCTTTCACACCACACACTGTAACTCTAACTAATCTGATGTCTAACCTCACAAACCTAACCTCACAATGCAAACAGTGGTGCACACTAGAGATGTCGCAAACAGTTTGCCCGCGGACTATTCGCAGCGATTTTGGCATGTTCGAGTTCGCAGCGGACGGTGAACACATGCGCTTTTCGGTTCGCCCCCTATACTTTATCATTGAGGAAACTTTGACCCTGCACCTCAAAGTCAGCAGACACATTCCAGCCAATCAGCAGCATAAACTCCCTTCCAGAGCCTTCCATCTGAAGGACAGGCTAATATTCTGCTCTGTTTCACCAGTCATAGTTGGTGTACCATACATTGAAAAAAAACAACCCTTTTTTCCTTTAATCTAATTTCAGTTGCCTGCCTGTGTCAGGCTTACAACTTATATTGTGCTCAGTGAAATAAAACAACACTTTTTTGACTGTAATAGATTGAATAGCAAATGCCTGCCTACAGGCGTGTGTGTGAAGCCTATTGCATCTACTCTGCCAACTTTTGCCAGTGCACAGTGACACTCATATCTGGTGGCACCATAGATTGCAAGCGCAGTGCCCCAAATTTGAAGTAGGAGGTCCGACCAAGCATCTTTTTCCATCTCCCTGTTCCAAAAATCAATGCCATATACACGTCCCTAATAGTGGAAGTAACAGGGATTAAACCGATAGGAATAGCACTACTTAACAGTACACACCTTATAATAATGCAGACAGAGGCAACGCAGAGAGAGGAGTCTGAAGAAGAGGAGTCCGAGGAGGAAGGTGGCTTTGAGGAGGTGGAAGACCAAACACAGCAGGCGTCCCAGGGGGCTTGTTGTCACCTTTCGGGGACCCTTGGTGGCTGGGTGGAGGAAGAGACCTTCAATGACATCAGTGAGGACAAGGAACGGGACATGGCTAGCTTGGTATCCAACCTTGTGCAAATGGGGAGTTTGCGGTTGTGCAAAGGGACTGTTTGCGGTTGTTTGCGGTGCATTAAATGGGGAGATTGGGGAGACATCATACCTGATGTTTTAAAGCATGTTATTCCAAACAATTTAGGAATGTTAGGTGACTTATGCCCTTTATGGCTTAAAACCAGACTCTGCATCAACTATGTAATTTTCCGTGGGAGTTTTGCCATGGATCCCCCACTGGCATGCCACAGTACAGGTGTTAGTCCCCTTGAAACAACTTTCCCATCACTATTGTGGCCAGAAAGAGTCCCTGTGGGTTTTGAAATTCGCCTGCCCATTGAAGTCTATGGCGGTTTGCCGGGTTCGCTCGTTCGCGAACATTTGATGGAAGTTTGCGTCCGTTGTTCACGAAGCGAAAATTTGATGTTCGAGACATCACTAGTGCACACAAAACAGGATATGAGAAAAAAAGTTAAAACAAATCAATAAACAAAGGAGCAAAAGTACTAATGGACTACTTTTTTTTACAGAATAATATGGCAGATACTGAGAAGAAACAGGAAAATAAAAGACATCACACTAGACAATGTCAAAGAACATGGGCAGATCATCAGATGCCGGAGCAGAAGGAAATTCAACGACAAAAAGAACGGGAGAGACTCACAAGCAAAAGATTAGCAGCTGACAAGCTAACATCCAAGACCAAGAAGGCTACTAAAAAACAAAACCATTTAGAAAATGTGGATCAACAATCATATAAGAATTATAATGAGGATTTAGACAGTCACATTGATATATCTTCTCACAATTGTCCTTTACTTAAATCTTTAGCAGTAGAGGTTCATAATTGTGGTAATATGAATATTGTCTGTCAGTTTTGTTGGGCTTATCATTTCCAACAGGAAATACCCAGAGATGGCCAGTTTGTTAGTTGCTGTCAAAAAGGCAAGGTAAGACTTCCACAAAGACAACAATTCCCAACATATTTAAAAAGTATTATGACAAAGCTGTCTTTCCCTAACTACCAAAATTTCAAAACAAATATAAGGTCCTATAATAGTGCCCTATCCTTTGCATCTATAGGTGCAACATAAGCTGCTAATGTGCCAGGACATGGCCCTTACTTTTTCAAAGTACAAGGACACATTTACAATTGTACTTCTAATTTATATCCAGAAGAAGGGGAGCAAAGAAAATTTGCTAAACTATATGTCCTAGATACTATGGAAGCTGTTGAACAACATATGCAGCTCCCAGAAAATAAAAAAAATGCTTACCCATTGTGTTTGAAGAGCTTGATACAATTATGGCCCAAAACCCGTACACTCAAGCCTATAAAAAAAATTGTCAGAAATAGAACAAGAACAAATAATTAATGCACAATTACATCAGTTACCAATCCCAAAAGTCAATATGGTTCTTAAAAGAGATCGCCATACTGATAAACGCTGTTACAACTTACCAACATCAAATGAGGTTGCAATGGTCTTTCAAAATGAAGAGGGAGAATTACCATTTTAAAGGGATATTAGAATATATCCCAGAAATGAGGAGTAACCTTTTATCAACATAAGTATCTTAAGAGCAAATTTAGATCCAATTACATATCCAATTTTTTTTTCCAAATGGGGAAGCCGGATGGCAACCTAAATTAACACTTGAGAGTTACCCAAGTTCAAAAGTACCTGTTAGAAATAACATTTCCATGCCTCAATTTAAAGTAGCTCAAACTGCCATTAGTGATGGATTTAATCCCATTTTATGTGGTGGAAAACTGACACAACAATGGATCATTGATTCATATTTGCAAGTTGAGGCAAATAATTTAAATTTCATCAAATATCAACAAGATAAACTACGTGTAGAACAGTATTGTAGATTGATGGATTATGTCGCTGAGACACCTACAAACAGAGAGCATGCAGCTGCCAAAGCCATCATTTTACCTTCTTCTTTTCAAGGATCTACTCGCAGTATGCGAGAGAGATACAATGTTGCTATGGCTATTGTAACTAAATTTGGAAAATTAGATTTATTTACTACATTTACATGTAATCCACAATGGCCAGAGATTGTACAGTATCTGCTAATTGGACAAACTGCTTCCGATAGACCAGATTTGGTGGCAAGAGTCTACAAAATCAAATTAACTGAATTAATACATGATATAACCATAACTCAGTTATTTGGCAAATGTCTGGCTTATGTTTATACCATAGAGTTTTAAAAACAGAGGACTTCCAGATGCACATATGCTTATAATTCTTTAGGAAAAATATAAATTGGATACTGGTGATAAAGTGGATTTAGTCATCATTGCTGAACTACCAGATCCAGAATTACATGGTAGACTATGAGATTGCAACTCATTGCATGATTCATGGACCATGTGGAGATATTAATCCACAATCACCATGGGCCTCATTCTATTAGCGGCCGTAAATCGTCCGTAAGGCTGCGATTCCTTGCGGGGGTTCAGTTAACTCGCGATTCTATTATACGGCCCCGCAAGGATCTCCTGTTACAGCCGGCCGCATATCTTGGAACCGGCCGTAAGCGGTGAAATATAAAAACTCAAAAATAAATTCAAGCCTGCACTGTACAGCTCTGTAAATGCTAGGGATCATATTGGGGAACATGAGGATTAAAAGGAACCCACTCTCAAGCTTGCACATCAGCCCAAACCAGAGTTCAAATTAACTGTTTATTTTCCGGCTGCGGCGTGGGCATGTCTGAGGTGCTCCAAGCACTCTGGACTTTTTACATGGATATTTTACGGATATTAAAAATCAAATATTTTACGGATTTGAGTATAGGATAATTATGTGCTATTTTTTCTAACACCTAAAATCCCTTTATAGTCTTCTCAAAGTGCAGGATGACTTTATTTGAGCTATTTTATGTGCTTAATTGGTGCTAGCGGGACCTCTTTCCTGCAAGTAAGCAGCGGTTCGCTTTTAGCCTTGCAGAGAGGTTTCCCGGAGCAATTGAATTGCAAATAGGAATTTCTTACGGCCGAAACTCTTGCGGCCGTTTTAGATCAAAGGATTTCCTCTGGCGCGAGCGGCCGCAAGAGATAGCAAGGCACCGGCCGCAAGCCTGCCGGAGCCTCCGGCCGTAAGGGAATAGAATAGCCGAATAGCTTGCGGCCGGTCCTTGCGGCCCCGCAACGGCTGCGGCCGCTAATAGAATGAGGCCCCATGTATGGAAAATAAAAAATGCACTAAAGAATTTTCAAAAGATTATAGAGACAAAACGTATGCCAATTGTGATGGCTATCCATTATACAGAAGAAGAGAAGGCCAAAATGCCATTATTCATGGGGGAAAAAAAGTTGATAACAGATATGTGGTGCTATACAATCCACATTTGCTCATGAAGTATAATGGACACATTAATGTGGAAGCTTGCACTTCTATAAAATCCATTAAATATGTCTACAAATATATTTACAAAGGCTATGACACAGCTACTGTAGTGGTCAAAAGTGCAGAAATTCCTGAACAAGCTGAGTTATTACAGGATGAACTTGCATCTCATGTAGATGCTCACTATGTAAGTGCGCCAGAAGCAATGTGGCGTCTTCTCAAATTTGAAATGCATGATCGCTCACATGCAGTATATCGATTAGCTGTACATTTGCCGTAAAAGACACTTAGTTTATTTCAATGTTGGAAATGAAAGAAATGCTTTGGCACAAAGTGAGCATCGCCAAACTACACTAACTGCGTGGTTTCAATTAAATTGTACTGACTTGGAGGCAAGGGAAGTGTTGTATATTGACATTCCCTACTATTATGTTTTTGTTAATGGATTATGACGAAAAAGAAAAAGACGTGCTTACGTTTACTCCTTTTAAATGTTCCTGTTGCACAAAGTTTTGAACAGGTGAGAACTGTTAATGACACAGTTTATGACACATTTCGTTTAGCTGCGTGACACAGAAACTTCATGGCTGATGATACAGAATGGGAAAGATGTCTAGAAGAAGCAGCACTGGGTCAAATGCCACGGCAGATGAGGGAACAATTTGCATTCATTTGTATTTTCACAAATGCTCCAAATGCATTAGCTTTGTGGGACAAATTTAAAACAAAGATGTGTGAAGACTTTTTGCAATAATACATTGAGCCTATTGCAGAATTAAAAGCATTAATTGAAATTCAAGAGGTCTTTCTTTCTTATGGATTAAATTGTGCAAATTTTAATCTGCCAGATCCAGGATTCATAGATGAAATACATTTTGAAGACTATGATATTCAACTTCAAAACCAAATAACACAAGAAAGACTTGCAACTTTAAATATCTTACAATTGCAAGCATTTAACGCCATAAAAAGTGCACTAGAGGATAACTTGCTCAAATAGCTTTATTTCTATCTAGATGGATCTGGTGGATCCGGAAAAACGTATCTATATAATTTATTGATGAGTTTTGTTCACGCACAAGGTGAAATTGCACTGCCATTTGCAACAACTGGAATTGCTGCACTTTTGTTAGAGGTGGAAGAACTGTGCATAGTGGATTTAAACTGCCAGTTCCTATTCTGAAAACATCAGTGTCGGATATAAGAATGACATCTTTACAAGCAAAAAAAAATTAGAAGTTATTTATTTAAGAAAAGTTATTTAATTATCATCAATGAAGCTATAATGATGCCATGCCATGCTCTACAATGCATTGACCGTTTGTTGCGTAAAGTCATGGATAATGATTTGCCTTTTGGTGGAAAAGTCATGTTGTTGGGTGGAGATTTTAGACAAACATTACATGTTGTTGTCCATGGAAATCACACAGACATTGTAGAAACATGTATTAAGTCAATTACACTATGGAAACTCTTTACTCACCTCAAATTAGAACAAAATATGAGATCACAAGTACAAAATGAATTCAATGAGTGGTTTATCAAAATTGGAGAAGGAAAAACAGAACAAATTCAGTATTTACCCGATGATACTGTAGAAATTCCATCTCATATTATTTGCAAACAGGACAATATATCGGCTATATTCCAAAATACAATAAGTAACAACAATTATGCAGAGCTTGCAACAAAAGTATTATTAAGTTAAAAAAATAAAGATGCATTGCTTCTGAATAATGAAATATTAAAATTAATAGATGCACCGCCAAAAAAAGTGCAGATTGTGTACTTGGTGATGACAAAGAAACTCAGACAAACTCTTCAACTGAATTTATTAATTCATTAACTCCATCTGGAATGCCACCACATATTTTGCAGCTAAAAAAGGTGCAATTGTCATGTTACTGAAAAATATGAACCCAAAAAAAAGGACTATGTAATGGAACCAGATTAATTGTCCAAGAACTAAAAGATCATTCATAAATGCAGATATTCTCAATGATACCCATAAAGGTGAAAGTGTTTACATACCAAGAATAGATTTGGCACCAAGTGAAAGTAGCTTGCCTTTTGTACTTCAGATGAAGACAATTTCCCATCATCATGGCATTTGCCATGACCATTAATAAATCACAAGGACAAGCTTTTAAATCCGTTGGAATCTTTTTAGAAGAACCAGTATTTGCACATGGCCAGTTAACTGTATGTTGCATTTTCAAGATGCAAGAATCCAGAGGAAATAAAAGTTTATATTGAAAACAACCAAAGTCAGGATGATTTATTAGATGATGAACGAATTTTTACAAAAAACATTGTCTACTATGAAGTACTGTAAATTCAATTACAAACAAAACCAAATTGCTACGATGCCACAAAGAACCCAATTCAATAAGCAACAGTGCTCTTATATCTACGTCAAATTCACAACAAATATAGAAAACAGTAGTTTTATTTTGAGGACGCAATTTTATGTCACTCAGGCTCTTTTTAGAGGACCACTATTTTGCTTAGGAAACTCTATAAAATGGCAAAAAAAAATGAGAACAGTGGTTATACTCCGTGGACGAACTTTGATGTCTGGTGGTCTCTTTTTAGAGGACCACTATTTCAGTTAGGAAACTCTATGTGCCATTTTCAACAAATACAGCCATAAAAAAAAAAGAAAAAACAACAACAATCAACAGTGGTTATATCCCATAGACAAAATTACAAGTCTGTTGGGCTCTTTTAAAGGGAACAACTTTGAAAGACAAAACAAAAAAAAAATGGAATGTCTTGGAAGTCACTTTTGTCAGGATTGGCCTCACAAAACAATTACCTTGCATTTTGTTATCTTTACGGTTTCCATTTTAATACTTTAAGTTCATGCTTGTAATGTTACAATTCTATTTTTCTTTCTATGTAATTAATGTTTATTTAAGGTTTAATGTTAGTAGCACGATCATCATTTGTTGCAAAATGTAAATGCTTCATGATATACAGAGTATTGATCCAGGGACTGATCCAATTGCCAGTTAATGGGGTAAGGAAGGAATTAATTTTTTTTGCCCATTTTGAAACAATTGACAAACTTTCAGTGTTTTTTGTTTTTTGTTTTCCTACCTCTGGATTCAATATTCAAGATCACTATATTTTTAAATAATTTCATTTAAAATGTTTGCATTGTTAACATTGTATTATACAAGGTTTGAAAAGTTAATTTCAAGAATGTTATTAAGAATGTATGTAAGTTGCAGCATAATCATTTCAATGTATAATTAAATAGACAGGATTCATCCAGGGAGTAATCCGATCGCCAGTTACTGGGGTCAGGAAGGAATTAATTTTGTTCCCTCTTTGATACAATTGGCTTAGTTTCAATGTTTATTTTCACTGTTTGCCTTCCCCTGGATTCCATGCCTATGTGCTTTAAACTACTAGTTGCATGTTAAGGAGCATTCTGTAATGGTTTAAAATACTCATTTATACAAAGTTGACCTATTGATGTTAGTATTGTTAAAAATAATTCACTCAACACTATTTACAATATAACTTGCATGTTACAAACCATTATGTCATGGTTCACAATATCTATTCAGACAAAATGCATATATTGTTCCATTATTACTGCATACATGAAAATTCAAAAGTTTGATATGGTTCAACAGTTCATTGTTAAAAAAATAAAAAAGTTTATTATAAATTTTGATACTTCTGTGGAGATAAAAAAAAAGGTTAAGAGTCTCAGATAATCACATTGTGTCACAAACAGCATTCCCAGCTTTAAAATTGTATTGACCGTCATTTTTTCATGGGCAAGTCGCTAGTTAATTAATATTAATTGCTCTACTTCTATCATATAACAGGGCTCCCCCCTATTCCTCTTACTCTAAAATATCCTTGTCTTTGTGATTACTTTCTTTGCACTGACTTTAAATCACCACATAAAAAATGATCCCTTAGGCTTATTGATACTTTTTGGATTACCATTTTTTGTAGAAGTTTTACTCTCAAAGATATTGTTGCAACTCTTACACTACAAATTAACAAATTAATTGCAACAATAGTTTATTTTTGAAAATAATTATGTGGCACTGACCACATTAAAGGTAATCACCTTAGGATTATTGATAGTTTGTTGCTAATCACCATTTATAGATGTTTTACTCTCATGGATATTGTTACAATTCTCACACCTTTAAAATTAATCTGTGTTGCTTTTTGCAGTTGCTTACTCTTCCATTCTACTGCATATTTTTTCTTTATTTATCAAGTTAGTTACCGTTCAAGTGGATAGCAATAGTAGTTTGGATCTGCAATACTTTGATTGGGCCAATTGAATAGGGCTCAATATAAGCACAGAGCATAATTTTTTACAGAAGTTTTTAGTTAGTGAAGACCTTGCTTTTGGATGGAAGTTCAATAACTAAAAACTGTAAAAAAAAAAATGCTACGTGCTTATATAGAGCCTTTTTCAATTGTCTGAATTGCAATTTAATAAGGCTGCTTATGTGCACATAGCCTTGATATTTAGCCCCAATAGCCAGTGTCAGACTCACCGTTCCCTCTCCTGTGTCTCTTCTCCCCCTTCTCCTTCCTTTGTGTTTCTGCCCTCCCTCCCATGTCTTTTCCCCACCTCTCCCTCGTCTGTGTATCGTTCCCCCTCCCCTGTGTCTCCTTACCCCTCTCTCTTTCACCCTTGTGTCTCCTTTTCCTCTCTCCATCCCCTGTGTCTCCTTCCCCCATGTCCCTTTTCTGTGTCTACTTTCTCCCCTCTCTCCCTCTCCTGTTCCTCCTTCCCCCTCTCCTTCCCTTGTGTCCTTTTCCCCCTCCTCTCCCTGCCCTGTGTCTCGTACCTGGATGCAAACCTGAAAGCAGCACCACACTAACCTTCTCTGTGGCTCCTATCCTCTGGTCACAACTACTTTCTGGATCAAGCCACGCATTGCGCATGCTCATCTTGATCCAGAAAGTAGGTTTGGAACGGGAGCTGCAGAGGAGAAGACGGTGAGTGCGGCGCTGCTGACAGGGTTGCATCCAGGTACGTGCTTTGCGATGGTGGGAATGCAGAGTGATGGAGCCCCTGATGGTGGTAGATGCTATGGATGGGCAGAGGGGTTGGAGGGAGGTTATCCTCCTAGGCCTGGCTCTGCTGGGGGTGGGGGTGCAAAGTGATGAAGCCCCTGATGGTGGTGGATTCTCTGGGTGAGCAGAGGGGTTGGAGGTTATCCTTTTAGGCTTGGCTCCTTCAAAACCGTAGTCGTGCGGGCCTCGCAAGTATTAGTGGGGCGGGGGGAGAGCCGTGCGGGCCTCACGATGTGCGCCTATGGAGCTCATTGCGAGCCGTGCAATAAGCGCCTATGAGGCGCTCATTGCAGCTTGCACAAGTGCCAGTTGTGATCCCGCAACTGCGGGCCTCACTTTGCAAGGCTTGCAGTTGCGGCGCTTGCTTCGTTAGTGTCGCAAAGCATGATGGTTTTAAACAGGCAACCACTACCATTACCTTTTGTATGAATTTGAACAATCAAAAAGCTTAAATCTCTTAGTCAAACAGCTAACACGTACTATCCACTCGAATCTTTTAACTATTCAAAAATATTAAATTAACACTAGTGTGATTTTACAGATATGGGTTGTTTGCAATATTATAATACATTGGTGGGCATTTAAGAGCCTCCATGGTGGGTAAGGGCTCATTTAAGTCGGTAGAGGTTAATGGGATTGAGCTGTGGGTCCTATAATGGGGTTATATTTTGCATAGTTACATAGTAATAGAGGTTGAAAAAGACTTTTATTCCATCAAGTTCAACAATTTTAGATGATCTCTGCAATATGCAGATTAATTGTTAACTGATCCAGAGGAAGACAAACAGAAAAAAAAAAAAACAGAGACTAGCTAGGAATGGTACATAAAAAATATGCTTCACAATTTAAATAATTATTAACATAGTTGTATAGTAATTGAGGTGGAAAAAATACATTTACTCCATCAAGTTCAACCTTTGTAGATACCCACTGATCAGCAGTATGCAGATTGTTAACTGATCCAGAAGAAGGCAAACAGAAAAAAAAGCCCCAGTAAATTTAGCAAATTGTCTCAAAATGGAAAAAAATAAAAAACCTTTCTGACCCTGAAAACTGGCAATTGGATTCCTCCCTGGATCAATACTCCTTCTGTAATGATTCAGGATAACCCTGAATGCCCTTTTTATTTAAACATTTCATTAATGTGTTAATACACACAAAATATGTTAAAAAAAGAGAGGACCGAATACCCCAATTGAAACATTAGTCGAGTGTGTTCTATTTCAAACAACCCTTTGTTTCCTGTCTTTTAGCCAGCTTTCAATTCATAGCAGATTTTACTGCAATTCCTGCATCCCTTAGTTTGTACAATAGTCTTTCATGTGGCACTGTTTCAAAAGCCTTTGCAAAATCCAAAAGACTACATTAACTGCCTTGAAGTTCCTACTAATCTACTCATGGAAAATAATTAGATTTTTTTGACATATCCATTTCATAAATCCATGTCGACTCCTACTTATAATCCTGTTCAAATATGCAGAATTTTGTATAATACCCGTTGTTAACCCTACTAAAAGCTTTTCCACTACAGAAGTGAGGCTTACGGGTCTATAATACCCCAGATTTGATCTTGCTCCCTTTTAAAATATAGGTATGAAATCTGCTTTTCTCCAGTCATCCAGTAGAGACCCTTGGTTCTATGCCCTTCTTAATACATGCTAATATTTGACTTGTCTTTGCAGATGCTGCTTGGCATTGAGCACTGTTACTTAGGTGGTTCTCAAAAAAGCACTCCCAAATCCCTTTCAATATCTAATACCCGTAGAGTTGCTCCATTAAAGTTATAAATTGCATGGCTATTTTTCCGTCCCAAATACATAACTTTACATTTATTTGTATAACGGGGTTAACATTTTCAGTGCCACAGGGGTCTCAATAGACCCAGTAGTAGTGGGTGTCAGGTGTGAGTGGGGAAGGGAATCTTCCCGTATAGATGTTCTTACTTATTCTTACTTATTTTATTAGGAGTTAAATAGGAACTTGGACCAAGGAAACTTAGTTGATGTAGACTGTTTATATTTTGGTATGAAATATTTTGCATACTTATTTTGCTAAAATGGTGCAGAGACAAAGCCACATTAAATTAGAAGCTTGTATCTGCAATGTGGGACCCGCAACGGCTGGAAGCTTGAAGAGTTGCGGATTTATGGGGCTATTAAATTAGAACAGGCTGCGAGTTATGGGGTTGAGAGGCAAACCCGTAAACCATTTGTCGCTCATTGGATGTGTGGCCGTGAACGTGATCAATTAATCTAACTCGTATTTACGAGTTGGGATGAAGCCAATGGAAAAAAAGATAGTCAGCATTATGTCCCTGAAAAATGGAGGTGGGATTTCCAAAGCCTTACAGGGTTCAATTATGAGTTATGATCGGACCCACATTCCAGATGTAATGCAATATTGATAAAGCCATGAATATGATATTCTATCACCTGCGAGTTACAGTATATGTATTAACACACTGATTGCTGGTATCAATATAACACAAAAATTAAACATGAAATAAAGTATTTTTTGGGACTATTTGCGAGCTTGAGAATGTTGTGCTATTTATTCTAAGACGTAACATCACTTTCCCTTTCAAGTACAGTAGTGTGGTAATATGTGCATGTAAAGTGCTATGAGTTGGACTTCACCCCCCTTGTAGGTCCTCTCTAGCACTCGTTGGCTTCTTAGCTCCATTTGCGAGTTACAAATTTGAACGCCAGTGATATTGATGCAATTTAATAGCTCAATTGGAACATAGTGGTTACAGGCTTGAAATAACAAAGCATTTGTGGGCTCAAAGTTCCATGTCCTGTAGGCTTTTTTCGGCCTTGCTCCGTCTTAACCCGCAAGTCGTCTAC
This sequence comes from Discoglossus pictus, assembly GCA_027410445.1. Taxonomy (NCBI): domain Eukaryota; kingdom Metazoa; phylum Chordata; class Amphibia; order Anura; family Alytidae; genus Discoglossus; species Discoglossus pictus. Next base: position 250,136,160 of record CM050166.1, read on the forward strand.
GGGTTGCTTTAAGAGGCTAATTTAATAGCCTTAAGTCTTGTTAGCTACTTTACAAGCTATGAATCATAAAATCGTAGCAATGTAATGGTGCTGATAGTCTTTAAATGGCTAGTATTATAGAAACATAGAGCCTTGTTCAATTGAGCTATTGCATGTTACTGTAGCCCGTAATTGAAGCTGCAAGTTAATTTGCAATTCAATTGCCGTCTTTTTGCGGGGTCCAAACGGGTTATGAGTTACGGCCTTTAAAACTTTGCAATAGTTAGACCCGGAACTTACAATATCCTAAAGCCTTGGATCTTTCACGGCCACAAGACGTCTGATCGCTAAAATTGCAAATCACTATTCAATTGCAAAAATCACTCAACACCGCACCCGCACTCAAGCCTGCAAACATATATGGTTGCCCAAAGCTTACGGGTTCCAAATAGGACCCGCAAAGGGTTTACAGGCTAGTTTGTAACACTGCAAATGACAATAAAAAGACACCAATGTATTTTAAAACATGGGTAAAGCAATGGAAGCCATTGCAATTACATGCACAACAACTCCCAAATAACAAATATTGAAAAAAATGAAATGTTATGTTCATCATACGTTGTAATAGTCATGTATATGCCAATATGAAAAACCATGCTGCAAGATGCTTAAAGCTATTAAAGACACACTACCTCAATAAATTGCAACACAGATACATGCAAATGGCTGACATATTAACACATTCTCACTCACAGAGACACTAAAGTGGATCATACAAATCATAATAACACAGATCATCTTATATACATCTCACTCATTACATCTACATTGGGACAACAAATAGTGGTCAAATTACACCACCACATGACATATATCAAACACCAAGGGAACATTTGACATATGGTTGTTCAGTCCCTAAGGTGTGTCCGATTCTGTGACCCTACGGACTGCAGCACACTTACTAATGGCTCTGTCTGTGCATATCCACAAGGTTTGCATGGCAAAGATACTGGAGTGGGTTGCCAGTTCCTTCTCTAGTGGACTGTGATTTATCTGACTCTCTGCTATGACCTGCTCACCTACAGTGGCCCTACATGGTAGAGTTCACAGCTTCATTCAGGTAAACAAGCCCCTTCACCAATACCACTTAGTAATCCTGAAGGGGACCAGGGGAACATACACCATACTAATCTACTCTAACCCATCAGGAAGGACAGAAAAAACACATGGAGGCTGTGTAGAGACATGTGGATTATCAGCCAACTCACCTCCATCAGGGATAATCGCCACTAGGCCCATCCTGGAACGTCCCATGCCATTTCTGTTGCCATGTGCCAAAATGTATACCCATTCCCATTTGGTGACCTCTCATTAAGTTTTGCTGTTAATCAATTTACATTATCACCTGTCATATTTTTATCAGGCCTTCTGGGGAACATTGATACTCCACGCAATAACAAATTGTACGTTGCATATGTATTAACCCTTTATTATTATTAATATATATGATATATATTATTATATGATATCTAATGCTATTATTATTATTATGCCATGTATTAATCTATTTCATAGTAACTAGGGCTCCTTAGTTTACAGGTATAGAAATTTGACACAGATGTGATGTATGTGGATGTCTCATAACCCCAACCATTGAAAACACACTGACATGGTAAGAAATGGACAAGACTGTGCATTAATATCATGGGAGTGGTGTGGGCGGATTCCAGGATAACAAGAGGCTTTTGGGAAAAAGGGGATACCTAAAGGTGGTAATGTCATAGTCTAGAATAAGCATGATGCATAGCGCCTACCAGGGCACCATGTGGTCACTACACCACTGCATCCAGAATCTGATGAAAAAAAAGGATCATCAGAAATCACTCCATTTAATTGAAGAAACCAGTAATGTGCATAGCACTTACAACTTGTCTAGATTTGCTCAATTAAACAGATGATTAAACCGCTGGACTGTGTAATCCAATCCAGTTTCAAACATATAGTGTGTTGACAAAACAAAAATCTGAGAAATAGTGGTCAACAAAAAAAAAGGCAGAGGAGAATAAAAAAAAAAAAACACACATGTACAGTACAGTGCTAAATACTGTAACTGTAACAATTCCAACTCACCTGATTCCCATCCGCAAGCATTACTAGCATTACTAACTATTAGCTAGTTCTCAGGAGAACTCAATGGCCATGACCATTAATAACGATGTGTCATCTCACAATACATGCTTAGCTGTGACCAGAGTCAGTGGTCAAGGTATACTATCACATTCTCCATATGATATTGCTCATCAACATTGATATCACATCCATCAGCTATACAGCTGTTAGCACATGTTAAAGGATAACCATGAGGTCAGCAATAGGGGAAAATACCCATTAATACAAAGAGGACACAAAGGTCAACAGCCAAACTCAATCCTACTTACTGTACATCAGACACAAGGATCTGTTCTCAGACTGATATTGAGGTCAGGATCACATGCTTCTCTGGTACATATATCAATGATGTCTGTCATTAACATGCCATTGTGAGGAATGTCTACCTGAGAGCCACTGTGATAACCTTACACCTCATACATTTCCTTCAGAAGATGCCTTCATGGTCGTGAATTGTACAAAAAAAAAAAGAAAACAACTACAAAATACGTCCTTAAAAAATATTGGGACTGCAGCATCTCTTCTCAACAGCATTCCTTAGTGACCATCAATTGGTGGCATGTTCAACAGAACCCTACGTGTGTCCACAGAGAAAAGGATCATGGACCATGTGGTGGGAGGTAGGCATCTGCGTCACCTTGGCCCTGATGTCATCAAACCAGTGCTTGACAGACCTCACAACCCTTTGCGCTGTGTTTACTGCTGTAACCTCAGCCGCTACCTCCTTCTATCTTTCTATACATTGGCCCTGAGCTTGACTTCCCTACCCCCTGCAAGAATCCTGGGGCAGCCACGGATGGCACCAAGGAGGACCACATTCTCCTGGTGCGTGTAATTGTGGGCCCTGTGCTTGCCCTTATCCTCTTGCCCTCCTAAATATGTGGACGGGTATCCTCATCTCCCTGACCTGAACCTGAGGCCTGCCCCTCCCCGAACTACCACCCTGCCTGGGATCAGGCCCCTCCCCCACTGTCCCTCATCTAAGTGTGCCTGGTGCTAGGGCCACCCTACCACCACCCACCTTATCCTCTCCATTCTCCTCCTCCTCCACCACTTCCACCACCTCCTCCTCCTCGTCCACTCCTCCACCACTCCTAACCTCCTCTACTCCACTCCTTTCCTCCTCTCCTCTACTCGACCACTCTTCTCCTTCTCTCCTCCACTCCGCTCCTCCTCTCCTTCACTCCCAAGGGCTACCTCTCTCTCTCCTCCTCACCTTTCCTCATCTCCTCCTCCCCGCCTCTCCACTTCTCTCCCCTCCCTCCATTATAATCCCCAAAATAATATAACAATAAATCAATAAATGTTTGGCTGTATATGTATGATGAAGAAATGTTTTTTGTGTATTATGTGTATTTAATAAGTGTGGGGGATGGTGTGTTGGGGACGGAATGGGATGTGTGTGTATGGAGTGACCTGGCTCTATGTTTCTCTATGTGTGTTTTTTAAATTGTGTGTATTTCTACTATGTGTAATCTGTAAATATGTGTCAACAAGGATTAAGTGTAAAATCGTAAATAGTATAATAGAAATAAACAGAACCGCAAATTACTGCTCTCAAAACTCTCCTACTCTCTATCTAGAACCAACCTACAACTCTGGGACCTGCATGCTACTTAAACAGAAAATACAACACAGTCAACTAATGGGCGAGTGGAACACAACTTTATAATCTCCCTCTGTCAGTCATCTGCGGCTAGACCACATTCTATTGGCAGAGAGGCCTGTGTCACACTACAGTATACCGCAATTGGATCATAAAAGTTGATTGCATCTTGGCCAGCCCACTAACAGTTTGCGGCCGCAGGAGGGCTTTAAGGGCTATAGGCTTTGGCCCGTAACTTGCGCCCTTGCTGAATTGAATAGCGTAATCAGAGACGAACGAGAGCCCAAAGCAGGCCTTCAGACATACGGCCTACATCACGCCAGTTGTGGGCTTGGTATTGATTTGAGCCCATAGTATGGGGATGGACTTTTATAGGAACATTTTTTTTGGAAACTTTCAGTGGATAAAAACAAAGCTTGTATGCACTTTTTAATAGAAAGGTTTAAAAACGCAAATAAACACTTACAGTAGGTCCTTTATTTTAATATTTAAAAAACATCCATTTCCCTCTAATAATGACCTTTCTCAGACAGTGGACAATCAAAGAGAGCCCTGCAGATTTTTCCTACGTAAGAAAAACCCACAATAATTGAGCCTCATTCGATTGGCCGAACTTGAGATCCGGAGGCCCATAAGAGAGATCACAGTCAAATCTGCCACGCAGTCAAATCTGCTCCAATTTCTTAAGCTCCCAAATGTATCCTGTAAACTGCAAATGGAGGCAAAAATCCTACATGTACTCGAGAAGACCCGCAATGGGGTTAAACACCAATTCGTAGCAGTGTAAATGCAAATAAAACAGTAATACTGCACTGGAAATTAAGGGGAGAGTGATGAAAGACATTAGACTTAATTGCACAACAGTCTCAAGCCTGCACAACTTCATCAAATAGGTTTTATTTTTATGTGTCATTTCGTGGTTAAGTGATCTTGGGTATCAATGAGTTAATACATATCTGGCCTCCCATATGGACAAGAATAGTATTGGCATTCATTTTCATAATTCTTCATTCTCAAAGTTGAACGAGTCTGATCACATATCTGACCCCCGAACCTGATTAATTGACACGTAACCTCCATGTTTTATTGCAGTAATTACTGTATATACTCGAGTATAAGGTGAGTTTTTCAGCCCTTTTTTTAAGGCATAAAGGGCCCCCTCGGCTTATACTCGAGTCACTCTCCCCCCCGTGTCTCTCTACCCCCCGTGTGTCTCTAACCCCCCCATCTGTCTCTAACCCCCCCGTGTGTCTCTAACCCCCCGTGTGTCTCTCTATCCCCCGTGTCTCTTTCCCTCCCCCGTGTCTCTTTCCCTCCCCCCTCCTCAACCTAAACCTCCCTCCTCCACCTAAACCCCCCTAAATACCTCCCCCTCTCCCCTCACTTACCTGTATCTCCGCTCCTTGACCCGGCGCCGGCACGCATGTGACTTCACATGCGCGCCGCGTCATTAGCATATACCGGGAGGTGGGTAAGTGAGAGGAGAGGTATTTAGAGGGGTTTAGGTGGAGGAGGGGGTTGAGGGGGGTTTATTTTGAGGAGGGGGGTTGAGGAGGAGGGGGGTTGGGGTTGAGGGGGATTGAGGGGGGAGGTTGAGGGGGTTGAGGTTGAGGAGGTGGGTTGGGGTTGAGGGGGGTTGAGGTTGAGGAAGGAGGTTGAGGATGGGGGGTTGAGGATGAGGATGGGGGTTGAGAAGGGGGTTGAGGATTGGGGGGTTGAGGAGGAAGGTTGAGGAGGAGGTTGAGGAAGGGGAGGTTGAGGAGGGAGGATAAGGGAGGGGGTTGAGGAGGGGGGTTGAGGAGGGAGGTTGAGGATGAGGAGGGAGGATGAGGAGGGAGGTTGAGAATGAGGAGGGAGGTTGAGGATGGGGGGATGAGGATGGGGGTTGAGGTGGGGGATTGAGGAGGGGGGGTTGAGGTTGAGGGGGGTTGAGGTTGAGGAGGGTTGAGGTTGAGGAGGTTTGAGGTTGAGAAGGGGGTTGAGGATGAGGACGGGGGGGTTGAGGAGGGAGGATGAGGATGGGGGGCTTGAGGAGGGGGTTGAGGAGGGAGGTTGAGGAAGGGGTTGAGGATGGGGGGGTTGAGGAGGGAGGTTGAGGATGAGGAGGGAGATTGAGGATGAGGAGGAGGGGTTGAGGAGGGGGGTTGAGGATTGGGGGGTTGAGGAGGAAGGTTGAGGAGGAGGTTGAGGAAGGGGAGGTTGAGGAGGGAGGATAAGGGAGGGGGTTGAGGAGGGGGGTTGAGGAGGGAGGTTGAGGATGAGGAGGGAGGATGAGGAGGGAGGTTGAGAATGAGGAGGGAGGTTGAGGATGGGGGGATGAGGATGGGGGTTGAGGTGGGGGATTGAGGAGGGGGGGTTGAGGTTGAGGGGGGTTGAGGTTGAGGAGGGTTGAGGTTGAGGAGGTTTGAGGTAGAGAAGGGGGTTGAGGATGAGGACGGGGGGGTTGAGGAGGGAGGATGAGGATGGGGGGCTTGAGGAGGGGGTTGAGGAAGGGGTTGAGGATGGGGGGGTTGAGGAGGGAGGTTGAGGATGAGGAGGGAGATTGAGGATGAGGAGGAGGGGTTGAGGAGGGGGGTTGAGGATGAGGAGGGGGTTGAGGATGGGGGTTGAGGAGAGAGGATGAGGATGGGGGGTTGAGGATGGGGGGGTTGAGGAGGGAGGATGAGGAGGGAGGTTGAGGAGGGGGTTGAGGATGAGGAGGGAGGTTGAGGATTAGGAGGGAGGTTGAGGAGGGAGGTTGAGGAGGGAGGTTGAGGATGAGGAGGGAGATTGAGGAGGGAGGTTTAGGATGAGGAGGGCGGTTGAGGATGAGGAGGGAGGATGGGAGATGAGGGGGGGTTGAGGAGAGAGGATTGAGGAGGGAGGTTGAGGAGGGGGGTTGAGGAGGGGGGTTGGGGTTGAGGGGTGGTTGAGGTTGAGGAGGGGGTTGAGGATGTGGATGGGGAGTTGAAGAGGGAGGTTGAGGAAGGGGTTGAGGATGGGGGGTTTGAGGAGGGAGGTTGAGGATGAGGAGGAGGGGTTGAGGATGGGGGGTTGAGTATGGCGGGTTGAGGAGAGAGGATGAGGATGGGGGGGTTGAGGAGGGGGGTTGAGGATAGGGGGGTTGAGGAGGGAGGTTGAGGGGGGAGGTTGAGGAGTGGGTTGAGAATGAGGATGAGGAGGGAGGTTGAGGAGGGAGTTGAGGATGAGAAGGGAGGTTGAGGAGGGAGGTTGAGGATGAGGAGGGAGGTTGAGGATGAGAAGGGAGGTTGAGGATGAAGACGGTGGTTAAGGATGAGGAGGGTGGTTGAGGAGTGGGGTTGAGGAGGGTGATAAGGGAGGGGGGAGTGACACAGGGAAGGGAGAGGTGAGAAGAGACACAGGGAAGGGAGAGGGGGACACAGAAGGCACAAAAGGGAGGGACACAGGGGGCAGCACATTTCCCACCCTCGGCTTATACTCGAGTCACTCATTTTACCCAGTATTTTGTGGTAAAATGGGTGCCTCGGCTTATACTCGGGTCGGCTTATACTCGAGTATATACGGTATATGGGCTCGGTGAATTGATACTGTTGCTGCCCACAACTGCTCCGAACCAGTGCATGGTTTACAGAGCTCGCTTCAGGATCGCAACTCGCGACCTGGAGCAATTGTATAGCCTCGCAAAGGGAGACCAACGGGAGCTGCAGACTCAATTGCAGAGATGCGGCTGTCTGCGATCAAGTTACGGACTTGCAATTGAATGAGGCCCATAGTGTCCAAAGCAAGAACTCTATCTGGGGTATATCCACAAATGAAGGAATGGGCCAGAATCGTTACAGCTTTATAGGGAATATACAAATCTTAAAAGTATTTTATTTTGCTTTAAAAAGTTGCTGCTGCTCAGTGACAAAATTGCATAATTATGTAATCTAGCATAATAAATTGCAAAAACTGAAATGAAGTGCATGTGATGTGAGAAATTAACGAAATAAAAAACCCTGAATACATTTATAAGATGAATTTATAAGGCATTTAGAGAATAAGTGCAAATCTTCATGAAGACTATAATTTAACGTGACACACAATGAGCACATTCAGCGCTCATTGCGAGCCTCTCCCCCTGTGTACTTCAATTTTCTTGCTTTGCACTGATCACCTTCGGCGCTCCTTGTGGGCCTCTTCCCGTGTACTTCAATTTTCTTGCTTTGCACTGATCACCTTCGGCGCTCATTGTAAGCCTCTCCCACTTGCGGTGCTCATTGTGACCCTTTCCTCCTGCTAGTATATGAGCCGCTTATTGCAGGTTTCATTAACCTGCAAGTTTTGTGCTTGGGAATGCCATGTGTCTCTTTCTACCATCTCCCTCCTGTACTTTCCCTTTGTCTTTCTCCTCTGTGTGTCTGCTGAATGTTTGCGTATTACATGCTGACTGGCGTTGGCTTTATTTTCAAAGTCCTGCGTGCCTGGCATTGTTGGTGTGTGTTACTGTTTTTGCCGTTGTGTATTTTCTAAGTCCAACGTGCCTGGTTTTGTTCAGCCTTGTTTTCATCCAGTTCCAGAATTTCATCCATTTATTTCCCCTCGCTTAGCTAAATTTGTATTGACGAAAAACACCAAATATGGCTTGCAACCTCACTCCCAGGCTTCCTGGCTGTCCCCCTTTGCTGTGTGTAAGTGTGTTATTATTTTGTTTGTTTTTCAGGGTTTTAGAGTTACGCGCTTGGGTCATAGTTGCGACCCTCACAGTAGCGTGCCTCGACTGGCCTCCTCGCTTTGTATTGAGCGCCTTTGGCGCTCATTGCAGCCTAGGTCCAGTATGGGCTCGCAAAGAGTGACCAACATCGTAAGCGTTCTGGAAACTGACAACTATATATGTAATAAAAAAACAGACATTCACAAGTAGATAACTTCATAGCTTTAATGATCATATTGCAGATTTTCTCAAGTAAAATATTTCTAATCCTAGGTTAATGAATTATATGCATGTATCCTTTTAGATGACTACAGTATAAAGGAGTAAATAAATATTGTTTTAAAAGACAATTATTATGTTAGATTTTATTGTACATCAATTACCACTGCAGTACTGCATCAGTTATTTGTAATGACCCATGACAAACATCTGATTCTGTTAAGCCCATTGAAGGTATAAAAAAGCATGGCCCTATTTACTAAATCAATTTCAGTTTAATGGACCATGACAAAATTACATTAGTTCATTTATTACCTGCTTGTAGATAAGAATTATGTGGTATGCTGACACAAGGGAAGAAAGTCAATCCCATACCTGTTTGTTTAGTACCGCAAAAAAAGTTGTTGTTGATAATGGTCACCCAGAAGTGAATCATGTAACATATGTTTTAGTTAAAGAAATATTATTAGAGCTAATATATATATATATATATATATATATATATATATATATATATATCTCATATATATATATTACATATAATAGTTGTCAAACTACGAAACGTCGTCATGCTTTGCGAGCTCGCAAGAACTGCATCCCTCGCAAAGCGAGGGATGCAGTTTGGTCTGCGAAGCGAGGGGCCACATTTGCGGAAGGTGGAGGCTTTACGGCTCATGACTTTGAAACAACATTATCCCACACTCCACTAAACTCGCAGAAGTTAGTCCTACGGCGCCCCAAACCACCTCACACAACCGTTAACTCGCAGCACTTAGTCCTCTCCTTCCCCACCTCCTCTCCCTCTCCTGTGTCTCGGAAAACACTGCACGAACCCCCATCGAACAGCGCAAGCACAAAAACATTAAAATAGAAAAAAAAAACAATGATGAAAAAAAAACACTCACATACAGCACGGGGGGACAGCCAGGACATCTAGCAGTGAGGTTAAATGCGAGTTTAACCCCAAATTCCACAGTTTCTGCACTTGAAAAATGGGTAAGTGAGGAAAAAAATGGCTGCCCAGAAAAATAAAAACAAGGCTCCACGACCCCAAACCTCCCAGCCATTTACAACTTACCCAAGAAGGGATCCGAGAAAAGCTTGTAAACCCGTAGTAATCCCACGGAATCCAAGATAAGCTTGGAAACCCGCATTAACCCCACATTACCCCTCGCAGTGGGACCCGTAGGCACCCGTAATAAAAAAAATTAACCCTATAACTCATGGGGCACTATACAGACCCCCATAAACCCTTCATTAACCCTGTTACTCATTGGGGTCAACACAGACCCCCATGAGCACTTAATGGGGGTCAATACAGACCCCATAAACCCATAATTAACCCTGTTACTCATGGGGGTCAATACAGACCCCCATAATACATTAATTAATTCTGTCACTCATGGTGGTCAATACAGACCCCATAAACCCTTAATTAACCCTGTCACTCATGGGGGTCAATACAGACCCCCATAAGCACTTAATTAACCCCGTCACTCATGGGGGTCAATACAGACCCCCATAAGCACTTAATTAACCCAGTCACTCATGGGGTTCAATACAGACACCCATAAACCCACAATTAACCCTGTCACTCAATGGGGTCAATACAGACCACCATAAGCCCTTAATTAACCCTGTCACTCATGGGGTTTAATACAGATCCCCATAAGCCCTTCATTAACCCGCTCACTCATGGGGTTCAATACAGACCCCCATAATACATAAATTAACCCCGTCACTCATGAGGGTCAATACAGACCCCCATAAACCTATAATGAACCCTGTCATTCATGGGTGTCAATACAGACCCCCATAATACATTAATTAACTCTGTCACTCATGGGGGTCAATACAGACCCCCATAAACCCTTAATTAACCCTGTCACTCATGGGGGTCAATACATTTCCCCATAAGCACTTAATTAACCCCGTCACTCATGAGGGTCAATACAGACACCCATAAACCCATAATTAACCCTGTCACTCATGAGGGTCAATTCAGACCCCCATAAGCACTTAATTAACCCTGTCACTCATGGGGGTCAATACAGACTCCCATAAGCCAATAAATAACCCTGTCACTCATGGGGTTTAATACAGACCCCCATAAGCCCTTCATTAACCCCCTCACTCATGGGGGTCAATACAGACCCCCATAATACATTAATTAACCCAGTCACTCATTGGGGTTCAATACAGACCCCCATAAACCCTTAATTAACCCCGTCACTCATGAGGGTCAATACAGACCCCCATAAACCAATAATGAACCCTGTCATTCATGGGTGTCAATACAGACCCCCGTAATACATTAATTAACTCTCTCACTCATGGGAGTCAATACAGACCCCCATAAACCTTTAATTAACCCTGTCACTCATGGGGGTCAATACATTTCCCCATAAGCACTTAATTAACCCCGTCACTCATGAGGGTCAATACAAACACCCATAAGCACTTAATTAACCCCGTCACTCATGACGGTCAATACAGACACCCATAAACCCATAATTAACCATGTCACTCATGGGGGTAAATTCAGACCCCCATAAGCACTTAATTAACCCTGTCACTCATGGGGGTCAATACAGACTCCCATAAGCCAATAAATAACCCTGGCGCTAATGGGGGTCAATTCAGACCCCCATAATACATTAATTTACTCTGTCACTTATGGGGGTCAATACATTTCCCCATAAGCACTTAATTAACCCCGTCACTCATGAAGGTCAATACAGACACCCATAAGCACTTAATTAACCCCGTCACTCATGACGGTCAATACAAACACCCATAAACCCATAATTAACCCATTCACTCATGGGGGTCAATACAGACCCTCATAAGCCTCTATTTAACTCCACCAGTCCCATAAGGGTATATTATGACCCTTATGGGGCTGTTACAACCCTAACATTAACCACATAAGTTCCATGACGGTCCTCAAGGACCATCATGACACTTAGTACAAACACTACACTGCACTATACCCCCAATAAACCATTAACTCTAAACTAACCCCCCTCTCCTCTAACCTATTAACACCTACACTACCTACCTACCCCCTAATAAACCCCCCACCACTCTAATTACAGAAAATATAAAAAACTAAAGTCGTAAAAACTAAAAAATCTACATTACAGGAAATACATACAATACATACAATACAATACAAATAAAATGAAATTAAATACAATACCCCCTATCTAACATATAATCAATCCTATGTATCTAAAATACATCCCCCAATCTATCTAATATACAATAAATCCTATATATCTAAAATACATCTCCCAATCTATCTAATATACAATATGCCTTAGGGAGTTCAGCTGCACCTCACTGACGAGGCCCATAAAGGCCGAAACGCTTCTGCGGTTTGCTGTTTCTCCTGTTCAGGGTAGAATTGCCTGGTATTTCGGGGCTGGGTCACTCTTTTGAGTGGCACCAGACTGATATACTACAGGATATTTCTCCCTGTGAAGGGCACAAGTGAGCTAAAAGAGGTTGCTCTCAGAGTGGCGTATCATGGCTATAGAACAAACCTATTAAGGTTGGTTTGTTCTCTGATGAGCACCTCTGACTTTGTTGTTCTGTATATGCAAATTACCTTTAGGGTTTAATCTCCCTAAGGGTAATAGGGGACTTCAGACGTGGACCCCTTGCTCACTGTGCCTTAAGGAGTTCAGCTGCACCTCACTGACGAGGCCCATAAAGTCCGAAACGCGTCTGGGGTTTGCTGTTTCTCCTGTTCAGGGTAGAATTGCCTGGTATTTCGGGGCTGGGTCACTCTTTTGAGTGGCACCAGACTGATATACTACAGGATATTTCTCCCTGTGAAGGGCACAAGTGAGCTAAAAGAGGTTGCTCTCAGAGTGGCGTATCATGGCTATAGAACAAACCTATTAAGGTTGGTTCGTTCTCTGATGGGCACCTCTGACTTTGTTGTTCTGTATATGCAAATTACCTTTAGGGTTTAGTCTCCCTAAGGGTAATAGGGGACTCCAGACGTGGACCCCTTGCTCACTGTGCCTTAAGAAGTTCAGCTGCACCTCACTGACGAGGCCCATAAAGGCCGAAACGCGTCTGCGGTTTGCTGTTTCTCCTGTTCAGGGTAGAATTGCCTGGTATTTCGGGGCTGGGTCACTCTTTTGAGTGGCACCAGACTGATATACTACAGGATATTTCTCCTTGTGAAGGGCACAAGTGATCTAAAAGAGGTTGCTCTCAGAGTGGCGTATCATGGCTATAGAACAAACCTATTAAGGTTGGTTCGTTCTCTGATAAGCACCTCTGACTTTGTTGTTCTGTAATATACAATAAATCCTATCTATCTAAAATACATCCCCAAATCTATCTAATATACAATAAATTCTAACTATCCAAAATAGATCCCCCAATCTATCTAATATACAATAAATCCTAACCATCTAAAATACATACCCCTATCTAACATACAATACTATATAATATGCAATAAATCCTATCTATCTAAAATAGATCCCCCAATCTAATTTACAATAAATCCTAACTATCTAAAATACATACCCCTATCTAACATACAGTACTATTTAATATACAATAAATCCTAACTAAAATACACACCCCTAACATACAATAAATCCTAACTATCTAAAATACATACCCCTAACATACAATAAATCCTAACTATCTAAAATACATACCCCTATCTAACACACAATAAATCCTAACTATCTAAAATACATACCCCTATCTAACATACAATAAATGCTATCTCTACAAGTGGATTTACCTTACAAGTAAAGGCTGATAAATTGCAGAGTGCACTAAGTGTGCCCAGGTGAGAGGGGTGTGGCTTGACTGTTAAACTAGGATAAAGGATTTGTGAGCTGGTTTGGGGCCTGTTTACAAGTGGATTTACCTTACAAGTAAAGGCTGATAAATTGCAGAGTGCACTAATTGTGCCCAGACGAGAAGGCAGAAGTTAATAGAAACCGGAGAAGGGGAACTTGTGAGCTTGCGAACATTTTCAGTATCAAGTGCAATTCTAGTAAAAGCCTAGGAGTTTAAATAAAAGGAGGGCCTTCAAAGAAAAGGGAGGGCAGATTTATAGTGCAAAGGAGGAAAACTTTATATAAATATATTATATTATATTCTTTATTTTTCCCACTGAAATTTCGTAGACAATAATAATAATTATGAGTCAGTCCAGTGGCAACCTTATTCAGTGTACATCCTGTCAAATGTATGCACTACTGGAACAGATGATCCAGGGTCCATACCTCTGTGACAGGTGTGAGCATGTTGCCTCTTTGGAAGCTCAAATTGAAGATCTGGAGAGGAGAATTGCAGCACTTAGTGATATTGCTCCACTGGAAAGGGAGTTGGTGCTCACGGAGCACAGTTTAGCTGGGCCTAGTATGGAGGGAGGAGCTGGGGCTAGTGAGGATGGCCAGGGAGGTAGCTGGGTTACAGTTAGAAGGGGAATCAGAGGGTACAGGAGGAGGCAGGCCAGTTCTGAGTTGGCAAACAACAACAGATTTGCCAGATTGAGTGAAACTGTTGGCGATGTCCATTCAGGAATGGCAATGCCAGATAGAGCTGTTCCCTCTAACAGCCGGGCGAACAGCTCTACTGGAGAAGAGGGAGGGCAGAATAGGCAGAGCAACAGACATGTTTTGGTGGTAGGGGACTCTATTATTAGGAAGGTAGACAGGGTAATTTGTCACCCAGATCCCAGCAATCGAACAGTTTGCTGTCTCCCGGGTGCTCGGGTTCGGCATGTTGTGGATCGGGTGGATAAATTATTGGGAGGGGCTGGTAATGAACCGGCGGTCTTGGTACACATTGGTACCAATGACAAAGTTAGTGGAAGATGGAGCGTCCTAAAGAATGATTTTAGAGAATTAGGGAATAAGCTTAAAGCAAGGACCTCCAAGGTAGTATTTTCTGAGATACTTCCAGTGCCACGTGCTAGCCCAGGGAGGCAGAAGGAGCTTAGGGAGGTTAATGCGTGGCTAAAAAAGTGGTGCAGTGCAGAGGGTTTGGGGTTTTTAGAGCACTGGGCTGACTTGGGTACAATCTCTATAGCAGGGATGGATTGCACCTTAATGATGAGGGCGCTTTTGTGCTAGGGAATAGGATGGTAGAACGGCTGGGGGAGTTTTTAAACTTGTAGGTGGGGGGGAGGGACTATATAGAAGTATTGGTGTAAATAGGGTAGAGAGGGAAAGGGATGAATTATTTACCCATGGGGGAGGAGAAGGGGGGAGGGTTACAATAGAAAGTAGGGAGATATTAATAGGGGCCTCAAATACAGTGGCAGGCACTTCACATCAGCAGAGCCATAGCAACATAAAGTGTATGATTGCAAACGCAAGAAGTTTGCCTGGGAAAATGGATGAGCTAGAAATATTAGCAGTACAAGAAAAATGGGGCTTAATAGGCATTACGGAAACATGGTGGGATGAATCTCATGACTGGACTGTTAATCTGAATGGTTATAACCTATTTAGGAAAGATAGGGGAAATGGTAAAAGAGGAGGAGGGATCTGTCTTTATGTTAAGCCTGAATTTAAGCCTATAGTTAGAGAAGATATTTATGCTGGCACTAACGGCATCATTGAATCCTTGTGGGTTGAGCTAAATAGTGGAGGAGCTAATTCTAAATGCATATTGGTGGGAGTATGCTATAAACCCCCAAATATAGCTGAAAGTGAGGAAATACAATTATTGTTACAGATTGGAAATGCAGCTAAGCATGGGCAAGTTCTAATAATGGGAGACTTTAATTACCCTGATATAAACTGGATAAACGAGACCAGCAGCTCAGCTAAGGGGAGCAGGTTCTTGAGTACACTCAGGGATCATTATCTAGCCCAGGTAATACAAGAACCTACTAGAAATGGGGCCATCTTGGATTTAGTCATCACAAGTAATATTGATATAATATCAAATGTAAAAATAGGGGAACCCTTGGGGAACAGTGATCACAACACAGTCTCATTTGAGATTGAATACAAAAAACAGAGTTGTAAGGGGCCAACAAAAACTCTAAATTTTAAAAGGGCTAACTTTAATGGGCTACGGGCAGCAATACAACATATAGACTGGGACAAAGAACTTACAGGGAAGAATACTGAAAATAAATGGACAACATTCAAATCCTTACTAAATAAACATACTCATCAGCATGTACCATGTGGAAATAAAATAAATAGGAGTAAATCACATCCCATGTGGCTTAACAATGACTTAAAGATCATGATGAGGAAAAAGAAATATGCATTTAAATTATACAAGTAGGAGGGAACAGAGGCATCTTTATGTGACTATAAGGAAATCAACAAGGCTTGCAAAAGGGCTATTAGACTGGCTAAAATAGAAAATGAGAAGTCAGTTGCAATGGAAAGTAAGACTAACCCTAAAATATTTTATAAATATATTAATGGGAAGAAGGCCAGGAAGGAATCGATAGGACCATTACAATGTGACACAGGCCATCTGATAATTAGTGACCAGGAAAAGGCAGATGAGCTAAATAGGTTCTTTTCGTCGGTTTACACAAGGGAGGTACCAGTGGTTGGGACACTGCAACATAATGGGGCTACACTACCTTCACTAAATAATTGGTTAACGCAGGAAGAAATACAAAAGAGGTTGGAGAAAATAAATGTTAATAAAGCCCCAGGTCCTGATGGAATACATCCAAGGGTATTAAGGAGCTGGGTTCTGTAATAGCCAAACCATTATATCTAATCTTTAAAGACTCGCTCACTACAGGGTCTCTACCAGATGACTGGAGAAAAGCAGAGGTGATACCTATATTTAAGAAGGGATCTAGAGCAAATCCGGGGAATTATAGACCAGTGAGCCTCACTTCTGTAGTTGGGAAGCTTTTAGAAGGGTTAATAAGGGACAGAATACAAGAATATGTCTATTTGAACAGGATCATAGGTAGCAGTCAACATGGATTTATGAAGGAAAGATCGTGTCAGACCAATCTAATTAGTTTTTATGAGGAGGTTAGTAGGAACTTGGATCAGGGCAACTCAGTGGATGTAGTCTTTTTAGATTTTTCAAAGGCATTTGATACAGTGCCACATGGAAGACTAGTGAGCAAACTAAGAGATACAGGAATTGCAGTAAATATCTGCTCATGGATCGAGAGCTGGCTAAAAGACAGGAAGCAAAGGGTTGTTGTAAATGGAACATACTCCGATTGGTCTAATGTGATAAGTGGGGTTCCTCAGGGCTCAGTATTGGGTCCTCTCCTTTTTAACATATTTATTAATGACATTGAAGTAGGACTCGAATGTAGTGTCTCCATTTTTGCTGATGACACTAAGTTGTGCAAGGTAATAAAATCAGATAATGATGTACTTTCCCTACAAAAGGATTTGCATAAATTAGAGAAATGGGCGGCTAAATGGCAGATGAGATTTAATACAAATAAATGTAAGGTTATGCATTTGGGAAGGAACAATAGCCAAGCAATCTATAATCTTAATGGAGCAAATCTAGGGGTATCAGATATTGAAAGGGATTTGGGAGTACTAGTGGACAACCACCTAGGTAACAGCGCTCAAAGCCAAGCAGCGGCTGCAAAGGCAAATAAAATATTAGCATGTATTAGGAAGGGTATAGAAGCAAGGGAAGAAGATATAATTCTGCCACTATACAAATCTCTAGTACGCCCTCATTTGGAATATGGAGTACAATTTTTGGCACCACCTCACAAAAAAGACATTTTAGAGCTGGAAAAAGTACAGAGAAGGGCTACAAAACTAATAAGGGGAATGGAGGGGCTAAGTTATGAAGAAAGACTAGCAAAATTAAACTTATTTTCGCTAGAAAAAAGGCGTCTAAGAGGAGATATGATTACGTTATTTAAATACATCCAGGGTCAATATAAGGCTTTGTCAAGTGAACTTTTTGTAGCAAGAGATTTTCAACTGACAAGAGGACATCCGTTGAGGTTAGAGGAAAAAAGATTTCACCTTAAACAAAGAAAAGGGTTCTTCACAGTTAGGGTGGTTAAACTGTGGAATTCTCTACCAAAGGAGGTGGTGACAGCGAATTCGATAGACAACTTCAAAAAGGGGTTAGATATATTTCTGAATAAAGAGGGCATTCAAGGCTATCCTAGATAACTAGCAAGGAATATTGATCCAGGGAGAAATTTGATCGCCAGTTTCTGGGGTCAGGAAGGAATTTTGCTTTTTTTTCCCCTTATGAGACAATTGGCAAAGTTTCAATGGGTTTTTTTTTTATGTTTGCCTTCCTCTGGATCAATTAACAATAATTAACAATTAACAATAATAATAAATAGTCCAAATTAAAAAGATCAATAGAGATCTAAAAAGGTTGAACTTGATGGACTAACTCTTTATTCATTCTTTAATACTATACTATTAATAATTATTTAATCAATAATTTAATTAATAACTAATCCGCATATTGCAGATCAGAGGAGATCTTAACAGGTTGAACTTGATGGACTGAAAGTCTTTTTTCAACCTTAATTACTATGTAACTATGTAACTAATATACAAACCCTAATTCTAAGCTAAAATAAAATAATTAAGACCACTGACCTTTGATGGTAGATTTAGATGTCCCTTCAGATCAGCAACCTAGGGGAAAAGAAAAAAAAAATCAGTACAACACATTTACTGAAAATAAATAAACATTCTAAATATTCGAAATATTCTACTCACCTTTACAGCATATCACCGTCCTTCTTTTTTTCTTCTTCTCCTGCACGGCCCCTGTTTTAAAAAAACATCACATAAACATAAACAAAATAAAAATAAACAATATACATTGTACTTAACTCCCCTCAATGTCCCCGGCCTCCTCTTCTTCTGCCCCGCCCTGGAACAATCTGCTCTCTAAAAAAAAAAAAATTAACAGAGATCCACACTTGTGGACCGATACTCCTAGAGACTTTTCCAGAAGAAAATAGACAATGGTGCCTTCTGATTTGCTGAAAACGCTGTCTATCAAATTCAGCCAATCAGAAGGCGCCAATGTGTGAGCAAATCAGAAAGGGATACACCACAACTCTGATTGGCTAATGCACCTGTCAATCTTTATTTAAACCAATCACAAGGTGCAGATGCCTTCAGCCAATCACAATGGGAAACACTCCCCCAGGGTGATTGGCTGGAGGCATCTGCACATTCTGTTTGGTTGCAGTGACAATAGCCAATCACAATGGTATACCCCCACATGTAGTGATTGGCTGAAGGCATTTGCGCCTTCTGATTGACTGTTGTCAATGTCAATCAGTATTACAGCCAATGAGAAGCTGCAGATGTCTTCAGCCAATCACCCAGTGAGGGTGTATCCCATTGTGATAGGCTGATGGCAATAAAGCCTCCTGATTGGATTAAATAAAGATTGAAAGGTGCATTATCCAATCAGAGTGGGATTTTGGGGTGTATCCCTTTCTGATTGGCTCACACATTGGCGACTTCTGATTAGATGAATTTGATAGACAGCGTTTTCAGCCAATCAGAAGCCGCCATTGACAATTTTCTTCTGGAAAACTCTGTAAGAGGCTCAATAGCGACGGGGAGGTCCGCGAGTACGGCTCTCCGTTAGTTTTTGTTTGTTTAGAGCGTGGATTGTTCCAGGACAGGGCAGAAGAGGAGGGGGCTGGGGACATTGCGGGGAGTTAAGTACAATGTATATTATGTTTTTTTTTTATGTTTATGTATGTTGTACTAATGTAATGTTTTTTTTCAACAGGGGCCACGAAGAACGGGGACATGCTGGAATGGTGAGTAGAATATTTAGAATATTTAGAATGTTTATTTATTTTATGTAAATGTGTTGTACAATGTTTTTTTTTCCTAGGTTGCTGATCTGAAGGGACATCTGCAAAGGTACGTGGTCTTAATTATTTTATTTTAGCTTAGAATTAGGGTTTGTATATGGAGATAGCATTTATTGTATGTTACATAGGGGTATGTATTTTAGATAGTTAACATTTATTGTATGTTAGGGGTATGTATTTTAGAGAGTTAGGATTTATTGTATATTATATAGTATTGTATGTTAGATAGGGGTATGTATTTTAGATAGTTACGATTTATTGTATATTAGATAGATTGAGGGATGTATTTTAGATAGATAGGATTTATTGTATACTAGTGACTTGCACGTCAAAAAATTACGGCAATAAGATTGTAAGGCAGGTAATGGTGTTTGGTTGCGACATTCATTTTGTTGGTGTTCCGAGATCCTTGGGCACTCATTGCGAGGCTGTTTGTTTGCTATGAACAGCGTTGGCGGTGTTTTTTTGTATGCTAATGAATTAATTAATAAATTAATATACTTTACCTATTTTGTAGTAATATATGAAGGAAGCATTGTTTTGAAGAGCTGACAATCTGTGTTCATGGTGCTGCACCATACAATGTGTGTTTTCACTGTTGTGGAGCTGCTATGTAAGTCAGCAACGTGTGCGGTGTGTAGTGTAAATAGTGTGCGTGCGCAAGGAAAATCAGGTAGGCAGTTTTTCTGCTGTTTGCGAGCACTGAATCTCTCGCATTGTGTAAGTTAGTGTTGTAAAATGGCGCCTAATGTGTGTGGTACGCAGCTGTGGCTGATTTTGCATCCTTGTTTTTTGGACCTCGTACGGCTTTTTAGAAAAATGTGTATGTGTTTTGTGGTGTTTTGCGTGTTTAGGGTCCTGTATCCTCGTTTTCGTTTTTTTCGGCTGCCATTTTTTTCTCTCGCTTAGAGAATTTTTCAGTGTCTAAATTCTTTTATTTTGAGTTGTTTTTTGTATTTTTCGTTTTTTTAATGTTTTCATGTGTGCGTGTTTCGGGCGCTAAGGTTGTATTTTTGCGAGGTCGTAATTTTTTTTTTCTAAGTCCCGCGGCTTGTATTTGTGGATGCTAAGTCCGTAAATGTTGCGGTAGAGGCCTCCACCTGCGCAAATGCAGCCCCTCACTTCGCAAGGGTCCGCATTTGGGGGCCTAAAGTCCGCAGTTGCTGGCAAGGAGCGCCTCTTAACACTTTTTTATTGCCCTTTCATTTTTGACGGGCAAGTCGCTAGTGTATATATATATATATATATATATAGATATATATATATATAAATAATCACGTATATAGTTCTGGATCTTGCGTTGTTGGTGACGTTTGCAATGTTCGTCACGCAGTTGCGACCTCACAAAGCGAGTTAACAACCATGAGCCGTGCAAAGCATGGCAAACCAGCGCCGACATCAATCATGCAAGCCTCGAGAAGCGAGGCGAAGCAGCACCACATCACTTAGGCTGCAATGAGCACCGAAGGCAGTCATTGCAGCCAGCGGCACCATCAAACATGCAAGCCTCGCAATGCGAAGCAAAGCGACCACGCAGCACTTAGGCTACATTGAGCGACGAGGGTGCTCATTGCAGCCAGCAGCGCAGTTGATGCCAGCAGCACAGTACTTAGGCGAGTCTCGCAAAGTGAGGCTCGGCAGCTGCGCAGCACTGTTCAAGCGCGTAACTCTGAAAACCCACCGAAACAAAAAACACAGTAACACTTACACCAACAATACACAACGCATGAGGAATGGAAAATTGGCCATTTTAAAATGAAGCATGGAAGTACACCCTCAAATGGAAAAAATCATTAAATTGCACATGCAAGGACAAGTTTGTCCTCATGCTCACACTCTATAAATACTAGAAAGGTTCCAAAATGTTCTCACTTTCTCCTCAGATGATGAACTGAATCCCTGATTTGATTAAGAGATTGTTAACTCTTGATTAATTTCAGCAAATACATTGAAAGATATTAGGCAAAGTATTATTATTTATTGATTGATACATTTATTCATGTAAAAAAAATAGTACATTTTACAATTAGATAATTTAAAACATGACAACTTAACAGTCTGATTTATATAAAATAAATACAAAGATGACCAAAAGGTTTGTTACATTTTTTTCATAAATTAATAAGTATTTAAAACAAAAAAAACATTTTAAATTTCCATAGCCTGGACATTACTTAACACATTGTATGCTGTATGTACTTGGATTGTGTAACATGTAGTCATTACTGAAAGACCATGTAAAACTTACAACCTAGAAACATGGGGCCATATTAAATTATCCCTCGTAGTTCTCTCAGTGCTCGCAAAAGGCAGTTTTTCTGCTGTTTGCGAGCACCGAATCTCTCGCAGCCTGCTTTGCGATATAACTACGAAAAAATGGCCGAGAATAGTCTCCGAGAGAGCTACGTAGTCACACGCAGCCTTAAATCTACGCATGATTATCGCATTTCGTAAGAATCCCTACGGGCACAAAAAGTGCCCACATGAGATCCTAAAGCCTCCACGTTCTGTCTCGGAGCAGCCCGAGACAGCAGTGTGAGGCTGCCCCCTGCACCCTATACATATGCCCATGCTGCAGGGGTCTCTATCGGGACCCCTGCAGCACCCCCACATTAACCCCTTGAAACTGGGGGTCCCCGATCGGCACCGATCAGGCCCCCGTTGCATTTAAAAGTTTTAAATTCCCCGCCGCAGCTCCTTAAAGGGGCCACGGCACACTAATTGCCAATCCTGGCCGCGGACCAAAAAATTAACCCCCCTCTATGCTGGGGATCCCCATCGAGACCCCCGAAGTGTCCCCACATAAACCCATTGCAGTGGGGGTCCCCGATCTGCATAGATCAGGCCCCACGCTGCATTAAAAAGTTTTAAATTCCCCGCCGCGGCTCCTTAAAGGGGCCGTGGCACACTATTACCCAATCCCGGCCGCGGCACCTACAATTAACCCCTCTCTATGCTGGGGGTCCCGATCGGAACCCCCGAAGTGTACCCACATAAACCCCTTGCAGGGGGGGTCCCCGATCTGCATAGATCAGGCCCCCCGCTGCATTTAAAAGTATTAAATTCCCCGCCGCGGCTCCTTAAAGGGGCCACGGAAAACTAATCCCCAATCTAGGCCGCAACACCTACAATTAACCCCCCCTCTATGCTGGGGGTCCCCATCGGGACCCCCGAAGTGTACCCACATAAATCCCTTACTGCAGGGGATCGTGACCCTGCTGCATTTCAATTTTCAATTTCCCGCCTCGCAGGTCCTTAAAGGACTGTAAAGGTCCTGAAAGGACTCGCACTAAAAATATTAACCCCAGGCAACTATAATTAACCCTATAACTCATGGTGGTCAACACAGACCCCCATAAGGCCTTAATTAACCCCGTCACTCATGAAGGTCAATACAGACCCCCATAAGGCCTTAATTAACCCCGTCACTCATGGTGGTCAATACAGACCCCTATAAGGCCTTAATTAACCCCGTCACTCATGGTGGTCAATACAGACCCCTATAAGGCCTTAATTAATCCCGTCACTCATGAAGGTCAATACAGACCACCATAAGGCCTTACTTAACCCTATAACTCATGCTGGTCAATACAGACCCCCATAAGGCTTTAATTAACCCTGTCACTCATGAAGGTCAGTACAGACCCCCATAAGGCCTTAATTAACCCTGTCACTCATGGTGGTCAATACCGACCACCATAAGGTCTTAATTAATCCTATAACTCATGGTGGTCAATACAGACGCCCATAAGGCCTTAATTAACCCTATAATTCATGGTGGTCAATACAGACCCTTATAAGGCCTTAATTAACCCCGTCACTCATGGTGGTCAATACAGACCCCCATAAGGCCTTATTAACCCATCACTCATGAAGGTCAATACAGACCCCCATAAGCCTCTATTTATTCCATCAGTCCCATAAGGGTATATTATGACCATTATGGGCCTGTTACAACCCAACATTAACCACATAAGTGCCATGACTGTCCTCAAGAACCATCATGACACTAACTACAAAAACTACACTATAACCCCCAATAAACCATTTAATCTAAACTAACCCCCCTCTACACTAATCTATTAACACTTACACTACCTACCTACACTACCTACCCCCTAATAAACCTCCCCACCACTGTAATTTCAAAAAATAAAAAAACCTACCTTTAAAAAAATAAAAAAACCTACCTTACAGAAAAAAAAGACCTACAGTACAGAAAAAAAACAAATATATTACAACCCCCCCCCACTACAGAAAATAAAAAACATTACACACCTGAAAAGGAAAGACAGATATACACAATACAATACATACATACATATAATACATTACATTCATAACATATATTACATATAATACATTACATTACATACATTACATACATTACATATAATACATTACATTACATACATTACATATAATATATTACATATAATACATTACATACAATACATTACATATAATATAATATATTACATATAATATATTACATACATTACATTACATATATTATATTATATATATTACATATAATATATTACATATAATATATTACATATAATACATTACATACAATACATTACATTATATACATTACATATAATATATGACATATAATATATTACATATAATACAAATCAAATACCCCCTATCTATCTAACATACAATCTATTTAATATAAAATAAATCCTAACTATATCAAATACATCCCCCATCTATCTAATATACAATAAATCCTAACTACTTACACAGACCCTTATTCTAAGCTAAAATAAAATAATTACAGTCCTAACTACATACACAGACCCTAATGCTAAGCTAAAATAATTACAGTCCTAACTACACAGACCCTAATTCTAAGCTAAAATAAAATAATTAAGACCACTTACCTTTAAGATGTTGCTTCAGATCACCAACCTAGGGGTAAAATAAAACAAAATTATTAGTACAAAACATTAACATATAATAAATAAACTTTATATACATTCTAAATATTCTACTCACCTTTCCAGCATGTCCCGTCATTGTTCAGCTCTTCCGGCGCGGCCCTGTTAAAAAAACACAATACTTTAATACATTAATACAATATACAAACAAGAAATAAAATAAACATATAAACATCTAAATATACATTTAACTTACCTCACAACAATGTCCCCGGCTTCCTCCCCTTCAGCCCCGGCTGGGCCCCGAAACCATCCGCGCTCTAAAAAAAAAAAAAAAAACTAACGGAGATCTGCACTCGCAGACCTCCCGGACACTAATGAGACTCTCGGAGTCTTTTCCGGGAGGAAATTGTCAATGGCGGCTTGTGATTGGCTAAGCTTTCAGCCAATCAGAAGTCGTCAATGTATGAGCCAATCAGGATGCGCAGATGTCTTCTACCACTCACTCCATGGGGGTGTATCCCATAGTGATTGGCTGAAGGCATCTGAGCCTTGTGATTGGTTCCAATAAAGAATGACAAGTGCTTTAGCCAATCAGGGTGGGATATTAAGGGGTATCCCATCCTGGTTGGCTCACACATTGACGACTTCTGATTAGAAGATATTAACCCTATAACTCATGGTGGTCAATACAGACCCCTATAAGGCCTTAATTAATCCCATCACTCATGGTGGTCAATGCAGACCCCCATAAGGCCTTAATTAACCGTCACTCATGAAGGTCAATACAGACCCCCATAAGGCCATAATTAACCCTATAACTCATGGTGGTCAATACAGACCCCCATAAGGCCTTAAATAACCCTGTCACTCATTAAGGCCTTATGGGGGTTGGTATTGACCACCATGAGTGACGGGATTAATTAAGGCCTTATAGGGGTCTGTATTGACCACCATGAGTTATAGGGTTAATTAAGACCTTATGGGGGTCTGTATTGACCACCATGAGTGACGGGGTTAATTAAGGCCCTATGGGGGTCTGTATTGACCACCATGAGTTAGTGGGTTAATTAAGGCCTTATGGGGGTCTGTATTGACCAATATGAGTGACGAGGTTAATTAAGGCCTTATGGGGGTCTGTATTGACCACCATGAGTGACGGGGTTAATTAAGGCCTTATGGGGGTCTGTATTGACCACCATGAGTTATAGGGTTAATTAAGGCCTTATGGGCGTCTGTATTGACCACCATGAGTTATAGGGTTAATTAAGGCCTTATGGTGGTCTGTATTGACCACCATGAGTGACGGGGTTAAGGGTTAATTAAGGCCTTATGGGGGTCTGTACTGACCTTCATGAGTGACAGGGTTAATTAAGGCCTTATGGGGGTCAGTATTGACTAGCATGAGTTATAGGGTTAATTAAGGCCTTATGGTGGTCTGTATTGACCTTCATGAGTGACGGGATTAATTAAGGCCTTATGAGGGTCTGTATTGACCACCATGAGTGACGGGGTTCATTAAGGCCTGATGGGGGTCTGTATTGACCATCATGAGTTATAGGCTTAATTAAGGCCTTATGGGGGTCTGTATTGACCACCATGAGTGATGGGGTTAATTAAGGCCTTATAGGGGTCTGTATTGACCACCATGAGTGACGGGGTTAATTAAGGCCTTATGGGGGTCTGTATTGACCACCATGAGTGACGGGGTTAATTATGGCCTTATGGGGGTCTGTATTGACCACCATGAGTGACGGGGTTAATTAAGGCCTTCTGGGGGTCTGTATTCACCAACATGAGTGACGGGGTTAATTAAGGCCTTATGGGGGTCTGTATTGACCACCATGAGTTATAGGGTTAATTAAGGCCTTATGGGGGTCTGTATTGACCACCATGAGTGACGGGGTTCATTAAGGCCTGATGGGGGTCTGTATTGACCATCATGAGTTATAGGCTTAATTAAGGCCTTATGGGGGTCTGTATTGACCACCATGAGTGATGGGGTTAATTAAGGCTTTATGGGGGTCTGTATTGACCACCATGAGTGACAGGGTTAATTAAGGCCTTATGGGGGTCTGTATTGACCACCATGAGTGACGGGGTTAATTATGGCCTTATGGGGGTCTGTATTGACGACCATGAGTGACGGGGTTAATTAAGGCCTTCTGGGGGTCTGTATTGACCAACATGAGTGATGGGGTTAATTAAGGCCTTATGGGGGTCTGTATTGACCACCATGAGTTATAGGGTTAATTAAGGCCTTATGGGGGTCTGTGTTGACCACCATGAGTTATAGGGTTAATTAAGGCCTTATGGGGGTCTGTATTGACCACCATGAGTGACGGGGTTAATTAAAGCCTTATGGGGGTCTGTACTGACCTTCATGAGTGACAGGGTTAATTAAGGCCTTATGGGGGTCTGTATTGACCACCATGAGTTATAAGGTTAATTAAGGCCTTCTGGGGGTCTGTATTGACCACCATGAGTTATAGGGTTAATTAGGTCCTTAGGGGCGTCTGTATTGAACTTCATGAGTGACGGGGTTAATTAAGGCCTTATTGGGGTCTGTATTGACCTTCATGAGCGACGGTTTTAATTAAGGCCATATGGGGGTCTGTACTGACCACCATCAGTTATAGGGTTAATTAAGGCCTTATGGGGGTCTGTATTGACCACCATGAGTGACAGGGTTAATTAATGCCTTATGGGGGTCTGTACTGACCTTCATGAGTGACGGGTTTATTTAAGGCCTTATGGGGGTCTGTATTGACCACCATGAGTTATAGGGTTAATTATGGCCTTATGGGGGTCTGTATTGACCTACATGAGTGACGGGTTAATTAAGGCCTCATGGGGGTCTGTATTGACCACCATGAGTGATGGGGTTAATTAAGGCCTTATGGGGGTCTGTATTGACCCCCATGAGTCATAGGGTTAATATCTTCTAATCAGAAGTCGTCAATGTGTGAGCCAATCAGGATGGGATACACCCCAATATCCCACCCTGATTGGCTAAAGCACTTGTCATTCTTTATTGGAACCAATCACAAGGCTCAGATGCCTTCAGCCAATCACTATGGGATAAACCCCCATGGAGTGATTGGTAGAAGACATCTGCGCATCCTGATTGGCTCATACATTGACGACTTCTGATTGGCTGACAGCTTTTTCAGCCAATCACAAGCCGCCATTGACAATTTCCTCCCGGAAAAGACTCAAAGAGGCTCATTAGCGTCGGGGAGGTCTGCGAGTGCAGATCTCCGTTAGTTTTTTTTTTTTTTTTTTAGAGCGCGGATGGTTCCGGGGCCCAGCCGGGGCTGAAGGGGAGGAAGCCAGGGACATCGCTGGGAGGTAAGTTAAATATATATTTAGATGTTTATATGTTTATTTTATTTCTTGTTTGTATATTGTATTAATGTATTAAAGTATTGTGTTTTTTTAACAGGGCCGCGCCGGAAGAGCTGAACAATGACGGGACATGCTGGAAAGGTGAGTAGAATATTTGGAATGTATATAATGTTTATTTATTTCATGTTAATGTTTTGTACTAATTATTTTGTTTTATTTTACCCCTAGGTTGGTGATCTGAATCAACATCTTAAAGGTAAGTGGTCTTAATTATTTTATTTTAGCTTAGAATTAGGGTCTGTGTAGTTAGGACTGTAATTATTTTAGCTTAGAATTAGGGTCTGTGTATGTAGTTAGGACAGTAATTATTTTATTTTAGTTTAGAATAAGGGTCTGTGTATGTAGTTAGGATTTATTGTATATTAGATAGATAGGGGATGTATTTGATATAATAAGGATTTATTTTATATTAAATAGATTGTATGTTAGATAGATAGGGGGTATTTGATTTTTATTATATGTAATATATTATATGTAATGTATGTAATGTAATGTATTGTATGTAATGTATTATATGTAATATATTATATGTAATATATTATATGTAATATATGTAATGTAATGTATGTAATATATTATATGTAATATATGTAATGTAATGTAATGTATTGTATGTAATGTATAATATGTAATATATTATATGTAATATATTATATGTAATGTATGTAATGTAATGTATTATATGTAATGTATGTAATGTAATGTATTATATGTAATGTATGTAATGTATTATATGTATGTATGTATTGTTTTGTGTATATCTGTCTTTCCTTTTCAGGTGTGTAATGTTTTTATTTTCTGTAGTGGGGAGGGTTGTAATATATATTTTTTTTTTCTGTACTGTAGTTTTTTTTTTCTGTAAGGTAGTTTTTTTTATTTTTTGTAAGGTAGGTTTTTTTATTTTTGTAATTAGAGTGATGGGGAGTTTTATTAGGGGGTAGGTAGTGTAGGTAGGTAGTGTAAGTGTTAATAGATTAGTGTAGAGGGGGGTTAGTTTAGATTAAATGGTTTATTGGGGGTTATAGTGTAGTGTTTGTAGTTAGTGTCATGATGGTCCTTGAGGACAGTCATGGCACTTATGTGGTTAATGTTGGGTTGTAACAGGCCCATAATGGTCATAATATACCCTTATGGGACTGATGGGGTTAAATAGAGGCTTATGGGGGTCTGTATTGACCACCATAAGTGACAGGGTTAATTAAGGCCTTATGGGGGTCTGTATTGACCACCATGATTTATAGGGTTAATTATAGTTGCCTGAGGTTAGTATTTTTAGTGCAAGTGCACCTTTACGGTCCTTTAAGGACCGGCGAGGCTGGACATTTAAAATTGAAATACAGCAGGGTCACGATCGGTGCCGATCGGGGACCCCCGCTGCAGGAGGTTAATGTGGGGGGGCTGCGGGGGTCCCTATGGACCCCTGCAGCAAGGGGTTTATATGGGGACACTTCGGGGGTCCCGATGGGGACCCCCAGCATAGAGGGGAGTTAATTGTAGGTGCCGCGGCCGGGATTGGGTAATAGTGTGCCCCGGCCCCTTTAAGGAGCCGCGGCGGGGAATTTCAAACTTTTAAATGCTGCGGGGGGGCTGATCTATGCAGATTGGGGACCCCCCGCTGCAATGGGTTAATGTGGGGACACTTGGGGGTTCCCGATGGTGACCCCCAGCATAAAGGAGGGTTAATTTTAGGTGACGCGGCCGTGATTGGTTAATAGTGTGCCGTGGCCCCTTTACGGAGCCGCAGCGGGGAATTTAAAACTTTTAAATGCAGCCGGGGGCCAGATCTATTTAGATCGTGGACCCCCCGCTGCAATAGGTTAATGTGGGGACACTTGGGGGGTCCCGATGGGGACCCCCAGCATAAAGGGGGGTTAATTGTAGGTGCTGCGGCCGGGGTTGCGTAATAGTTTGCCTCGGGCCCTTTAAGGAGCCGCGGTGGGGAATTTAAAAGTGTTAAATGCAGCGGGGGCCTGATCGGTGCCGATCGGGGACCCCCGCTGCAAAGTGTTAAAGTGTGGGGGCTGCGGGGGTCCCTATGGACCCCTGCAGCAAGGTGTTAATGTGAGGACACTTTTGGGGTCCCGATGGGGACCCTCGCATAGAGGGGGGGTTAATTTTAGGTGCTGGGGGGGTAGTTGTGTACCCCCCACGGCAGTGCTTATGTGGGGGACTGCAGCGGAGGTCCCGTTTAGGACCCCGCGCAGCAATTGATGAGGAGTGGGAGCCTGCGATATCATATCGCAGGCTGTCACTCCTCATGTACATTTATGCAGTGTTGATACGTACGGCCCTGCTGCGTAGCTCATACGTTGCTCGCAGCAGGGCTAATGTAATAGCATTGTAAGTTAGAGAAACTTTGCAGTACATAGGGCTTAAGTAGAAGCCTCTTTTTTACGAGGCTGGAATTTAATAGGACCCATGATTTACACTAAATTTCAATAAATTAATTATATTACGTTGAAATATTACAAATTTTTTATAATCTTTAACTGATTAATTTGCAATTAAAAAAAATATTTGGAAAAAATAACATTTGAGAATTCTGTAATTGTATTTTACTTAAATTCTATTGAGGTAAGGTAACATTTGTACACAGACAAATAACATAAAATGCTTTTCATTAATTAATGTAGTCAATGACTGATGGAAAAAAAAAAATATTTTACACTGACGTACTTTAACACATTGTAAGCTGCATATGTGTGCACACTATAACATATAGTAATTGCTTCCATATAATTTCTCATTTTGCAGGTGTCTGTGAATTTATAAATGACAGATTTAGAGCCATATTAAATTCCAGCCTTGTAGATACAAGGTTTGTACTTAAGCCCTACGTGCTTCAAATTCTGAAAAGTTATGACGCTATTAAATTAGCCCTGCTGCGAGCAACGTATGAGCTACGCAGCACGGCCGTCCGTGTCAACACGGAGAAACAGTGCATGAGGAGTGACAGCCTGGGAGATGATCTCGCAGACTCCCGCACCTCATCAATTGCCCTGAACGGGACCTCCGCGGCTGTCCTACATACAAGCCCTGCCATGGGACACCCAAAGTGTCCCCACATTAACCACTTGCTGCAAAGGGCCCCGATCGGCATAGATCAGGCCCCCGATGCATTTAAAAATATTACATTTCCCCGCTGCAGCTCCTTAAAGGGCCCGCAGCACAGCATTAGCCAATCCCAGACACGGCACCTAAAATTAACCCCCCTCTATGCGGTGGGTCTCCTTCGGGACCCCCAAAGTGTACCCACATTAACCACTCGCAGCAGGGGACCATAGGGACCCCTGCAGCCCCCTACATTAACCACTTGCAGCGGGGGTCCACAATCGACACCGATCGTTACCCCGCTGCATTTAAAAATTCAAATTTCCCACCATGCAGGTCCTTAAAGGACGATAAAGGTCCTGAAAGAACCTGCGCTAAAATATATTAACCACTATCTAACCCTTACTGGGCCAATCAAACCCTAATTGGGCCTATTTAAACCTATCTGGACATAATAACCCCAACTGGGCCTATTTAACACCATCTAGCACTATTTAAGCCCACCACTTATGATTGTCTTTACAGACCACTATAATCCTCCATCTAACCTCATCCCTTAATGGGGTCTATACAGACCCCCGTAAGCCTCTATTTAACCCAATCAGTCCCATAAGGGTCTATGAAGACCCTCAAGGACAATTAGAAGCCTATTATGACCCCACAAGTGCCATGAGGCACTACACTATTCCCCCCAATACACCACTAAATCTAAACTAACCCCCTCTACCCTAACCTATTAACCCCTACCTAACACTACATACCTAACCCCTATTAAACCCCCCACTCTACTAATTACATAAAATACAAAAACCTAAGGTACTCAAAAAAAGGACATTACAAACCACCCCACACTACAAAAAATAATAAAAAAACATAACAACCCCCCCCCGGCCACTACATAAAATAAAATAAATATTACACACCTGCAAAGAAAAAGGCATACACAAATATCCATAACATTACAGTAATAAATACATTATAAATATACCCCTAACTACAATACATTTTCCCCTATCAAGATATCAAGATATCTATACCTAACCCCCTATCTATTCTTAAACCCCTATCTAGACATCACCCCCTATCTATACCTAACATCCTATCTATGCATTACCCCTTGAATCTAAGCTAAAATAGAATAAATAAAATAACTTACATTTGCAAATGTCCCTTCTGATCTCACCCCCTAGGAAAAAAAGAAACATCAGAATAGTAAAAAATTAAACATTACATATAATAAATAAATAGTACAAATACATTATTAAACTCACCTTTCCAGCATGTCCCCGGCCTTCTCCTCTTCTGCACCGGCTGGATCATTGCTGAATCCGTGCTCTAAAAAAAATAAAAAAATAACTGAGCTCCCCGACACTAATGAGGCCTCCATAGCCTCTTTCAATCTGAAGGCACTATTTCATTCAACCAATCACAATGGGATACACCCCCACGGGGTGATTGACTGAAGGTACCTGCGCCTTCTGATTGGCTGTTGTCACTGTCAATCAGTTAGTAGCCAATCAGAAGGCGCAAAAGCCTGCAGCCAATCACCCTGTGGGTGTGTAACCCATTGTGATTGGTTGAATGCAATAGTCTCTTAAAGATTGGTCTGAAAAAGATTGACAGTTCCTTCAGCCAATCAGAAAGGGATATATGGGTGTATCCTATTCTGATTGGCTCACACCTTGGCACCTTTTGATTAGCTGGCATTTTATTGACAGCCTTTTCAGCCAATCAGAAGGCGCCATTGCTAATTTCCAACCAGAAGAGGCTCTGGTAGGCCTCATTAGCGTTGGGGAGCTCCTCAAGCGCGGAGCTCCTTTTTTTTTTTTTTTTTTAAGCGCAGATTCATCAAGGGCCCAGCCGGGGCAGAAAAAGAGAAGGCCGGAGACATCGGGGACAGGTAAGTTTTCAATTTATAATGTTTAGTGTTTATTTATTTTTTGTGTTTTATGTGTTATACTAATAGTATGTATCTTTTTTCCAGGGGCCGAACTGGAGAACAGAAGAAGATGGACGGGGACATGCTGGAAAGGTAAGTTTAATACTGAATTGGTACTATTTATTATATGTAATGTTTAATTTTTTACTAATCTGATGTTTCTTTTTTCCCTAGGGGGTGCAATGTGAAGGGACATCTGCAAAGGTAAGTGGTTTTATTTATTCTATTTAACTTAGATTTAGGGGGTACTATATAGATGTTTAGATAGGGGGTTAAGTATACATAGGGGTTAGGTATAGATAGGAGGTAATGTCTAGTTAGTGGGAAATGTATTGTAGTTGGGGGTATATTTATAATGTATTTATTACTGTATTGTTATGTATATTTGTGTATGCCTTTTTCTTTGCAAGTGTGTAATTATTTATTTTATTTTATGTAGTGGCAAGGAGGTTTGTGATTCTTTTGTAGTGAGGTGGGGTTTGTGATGTCCTTTTTTTGTGTAGTTTTTTTTTAAATTAATGTACCTTAGTTTTTTTTTTTTTTTTTGGTAACATAGGTGTTTTTTATTTTTTGTAATTAGTAGGGTGAGGGGTTTAAAAGTGTTAGGTAGGTAGTGTTAGGTAGGTAGGGGTTAATAGGCTAGGGTATAGGGTGATTATTTTAGATTTAGTGTTTCATTGGGATGAATAGTGAAGTGTAGTGTTTGTATTTAGTGTCATGAGGGTCCTGGAGGACCCTAATGGCACTAATGGGGTTAATAATAGGCTTCTAATTGTCCTATGAGGCTCTTCATAGAACCTTATGGGACTGATTGGGTTAAATAGAGGCTTACAGGGGCCTGTTTAGACCCCCATAAGGGATGGGGTTAGAGGGAAGCTTATGGGGGTCTGTATAGACCCTCATAAGTGATGGGATTAAATAGGGCTAGATGGTGTTTAATAGGCCCAATTAGGGTTAGATTGGGTTTAGTATGGGTTAATGGGGTATAGTTAGGGTTAAGGGGTTAATGGGGTATAGTTAAGGTTAATAGTGTAGTGCTTAGAATTTGTCATGAGGGTCCCGGAGGACCCTCATGGCAATTGTAGGGTTAACCTAGGGGTTAATAGTGTCTATATAGACCCCTATTGGACTAAGGTGGTTAATTATAGTCTCATGGGGTTAATATGGGGGGCTACAAGGGTCCCTATGGACCCCTTCAGCAAGTGATTAATGTGGAGACACTTTGGGGGTCCCGATGGAGACCCCCAGCATAGAGGTGGTTAATTTTAGGTCCCACGGCCAATATTGGCTAATTGTGTGCTGCGGGCCCTTTAAGGAGCTGCAGCGGGGAATTAGAAATTTTTAAATGCAGCGGGGGTCTGATCTATGCTGATCGGGGACCCCAGCTGCAAGGGGTTATTGTGGGGGGGGGCTGCGGGGGTCCCTATGGACCCCTGCAGAAAGGGGTTATTATTGAGGGGGGCCTTTGGGGGTCCCGATGGGCACCTCCAGCATTGTGGGGGTTAATGTTAGGTGCTGCGGTCGGGATTAGTTAATAGTGTGCCGCAGGCCCTTTAAGGACCCGTAAAGGGAAATTTAAAATATTTAAATGCAGCGGGGTCCTGATCGATGCCGATCGGGGACCCCCACTGCAAGGGGTTAATATGGGGAGGCTGCATGGGTCTCTATAGGGACCCCTGCAGCATGTGGATGTGTTTAGGGAGCAGGGGGGAGCATCAGCCGGCTGTGTCGATCTGCTCCGAGGCAGCATGTATAGGCTTTTCGATCCTTTGCTGGCACTTTTTTGTGCCCGTAGGGATTCTTCTGAGGTGTGGGGTTCGACTCATAGATTTATGGCTGCGTGTTACTACGTAGCTCTCTCGGAGCCTATTCTCTGCCGTTTTTCGGTGTCATCTCGCAAAGGAGGCTGCGAGGGACATATTGAGGAATTGGTCCTCGCAAACAGGAGAACCGAGGGAACAGAGGACCGAGGGAACTACGAGGGCTAATTTAATGAGGCTGTTAACCTGTAGCAGTGTAAAGACATCAACTTAAAAGGACACAAGGTACAATATTTTTCAGTACATTAATTTATATCATATTTAGGATATATTATATTACGTTATAGCCTATTTCATGTGTATTTCATTGCATTCATTGATTGCATATTTATGATAAATTATATAACATTGTTGTGATTTGTTTTGGTATTTCAGGTCACAACATAGAAAATAAGAGGTCAAGAAAAAATAGCGACTCATTACTTTATTAAAAACAAAAGATGATAATATTATTTCATTCTTTGTGGACAGTCATTTCACTAACTGGCAGGTACAGTATATTTCATTTGCAGACACCATCAATTAACTGATCGCAGCATCACCTGTTTTTCTTTCACACACCCCCTTCTTACTCCTCTGTGACTCTTTCCCCCTCTCACTCCAGTGTCTCTCTTGCCCTCCTCTCCATACCCTGTGGCTTTTCCACCCCTCCTCTACCTAACATCTGTCTCTTCTCAACCACTCTCCTACCACTGTGCCTATTTGCTCCATCACTCGGCTGTGTATCTTCCACCCCATACCCTGTATCTCTGCTCCCCTCTAACTCCCCTGTGTCTCTTCCCCCTCCTGTCCCCCCATCTGTGTCTCTCCCCCTCCCCCTCTCCCCCCCGTGTCTCTCCCCCCCCCCCCCCAGCAGGCGGTCCACTACAATGCACTCTCTTCTAGACAAAGAAAAGGTCCAAAGGCCATAATTTGAGGAAAACATGTAGATAACACGTATGTTGTGCCATATAATACATCTCTTAATGAAGTATAATGAACACATAAATATGAAAGCTTGCACTTCCATTAAATCTATTAAATATGTCTACAAATATATTTATAAAGGATATGAAGCCGCAACTGTCGTCATACAAAGTGGGCCAAATGAACAAGAAAAGGGGTGTGCCAGAAGCATTGTGGCGGCTTCTCAAATTTGAAATGCATGATCGATCACATGCTGTATATTGATTAACTGTACATTTGCCACAAAGACAATTAGTTTACTTTCATACTGGCTATGAAGAAAATGCACTGAACATCGACAAACCACACTTACTGCTTGGTTTATCCTAATTTCCAAAGATATAGAGGCAAGAGAATACTTATACAATGAGATTCTGTATCATTATGTTTTTGTCAATGGCAAATGGAAACTTAGACAAAAGGGTGGTAATACATTTTTTACCAGAATGAACACAGTAAGTCCCAGAGACATTGAAAGTTTCTGCTTATGTTTACTACTTTTAAATGTTCCTGGTGCACAAAGTTTTCAAGACAATGCAGACAATGCAGTTCATGACACCTTTCAATTAGCTGCATGACATAGAAACGTTGTTGCTGATGACACAGAATGGGAGAGATGTCTCGAAGAAGCAGCTCTATCTAAAATGCCACGTCAGATGAGGGAACAGTTTGCACACATCTGCATATTTTGCAATGTTCCAAATGCACTGGCTTTGTGGGAAACATTTAGAACACATATGTATGAAGATTTTTTGCAACGGTACAATGACTCCATAGCTGAATTAAAAGCATTAATGGAAATTAAGAAGTGTTTCTATGTCATGGATTAAGTTGTGCAATTTTTAATCTCCCAGATCCCGGAATTATAGATGACATCAACTTGGAAGGCTATGACGCGAATGTTGAGATACAAAAAAGGGAAGAAAAAATTGTCACTTTAAATCATTTGCAACTGAACACTTTCAATGCAATACAGCAAGCAGTAGATGATGACTTGCTCAAAGAGCGTTATTTTATCTAGATGGACCCGATGGATCTGGAAAAATGTATCTCTATAATTTGTTGATAAGTTCAATCAGAAATAAAGGTGAAATTGCACTTTCCTTTGCAACCACTGGAATGGCTGCACTACTGTTAGAAGGTGGCAGAACAGAACATAGTGGATTTAAGCTTCCAGTTCCAATATTGGAAACATCAGTGTCCGATATTAGAATTAAATCATCTCAAGCCATTAAGTTTAAAAAAATCAAAATTAATTATTATAGACGAGGCCACTATGATGTGGTGCCATGCTCTGCAATGTATTGATAGTTTATTACGTGAAGTCATGAGTAATGATTTGCCTTTTGGTGACAAAGTCATGCTGCTAGGAGATTTCAGACAAACATTACCTGTGCTTGTACGTGGCAATCGCAAAGACATTGTGGAAACATGTATACAGTCAAGTCCACTATGGAAAGAATTTACACACCTTAGATTAGAAAACAATATGAGATCTGAAGGCCAACATGAATTAAATGATTAGCTAATTAAAATTGGTAAAGGCAAAACAGACAATTTACCTGATGATACTGTGTAAATACCAGCAGAAATGATTTACAAAGATTCACTCATATCAGCAATATTCCCAAATGGAATAACCCCAGAACATTCATCAGAGCTTGCACAGAAAGTAATCTTAACCTCAAAAAATAAAGATGCTTTGGATCTCAATAAAATTTTTCTCAAAATTTTTTAATTCATTGATGGACAGCAAAAAAATGATCACAGTGCTGATTCAGGTCTAGATGATGACAAACAGGGTGAATCTAATTTCACCACTGAATTTATCAATTCATTAACTCCATCTGGAATGCCACCACATGTTTTGCAGATCAAAAAAGGAGCCATTTTCATGTTACTGAGAAATATGAACCCCAAAAAAAGGACTTTGTAATGGGACCAGATTAATTGTTCAAGATTTAAGAGACCATTACATCCATGCTGAAATTCAGGGTGAAGCAGTTTTCATACCAAGAATAGATTTAGCTCCAAGTAAGACTAGCTTGACTTTTATACTTCAAAGGAGACAATTTCCCATTATCATGGCATTTGCTATGCCAATTAATAAATCACAAGGACAAACATTTAACTCTGTTGGCCTCTTTTTAGAAGAGCCTGTGTTTGCCCAAGGACAACTCTATGTGGCATTTTTAAGATGCAAAAAACTAGAAGAAATTAAAGTTTACATAAAAAAAATGAAAGTCAGGGTGAATTGTTAGATGATGGACAGTATATTTATTAAAAATATTATCTACTATGAGGTGTTGTAAATTCTACAAAAAAAAAAACAAACAGAAAAAAAAGAAAACAATAGTGGTTATATCTCAAGGACTAACTTTTATGTCTCTTGCACTCTTTTCAGAGGGCCACTATCAGTCTCAAGAACTGCAAAAACATACAGAACAGTTGTTTTACTTTGAGGACGAACTTTTGTGTCACTTGGACTCTTCGTAGAGACCCACTCTTTCAAATAGAAAGCTGAATATTCCATTCTCAAGAACTGGTATAAATTGACAAAACAGTGCTTTACATCTCGAGGATGACCTTTAATGTCACTTGGGCTCTTTTCACATAGACAACTATATGTACCAGTCTCAAGTTACATAGTTACATAGTTACATAGTATTTAAGGTTAAAAAAAGACTTTCAGTCCATCAAGTTCAACCTTTTAAGATCTCCTCTGATCTGCAATATGCGGATTAACTATTAATTAATTAGTTGTATAAAAAAAATCAATTCCCTCCTGATCCCAGACACAGGCGTCCGGACTTCTCCCTGGATCAATACTGTCTCACTAATTATCCATGATAACCATGAATTCCCTTTTTAATTATAAATAAATCCAGTCCCCTTTTAAAGTTATCTATCGAAACCACTGTCACCACCTCCTCTGGTAGAGAATTCCACAGATTAACCACCCTTACTGTGAAGAACCCTTTTCTTTCTTTAAGGTGGAATATTTTTACTTCTAACCTCAAGGGATGTCCTCTTGTCAGTTGAAAACCTCTTGGCACAAAAAACTCCCTTAATAAATCTTTATACTGGCCCTGGATGTATTTATATAAGGTAATCATATGTCCTCTTAGACACCTTTTTTCTAGAGAAAATTTGTTTAATTTGGTTAGTCTTTCTTCATAACTTAGCCCCTCCATTCTCCTTATTAGTTTTCTTGCCCTCCTCTGTACCTTTTCCAGCTCTAAAATGTCCTTTTTATGAAGTGGTGCCCAAAATTGTACTCCATATTCCAAATGAGGGCATACTAGAGATTTGTTTAGTGGCAGAATTATATTTGCTTCCCTGGCTTCTATACCGTTCTTAATACATGCTAATATTTTATTTGCCTTTGCAGCTGCTGCTTGGCTTTGAGCACTGTTACCTAGGTGGTTGTCCACAAGCACTCCCAAATCCCTTTCAATATCTGATACACCTAGATTTGCTCCATTAAGATTATAAATTGCATGGCTATTTTTCCTTCCCAGATGCATAACTTTACATTTATTCGTATTAAATCTCATCTGCCATTTAGATGCCCATTCCTCAATTTATGTAAATCCCTTTGGAGGGAAAGCACATCACTATCTGATTTAGTTACCTTGCACAACTTCGTGTCATCAGCGAAAATGGAGACACCACACTCCAATCCTACCTCTAAGTCATTAATAAATATGTTAAAAAGGAGAGGACCTAATACTGAACCCTGAGGAACCCCACTTACCACATTAGTCCAATCGGAGTAAGTTCCATTTACAACAACCACTTGCTTCCTGTCTTTTAGCCAGCTCTCAATCCATGAGCAGATATTTACTGCAACTCCTGTATCTCTTAGTTTGCACAATAGTCTCCCATGTGGCACTGTATCAAAAGCCTTTGCAAAAACCAAAAATACTACATCCACTGAGTTGCCTTGATCCAGGTTCCTACTAACCTCCTCATAGAAACTAATTAGATTTGTTTGACATGACCTATCCCTCATAAATCAATGTTGACTCCTACTTATAATCCTGTTCAAATAGACATATTCTTGTATATTATCCCTTATTAACCCTTCTAAAAGCTTCCCCACTACAGAAGTGAGGCTCACTGGTCTATAATTCCCCGGATTTGCTCTTGCTCCCTTTTTAAATATAGGTATCACATGAGCTTTTCTCCAGTCATCTGGTAGAGACCAGTGAATCTTGAAAAATTAAATATAATGGTTTGGCTATTACAGAACCCAGTTCCCTTGGATGTATTCCATCAGGACACGGGGCTTTATTAACATAAATTTTTCCAACCACTTTTGAATTACTTCCTGTGTTAACCAATTATTTGGCAAAGGTAGTGTAACCCCATTATGTTGCCGTGTCGCAACCACTGGTACCTCCCTTGTGTATACCGAAGAAAAGAACCTATTTAGCTCATCTGCCTTTTCTTGGTCACTAATTATCAGACGGCCTGTGTCACATTGTAATGTTCCTATATCTTCCTTCCTCGCCTTCTTCCCATTAATATACTTAAAAAATATTTTAGGGTTAGTTTTACTTTCTTTTGCAATTACTTTTTCATTTTCTATTTTAGCCAGTCTAATTGCCCTTTTGCAAGCCTTGTTGATTTCCTTGTATTCCTGTAAAGCAGTCTCTGTCCCCTCTTGTTTGTATAATTTAAATGCCTGTTTTTTACTCCATCTTGATCTTTAAATCATTGTTAAGCCACATTGGATGGGATTTACTCCTTTTACTTTTATTCCCACACGGTATATGCCGATGTGTATGTATATTTAGTAAGGATTTAAATGTTGTCCACTTGTGGTCAGTATTTTTACCTGTCAGTTCTCTGTCCCAGTCTATACTTTGTATTGCTGCCCATAGACCATTAAAATCTGCCCTTTTAAAATGAAGAATTTTCGTTGGCCCCTTAAAATTTTGTTTTTTTTAAACATCTCAAATGATACTGTGTTGATCACTGATTCCCAAAGGTTGCCCTATTCCAACATTTGGTACTATATTAATATTATTTGTGATGAGTAAATATAAGATAGCTTCATTTCTAGTAGGCTCTTGTACAACCTGGACCAGATAATTATCCGTGAGTGTACTCAAGATCCTGCTCCCCTTAGATGAACTGCTGGTCTCATTTATCCAGTTTATTTCAGTGTAATTAAAATCTCCCATTATTAGAACTTGACCATGCTTAGCTGCATTTTCAATCTGTAACAATAATTGTATTTCCTCACTTTCAGCTATATTTGGGGGTTTATAGCATACTCCTACTAATATTCTTTTGGAATTTGCTGCTCAGCTATTTAACTCTACCCACAAACATTCAGCTTTATCACTAGGTCCACCATAAATATCTTCTCTGACTATAGGCTTAAATTCAGGCTTAACATACAGACAAATATTTTCTCCTCTTTTACCATTGCCTCTATCTTTCCTAAGTAGGTATTAACCATCCAGATTAACAGTCCAGTCATGAGATTCATCCCACCACGTTTCAGTAATGCCTATTAAATCCCATTTTTTATTAATTGCTAATAATTCTAACTAAATTTTTCCTGGCAAGCTTCTGGCATTAGCAAGCATACACCTTATGTTATGAGTCTGTAGTTCTGAAGTGCCTGCCACTGTACTTGAATTACATAGTACTACGTCCCTATTGACTATACTACCCCCCCCCATCTCCTCCCCTATGAGTTGTTAATGCATCCCTTATACCCTCTACACTTTCTACCCCATTACTTATATCTAGTCTCCCCCCCCTACTAGTTTAAAAACTCTTCCAGCCTTTCTACCATCCTATCCCCTAGTACAAAAGCTCCCTCATCATTAAGGTGCAATCCATCCCTACTGTAGAGGTTGTACCGAAGTGAGAAGTCAGCCCAGTGCTCTAAAAACCCAAACCCTTCCTTAGTGCACCACATCTTTAGCCACGCATTAACCTCCCTAAGCTCCTTCTGCCTCCCTGGGCTAGCATGTGGCACTGGTAGTATCTCAGAAAATACTACCTTGGAGGTCCTTGCCTTCAGCTTATTACCTAGTTCTCTAAAATCATTCTTTAGGACACTCCAACTTCCACTAACTTTGTCATTGGTACCAATATGTACCAAGACTGCTGGTTCATTTCCAGCCCCACCCAATAATTTGTCTACCTGATCCACAACATGACGAACCCGAGCACCCGGGAGACAGCAAACTGTTCGATTACTGGGATCTGGGTGACAAATCTACCTTCCTAATAATAGAGTCCCCTACAACCAAAACCTGTCTGTTGCTCTGCCTATTCTGCCCTCCCTCACCTCCAGTAGAGCTGTTCTCCCAGCTGTTAGAGGGAACAGCTCTATCTGGCATTGCCATTCCTGAATGGACATCCTGAACAGTTTCACTCAATCTGGCAAATCTGTTGGTGTTTGCCAACTCAGAACTTGCCTGCCTCCTCCTGTTCCCTCTGCTTCCCCTTGTAACTGTAACCAGGTACCTCCCTGCCCATACTCACTAGCCCCAGCTCCACCCTCCATGCTAGGCCCAGCTAAACTGTGCTCAGTGAGCTCCAACCCCCTTTCCAGTGAAGCAATATCACTAAGTGCTGCAGTTCTCCGCTCCAGATCTCCAATTTGAGCTTCCAGAGAGGCAACATGCTCACACCTCTCACAGTGGTATGGGCCCAGGATCATCTGTTCCAGTATTGCATACATATGACAGGATGTACACTGAGTGAGGTTGCCACTGGACTGACTCATAATTATTATTATTGTCTACAAAATTTCAGTGGGAAAAATAAAGAATATAAAATAATATATTTGTATAAAGTTTTTCTACCTTGCACTATAAATCTGCCCTCCCTTTACTTTGAAGTCCCTCCTTTTATTTAAACTCCTACACTTTTACTAGAATTGCACTTGATACTGAAAATGTTCGCAAGCTCACAAGTTCACCCCTTCTCCTGTTTATATTTACTTCTCCCTTCTGACCTGGGCACAATTAGTGCACTCTGCAATTTATCAGCCTTTACTTATAAGGAAAACCCACTTGCAAATAGCCCCAAAACAGCTCACAAACCTTTTATACTAGTTTAGCAGTCAAGCCACAGCCCTCTCACCTGGGCACAATTAGTGCACTCTGCAATTTATCAGCCTTAAATCCACTTGTAAAAAAAACATACAGAACAGTGGTTTTACTTCAAGGACCAACTTTTATGTCACTTGGATTGTTTGTACAGGACCACTCTTTCACATAGAAAGCTTTATGAGCCAGTCTGAAGAACTACAAACAAAAAAAACAAACAGTGGTTACATCCCAATGACAACATTATTTGTCGCAGGGCTCTTTTTAGAGGATCACTCTTTACCAACCAATAAAAAAATGCTTACATCAAAGAGACAACATTTTTCATCTACTGGGCTCTTTTTAGAGAAACCACTTCTAAATTAAATAAGAAGCAACAAAAAAAACACAATTGACAAAGCACTCCACAAACCAAAAATATGCCATCCCTTCCTATTTGCATTGTCTCTATTCAACAGTCTATGTATTTGAAATTTGTTTATACAGTTGTTAGCAGTTTCATTTCTTCTGCTGTTACGTTGAGTTTTAGTTAATAAAAACTTTCATTGTAGGTATTTACCTGTGTAATTACCGAGAGCCTATTGATCCAGGGAGTATGTATATATGTTTGCTTTCCTCATTTAAACATCTGTTAAATAACATGGAATACTTACTTCCTTTTGGCTATGTATTTCAAGTTCATTTCTACATATATTTCAAGTTGCTTTCCACAGTTGTAATGTGTTTGATTAAATTGTATGTATTTACAGCTTTTACAATTTTAATTAGTGATGTCGCGAACATAAAATTTTCAGTTCGCGAATCGCGAACCGCCGCAAATGTTCGCGAACCGGCGAACCCGGCGAACCGCCATAGACTTCAATGGGCAGGCGGATTTTAAAACCCACAGGGACTCTTTCTGGCCACAATAGTGATGGAAAAGTTGTTTTAAGGGGACTAACACCTGGACTGTGGCATGCCGGAGGGGGATCCATGGCAAAACTCCCACAGAAAATTACATAGTTGATGCAGAGTCTGGTTTTAATCCATAAAGGGCATAAATAACCTAACATCCCGCCCATCATCATCCTCCCCTGTATCTCTTTACCCCCTCCCTCATCATCCTCCCCTGTGTCTCTTTCTTCCCTTCCTCATCACCCTCCCCTGTGTCTCATCCCCCCTCCCTCATCATCCTCCCACCTCCCTCATCATCCTCCCCTGTATCTCTTCTCCCCTCCATCATCATCCTCCCCTGTGTCTCTTTCCCCCCTCCCTCATCATCCTGCCCCCTCCCTTGATGATAAGGGGGGAAGAGACACAGGGATAAGTGTGAGGGGTGTTAGGGTGAGGGGTGTTAGGGATAAGTGTAAGGGGTGTTAGGGTGAGGCATGTTAGGAATAAGTGTGAGGGGTGTTAGGTCTTAGGGATACGTGTGAGAATGTTAGGGTTAGGTGTTTGGTTGATGGGTGTTATGGATAAGTGTGAGGGGTGTTAGGGTTAGGGTAAGGGGTGTTAGGGATAAGTGTGATGGGTGTTAGGGTAAGGGATGTTAGGGT
The DNA here is from genome assembly GCA_027410445.1 of Discoglossus pictus. Lineage (NCBI taxonomy): Eukaryota > Metazoa > Chordata > Amphibia > Anura > Alytidae > Discoglossus > Discoglossus pictus. Next base: position 250,180,284 of record CM050166.1, read on the forward strand.
TAGGTGTTAGGGTAAGGGCTGTTAGGGATAAGTATAAGGGGGTATTAGGGTTAGGTGTTAGGGTGAGGGGTGTTAGGGATAAGTGTGAGGGGTGTTAGGGTTAGGGTAAGGGGTGTTAGGGATAAGTGTAAGGGGTGTTAGGGTTAGGTGTTAGGGTGAGGGATGTTAGGGTTAGGTGTTAGAAATAAGTGTGAGGGGTGTTAGGGTTAGGGTAAGGGGTGTTAGGGATAAGTGTGAGGGGTGTTAGGGTTAGGTGTTAGGGTGAGGGGTGATAAGTGTAAGGGGTGTTAGGGTGAGGCATGTTAGGAATAAGTGTGAGGGGTGTTAGGTCTTAGGGATAAGTGTGAGGGGTGTTAGGGTTAGGTTAATGGGTGTTATGGATAAGTTTAAGGGGTGTTAGGGTTAGGTGTTAGGGTGAGGGATGTTAGGGTTAGGTGTTAGGGATAAGTGTGAGGGGTGTTAGGGTTAGGTGTTAGGGTGAGGGGTGTTAAGGATAAGTGTAAGGGGTGTTAGGGTTAGGGTAAGGGGTGTTAGGGATAAGTGTGAGGGGTGTTAGGGTTAGGTGTTAGGGTGAGGGGTGTTAGGGATAAGTGTAAGGGGTGTTAGGGTTAGATGTTAGGGTGAGGGATGTTAGGGTTAGGTGTTAGGGATAAGTGTGATGGGTGTTAGGGTTAGGTGTTAGGGTGAGGGGTGTTAGGGATAAGTGTAAGGGGTGTTAGGGTTAGGTGGTAGGGTGAGGGATGTTAGGGTTAGGTGTTAGGGATAAGTGTGAGGGGTGTTAGGGTTAGGTGTTAGGGTGAGGGGTGTTAAGGATAAGTGTAAGGGGTGTTAGGGTGAGGCATGTTAGGAATAAGTGTGAGGGGTGTTAGGTCTTAGGGATAAGTGTGAGGGGTGTTAGGGTTAGGTGTTAGGGTGAGGCATGTTAGGAATAAGTGTGAGGGGTGTTAGGTCTTAGGGATAAGTGTGAGGGATGTTAGGGTTAGGTTGATGGGTGTTGTGGGTAAGTGTGAGGGGTGTTAGGGTTAGGTGTTAGGGTGAGGGATGTTAAGGTTAGGTGTTAGGGATAAATGTGAGGGGTGTTAGGGTTAGGTGTTAGGGTGAGGGGTGTTAAGGATAAGTGTAAGGGGTGTTAGGGTTAGGGTAAGGGGTGTTAGGGATAAGTGTGAGGGGTGTTAGGGTTAGGTGTTAGGGTGAGGGGTGTTAGGGATAAGTGTAAGGGGTGTTAGGGTTAGGTGTTAGGGTGAGGGATTTTAAGGTTAGGTGTTAGGGATAAGTGTGAGGGGTGTTAGGGTTAGGTGTTAGGGTGAGGGGTGTTAAGGATAAGTGTAAGGGGTGTTAGGGTTAGGGTAAGGGGTGTTAGGGATAAGTGTGAGGGGTGTTAGGGTTAGGTGTTAGGGTGAGGGGTGATAGGGATGTGTAAGGGGTGTTAGGGTTAGGTGTTAGGGTGAGGGATGGTAGGGTTAGGTGTTAGGGATACGTGTGAGGGGTGTTAGGGTTAGGTGTTAGGGTGAGGGGTGTTAGGGATAAGTGTAAGGGGTGTTAGGGTTAGGTGGTAGGGTGAGGGATGTTAGGGTTAGATGTTAGGGATAAGTGTGAGGGGTGTTAGGGTTAGGAGTTAGGGTGAGGGGTGTTAAGGATAAGTGTAAGGGGTGTTAGGGTGAGGCATGTTAGGAATAAGTGTGAGGGGTGTTAGGTCTTAGGGATAAGTGTGAGGGGTGTTAGGGTTAGGTGTTAGGTTGATGGGTGTTATGGATAAGTGAGAGGGGTGTTAGGGTTGGGTGCTAAGGTGAGGGGAGGATAATGATAAGGGGGGGAAGAGACACAGGGGTGTCCTTGCAGCAGAGATCAAAAGAGTCCTTCAGGACTGTATTGCACACTGTGTACAGTAGCCTAGCTATGGTTTTCCCTTTTGATGCAGTATCACCTACACTCAGCCTCCTCTCAGTAAGACTGCAAGTTAGTTATGATTCCAAAATGGTTGCTGGCCATTAGTTAGAAGGGTCTGGAAGGCAGGGTATGATGCTGATTAGCTGGAATGTGTCTGCTGACTGTGAGTTGCAGGGTCAAAGTTTGTTCAATGATAAAGTAGAGGGGGCGGGTCGAATATCGCATATGTTCGCAGTTCGCCGCAAACACGAACATGCTATGTTCGCAGGGAACAGTCCGCCAGCGAACTATTCACGACATCTCTAATAGAGAGAGTATTGATCCAGGGAGACATCTGATTGCCAGAATCTGGGGTCAGGAAGGAATTTATTTATTTACCCATTTAAAACAAGTGGCTGCTTTTCACTTGGGTGTTTTCATTTTGCTTTCCTCTGGATTTAATATAAACATTTCGAAATCTGTTAAATAACATTTTTCCCATCTGAGACAATGGGCTACATCTCTGTTTGCCTTCCTCTAGATTCAATAAAACAAAATACATATGTGTTAAAATACATGTAATGTTTTACAATGCTTTACAAAGAAAGTTCATATATTGTGATACTATTAATCTTACTGTTAGAATAAAAAAGTTATAACGCTAAAAAACATTGTTTCTGAGTTTGTAATAGATAGTACTATACAACTTGCCTGTTACAACAATAAACCCATTAATTAATAAAACAATAATTTGTTATCCTTTTTAAAACATATTGATTATTACATGCAAAAACAAGCCAGTTCCTAGTATATATATATATATATATATATATATATATATATATATTGTGACAGATTCACTGTCACGCTGAGGATCCGTGCCTTGTTTTTTCAATAAAATGGAGGATGCAGGAGCCCTTTAAATGTTTAACCACACTTTCAGTGCGGCCGCTGGCAGCAGCCCTGCAAACTCCCACAATACTCCAGCTCTGTCAATCAAATCTCCATCTGGAGGCAGCGGCAGGCCTAGATTGCAGCCACACCCCTGCCTTTTAAGCTGGTTGTTAACTGTCTCAAACTTGGGGAGAAGTCTTAGAGAGCTCTCTTCTGACCTCTGGTGGCACTTCACCACAATATATATATATATATATATATATATATATATATATATATATATATATAAAATAAAAAATATGTTTTTGTTCAAAGAACTTATAGTTCTGAAAGTAGTATACAAGCCCCATCACTACAACAAGTTAGTGATCTTGAAGAGGAGTGAATGATAGGGAACTATAGAAGCTGCATGAAACAAAAACTGCAAATGGGAGTTGGAAGAGCTAACAGGGAATTTTAATTCAGATTCAACTGCTGCAGGGTCAGAGCTACCAGTGGTGCAATGCAACCAAGGCCGTCATCTGGTATGTATTGAGGATTTTTTTTTTTTGCATTTTTTTTCTGTAGTGTTGGGCCTTTCCTCCCCGTCCCAATCCACCATGGCCCCCTCTGGGAATCATTGGCCACACATAATAATCCCTGGGTCTTACCCAGGGCTGTGAAGGGGCATTGAGTGAGTTGGTACTGGGGGGGGGGGGAGTGGGGCAAGCACCAAAAAACTAAACATCTGGTACTTAATTTGACATTTGGGATGTATTACTAGTGTATATTACTTTTCAATGAAAACGTTAAAATTGTTTTTATTGTTATGTACGTTTTGGTGAAACTGTCTTTTTAAGACTTCTCAACTTGAATGAAGAATCATAGATAAAATGATGTAAGTAAGATGAAACAAAGGGTTTTTATAAAGAGGTTAATACGGGTGTCAGCATTGTCTTAGGAGCCCACAAAATATGGGGAGGATAAAGTCTAAAGTTATAAAAAAATCTGGCCCTGAGTGTTGCACTTCAACTCTGCTCCCAGGACAGTCAGCCTCCACCTGAAGAGAGAGCAGGCCAACCAACAAGTGTAAATAAAATCTACAATAGTGCAGCACTACACAATATAAACAAAATGTGTTAGAATATCAAAGGAATGTTTCTTATTCACAAATAATGGAAGCAGTGATCTGAGGTGTCATAACCCCAGGGACTGATGGATTTTTACATACACTAGCCACAGTGGCCAGATTGACCAAAGGCAATAATAATGGCCATATAGACAAGTATAGTAAAGGACAACATCACTTTGTTAGGGGCATAGGGGTATAGGACCAAAGTATAATTGTTACCCTGCTATGTTTGCTGATGTTCCCCAAGTCCTGGTTACAAGCCCTGGACCTCCCCCAAGAAACATTCCCACCAGGTCACCCAAACCTAGAGTGTTCTGGGTCAGGTTTACATTTTTTGCTGTGGTTTCGTTGTTCAGTCATGTCTGACTCTCTATGACTCTATGGACCCCAGTATGCCAGGTACATCTCTTAGCTACTGCCCCTCTGAGCATTATCAAGTTCATGTCCATTGCTTCAGCAAACACATCTATCTATCTCTGCCTCTGTTGCCCCTTTCTACTTCTGCCTTTAATCTTTTCTAGCACCTTCTCTAGGGAATCCTGTCATCTCATGATATGGCTAAATTATTTGAGCTTCAGCCTCATGATCATACCTTCTAGTAAGCAGTGTGTCTTGATTTCCTGAAGTACGGATTTATTGGATCTTCTTGCAGTCCAACAGCACAATTCAAGGGTGTCAATTCTGCTGGTGGTCAGACTTCTTTATGGTCCAGATCTTACTACTGGCAATAACATAGTTCTAACTATGCAGACCTTTGTTGATAGTTTAATATCTTTACTTTTTTACTGGTTTGTCCAAGCTTGCCATAGCTTTCCTCCCCAGAAGCAAATTTATTTTAATTACCGTCATAATCTGAAGAGATCTAGGAAAATAATATTTGTCACTGCCTCCACTTCTTCCCCATCTATTTGCCAGGAACTGAGACTGCCATTTGCCATGATCTTTGTCTTTTTAAGGTTGAGCAGCAGGCCAGCTTTTGCACTCTCTTCTTTTACCCTCATCAACAGGTCCTTTAGTTCCTCCTAACTTTCAGCATATCTCACTTTCAGCTCCTCATTTTCAGCGTATCTGAAGTTGTTGATATTTCTTTCAATATTGATCCAGTCCGGCTTTACTCATGATGTACTCTGCATATAAGTTGAATAAATAAGTTGAAAATATACAACCTTGTCACACTCCTTTTCCAATCTTGAACCATTCTGTTGTCCCATCTTCAGTTCTGACTGTGGCTTTTTGGTCCATATACAGATTTTTCAGGAGGAGGATGAGATGAACTGGTACTCACATCCCTTTAAGAACTTGTCACATTTTGTAGTGATCCCCACCATCAAAGGATTTAGAATAGTCAATGAAGCAGAAGTAAATGTTATTCTGGAACTTTTTTTCTTTCCTTATTATCCTTTGGACATTGGCAATTTGATCTCTTCTGCTTCTTCCACTGCTGAACCATTGCACATCTTATATTTCCAGGCCATTATAGTGTTAGAGTCAAACTTGAAGAATATTAAGCATTACCTTGCTGGCATGTGAAATTAGTGTAATTATTTGATAACTGGAACACTCTTTGGCACTGCCTTTTTTGGGATTGGGATGTAGACTGACCTTTTCCAGTTTATTGGACATTGTTTAGTTTTCCAAATTTGTTGGCATAAGGCAAGCAACACTTTCACGGCATCATCCTGTAGAACTTGTAATAGTTCATATGGGATTAAATCAACTCTCTGCAGCCTTGCGTTCAGCAAGGCATCCTAGGGCCCATCTCAAATCAGTCTCCACAATGTCTGCCTCCAGCTCATTGGACAAACTATTGAGGTTGTCACTTTTGATAAGATCCTGTATAGATATTCTGTGTATTCCCACCACCTCTTCTTTATTTTAATTTTATTTATTTTTATTTATTACAAAGTTTACAAACATTAAAATCCAAATATCAAAACATCAATATTTATACACAATTAAACAAACAGAAAAAAAAAGAAAAAAAAAGAAAATAGAAAGAAAAAAACAAAAAAAAACACAACAATATGGAACCGTAACTAAATTTAAACATTTCAGCATATGTCATAAGGAAAGGAGTCATTTTTCAGAATATCAGTGCATATTGAAATTCAATTCTAGGGAGGAGAGGAGCAAAAGGTTTTCCTTTTCTCATAAATGGCTCATTATGTCTTCCAAAGAGACCATTTTAAGCTAGTTTATTTCGACGGAGAATGTGAGTCTGTTGAGTCCTTTAATTCTATTTATTTCTCTCTACAATGATCACAAGTTCCGTCCATGTCGGTAAGGATTGTTTTTTCCATCTTCTGGCTATAAGCCACTTAGCTGCTATAAGAGTATTTATAATCACATTACTTTGTGTGTAATTAATATTACTTGGAAAAATATGGAATAATACTTAATATTTAATTGGGGTTATATACCATCTCTGCACTAATTTAAAGTGTGTTTCTCTTAATGACGAATTTGTTATACTTTTCTCTGTTTAAAAAATGCTTTATACCACTGAGTTGTGGACCAAGTTATCCCTACATTTTCTTCCCATTTTTGCATCCTTTCTGTTTTTTCTATTTCTAGTTGAGATTTTATTATTTTATGGTATCTTGATATTGTACTTTTCTTATCAATTTCATTTAGAGATTTTTCAAATAGAGTAAGTTCTCTATTAGGTATTTTTCCATACTCTGCATTTATTATTGACATATATAAAATATCATAAAGCAACCATATTGTAGATGGTATTTGATATTCAGCAGATATTACTTTAAATGTTTTCAGTATTTGTCCCTGAAATAAGTCCTTGAGAGTTTTTTTACCCCATTTCTCCCATAATATATTTAAAAAGGGACTTAGTTACATAGTTACATAGTTACATAGTAATTAAGGTTGAAAAAAGACTTTCAGTCCATCAAGTTCAACCTGTTAAGATCTCCTCTGATCTGCAATATGCGGATTAGTTATTAATTAAATTATTGATTAAATAATTATTAATAGTATAGTATTGGAGGATGAATAAAGAGTTAGTCCATCAAGTTCAACCTTTTTAGATCTCTATTGATCTTTTTAATGTGGACTATTTATCATTATTGTTAATTGTTAATTGATCCAGAGGAAGGCAAACAGAAAAAAAAAACATTGAAACTTTGCCAACTGTCTCATAAGGGGAAAAAAAAGCAAAATTCCTTCCTGACCCCAGAAACTGGCGATCAAATTTCTCCCTGGATCAATATTCCTTCGCTAGTTATCTAGGATAGCCTTGAATGCCCTCTTTATTCAAAAATATATCTAACCCCTTTTTGAAGTTTCTATCGAATTCGCTGTCACCACCTCCTTTGGTAGAGAATTCCACAGTTTAACCACCCTAACTGTGAACAAACCTTTTCTTTGTTTAAGGTGAAATCTTTTTTCCTCTAACCTCAAAGGATGTCCTCTTGTCAGTTGAAAATCTCTTGCTACAAAAAGTTCACTTGACAAAGCCTTATATTGACCCTGGATGTATTTATATAACGTAATCATATCTCCTCTTAGACGCCTTTTTTCTAGCGAAAATAAGTTTAATTTTGTTAGTCTTTCTTCATAACTTAGCCCCTCCATTCCCCTTATTAGTTTTGTAGCCCTTCTCTGTACTTTTTCCATCTCTAAAATGTCTTTTTTATGAGGTGGTGCCCAAAATTGTACTCCATATTCCAAATGAGGGCGTACTAGAGATTTTATATAGTGGCAGAATTATATCTTCTTCCCTGGCTTCTATACCCTTCCTAATACATGCTAATATTTTACTTGCCTTTGCAGCTGCTGCTTGGCTTTGAGCGCTGTTACCTAGGTGGTTGTCCACTAGTACTCCCAAATCCCTTTCAATATCTGATACCCCTAGATTTGCTCCATTAAGATTATAGATTGCTTGGCTATTGTTCCTTCCCAAATGCATAACCTTACATTTATTTGTATTAAATCTCATCTGCCATTTAGCCGCCCATTTCTCTAATTTATGCAAATCCTTTTGTAGGGAAAGTACATCATTATCTGATTTTATTACCTTGCACAACTTAGTGTCATCAGCAAAAATGGAGACACTACATTCGAGTCCTACTTCAATGTCATTAATAAATATGTTAAAAAGGAGAGGACCTAATACTGAACCTTGAGGAACCCCACTTATCACATTAGACCAATCGGAGTATGTTCCATTTACAACAACCCTTTGCTTCCTGTCTTTTTAGCCAGCTCTAATGACAATTTATATATTGGGATATTTGGAGCTGGAAATTTTACTAATTTTTTTTTTTTAGTATAATTAAACCACCATTTTATTAAGGTTTTTGGAATAAGTGGTAATTTATTAAGAATCTTATTATCTACCTCTTCTTTATTTGATCTTCTTTTGTTAAGTCTCTACCATTTTTGTCTTTTACCACACCTACTTTGGCATGAAAGGTCCCCATTTTTCTTGAAGAGATCTCTTGATTTACCCATTCTTTACATCGCTCATTGTAGAATGTTTCCTTGCCTCTTCTTGCTATCCCCTGGAATTATTTTCCTATGTCCTCAACCTTTTGCTTTCTTTTTTACCTGGGCTACTTTCAAAGCCAGTTTGTCTTCTTACTTTTCTTTCATTTAGGGATATTTTTTGTTGCTGTTTCCTGGATAAATTGTGGTCCAAAGTTCTTCAGGCATACTATGTCTAGTCCCTTAAATCTACTATTTACTTCCACAGATATTATTTTGTATGTACTTGGGCTGATGATTTTGGCTCTTTTCTTCAGTTTAATTCTTAACTTTGCAATAAGAAACTCATGGTCTGAGCCGTAGTCAGCTCCAGGTCTTGTTTTTGCTGATAGTATTGAGCTCTTCCATCTTTGAGTGCAAATTATATGGTCAATCTGACTTCTGTATTCTTCATCTGGTGATGTCCATGTGTAGAGTTGTATCAGATGCTGTTGGAAGAGGGTATTTGCTAAGACCAGAGAATTATCTTGACATTATTCTACTAATCTCTGTCCTGCTTCATTTTGTACTCCAAGGCCAAACTTGCCAGTTATTCCAGGTGTCTTTTGTTTCTCACCTTTATGATTCCAATGTCCTATAATTAAAGTAATATCTTTTCTTGGTGTTATATTTATGACATGTTGAATATCCTCGTAGAATTGGACAACTTCAGTTTCTTCAGCATCCATGGTTGGAGCATACACTCGGATCACTTTGATGTTAAATCTCTTGCCTTGAATTCAAAATTGAAATCATTTTGTCATTTATTGAGTCGTAACTGAGCACTGCTTTGGCCACCCTTTGATTGGCTATGAAAACTACTCCATTTCTTCTGCAGGATTCTTTACCACAGTAGAAGAGCTGGTAGTTTTCTGATGTGAAATGGCCCATTCCTGCCCATTTAAGTTCACTAATTCCCAGGGTATCAATGTTTAACCTTGTTATCTCATTCTTGACCACATCTAGTTTGCTGCTTGTACTTACCTTCTGCTCTTCCTCAGTAATGCGGTAGATACCTTCTTACCTGAGGGGCTCATCTTCCAGTGCCATATCGTTATGTCTCTGGTTGTTCCTGGAATCTTACTGGAGTGGGTTGCAGTTTTGTTCTCTATTGGACTGTGATTTGTCTGACCTCTCTGCCATGACCTGCCCATCTTGGGTTACCATACATGACATAGCTCGCAGCTTCACTGAAATACACAAGCCCCCTCACCACGAGGTAGCAATCCAGAGGGATTTTATGTGTATATCATATTTTGGGGTGTAAATATTGCATTGAGCTAATATAAATAATTTGAGGGTAGTATCACATGAAGCATGGGTGTAGGAGCCAAATAAAATCTGGGGGTGATACCGCATGTAGTATAACAATACCACACAGTTGCTTCTCTACACATAAACACACATACTAAAAAATCTGGGGGGCTTTGTCCCCCCCCCCGTTCCCCAGTTCCTACACCCAAGACATGAAGGGCAACCAGGGCAACCAGTCAGTTCTGGTAGCCAAGCATATTACCCAGTTCACTGTGGAAAGCAGTAGATCAGGCTCCATTGGCTTCTATAAGAGATCCACAGATCTGATTGAGTCTTCAAGTATAGTTAACTAGGCTGTCAGAAGGCAATTTAACCACTCTGTTTCAAGATACAATGGTCAAGAGGTGTCAAGTGCTTTGCAAGTGGTTAACCACTTATTGGAAGGAGCCACCTCCAAACTCCCAGCCAACTACTGTATATATAACTCAAACTTACATCACCATATGTTTTTGCTGAGGGGGGGGGGGTTGCACACTTCTCCAATTTCCTTCTTTTTTTCAACTTAATAATGTAACAGAAAGGCAAAGATAACATGTTGAGCATCTTCAGAGAGCAGAGATAACATATGGAAGAGAGAGAGAAATGGAGAGTAGAGAGAGAAAGGTAGAAATTGATAGAGAACAGGGATAGAAAGTAGTACTTTACAGAAAGAGTAACAAATAACTGGAATAGCCGTCCAGTATAGTTTGTAGAGTCAGAGATAAGCATGAGGCCAACTTAAGTCTTAATAAGCCAGAGTTTTGGGTTGATGGATTTGGCAAGCTAGATGGAACTTTTTAGTTATTAATGTCATTAAATTGATATTTATATAGTTAATGGAGAAGGATAGACAAAAGAGAAAAAAATAGAAATACAAGTGAGAGAGAGAGAAAAGTGAATGACAATGGAAGAAACAGAAAGAGACAAGGAAGAGAGAGAGAGAAGTGGTTAGGGTAGTAGTGAAGGGGATAGAAAGGAAGGAAAATAGGGAAAGCAGTAAAACATGTGAATGAGCAAGAGAAAATAAAAATGTGTAGATGGTAGGGAGGATAGGTAGAGAAGGGAGAAGAAAGAAAATGAATGAGTATGGAAGGAGGGCGGGGGGAAAGGAAAAGGAAAAAAGGTAGAAAGGGAGAGAAGGGAGCAAGATATGCATACATAAGTGTTTTTTACTGATAGACATGTCCCAATATTCCCCTTTTTATTAATGATATACATAGAACTATACATAAACACATGTATATAAAGCACATAAACAGAAGTGTTTTGCTAATGTATAATACCACCATGATATCACTGCATAACACATGCTTTCCTCTTCCTCATTTCCCTCCAGTTTTAATCTTTACATGATACTTTACCAGTGTGTGAGGGTAGGTGGGAAAAGGGTGATGAGGGAAAAGAAGGGAAAGAGAAGACCGGGAAAAGAAAAGAATAAAGAGAAAGAGTAAAAGTAAGTTGTAAAGATATGAATGAACTAAATGCAAGATTAAAAAAAAAATGTCAGATGCAAAAATACATTCCAGAAAAAATATACTAGACATTTTTAATTGCAATGTTGTGTGTACCTTTCTGCAAATACTCTTTCTGCTGCTTCTTGACTGCACACTCCATCCTCTCAGGGAGGACAGGGGGGTTGTCAAAATCTTTCCTTGGTTAAAATTATCTGGGAGAGACATATTACTTTATAGCTCCAGTGGCAAACTCTGTTAATGTATGATTAAGTATAATTTCACTATTTTTGTGTCCCCTATTCAAATAGCATGTGTGGAATATGTCCCCCACCCCCCAGTTTCTATGACCTGTGGGGGTCAGCCCAGGTTTCTATTCAACATCAGTGCTATATCACTTTCCCTAGAATTAATTCAGGTATACCTATGGTGCTGGAATCAATGCTAGTCCCTCTTTTGAACACAGCAAGCGACCACTATATAATCGGGCAGTAGAAGAGAAGTTACCTCCAAATCTACAGATCCTAAAGAATTGGATAAGGAAGTGCCTGCACCAGTGGTGACTTGCACACTTGACTTGGTAGAAGTTGGTATTTAAGGCTGCTGGAGGTGTCTGAGTATAATCAAAAGGGAGGACTAGATGACGTCACTCTTCAGTGTCACAGATCATACAAGGATCTTTTAACTCTAAATTCTTTTCACCATGACATATCACTAAACTGTGGAGGTGAATCCCTTGAGTAGAAACTGACAATGGATGCTGTGGTATTCTTTGAAATGGATCCCCACATTATAGCATTATAGCACTATTGTACTCATGCATCGAATGGGCACAAAGGGCCTTTGTGTACCGTCACAACAAATAATTTTCCAGAGACGTCCTTGTAAAATTACATTTCTTATAAATGCTGCATGTCTAGAAATATTCAAGATCTTTAGTTGTTAAAATTCATCTCTCCTCTTATTCTAGAGAAGCAATGTAGTATAAAGACTGTCTCAAGGTTATACAGCAAAAACTATTTGATTTTGCTGGGACTTCCCTTTTCTCTTTTGACATTAAGGGAATCAACCATGGGCGGCCCGTCCATTGGGGCGTCAGGGCAAACGCCCCCCAAAATATTTTCTTCACCCTGCAATAAAAAAACACAACAATGTATTAGTAATAACCCAAAAACAATTAAATATAAGGTGTAAATCACCATTCAAGTCTTAATACAGTAATAAAATGAAGTAAAGTTAGTAAAATATTCCCAGGGACACTGTCACTTTAAGATAACCCTTGCGCTACATTAACTAATGCTGTGTATCTATATTGTAGCCCCCTGCACCCTGTGTGATCATATTACACTAGTACACTAACCTTTAGACTCTTCTCTTCTCTTCAATGAGTCCTGGCCTGGCCCCCTGACCGTTAATGCATGCCGCCCACCATCACAGTGACGATATGCATGGGCGGTCATAAATGTATCAATTAATGACTGACAGTCTTCCATCATTGACCAATCAATGATGGAAGGTTATACAGTTACTAAGAGAACAATCTAAACCCACCCAGACCGTTAGCCCTGAGCGCCCGCCAGCTAATAGGGCCTCGAGTTTACATTTTGATTGACTGATACAGTGAATAAAACCACCAGTTGCCTGTCCCTTCCCCCTTTCTGTTTCCTGACCCTGCTCACGCTGAGACTGAGAGACCTCCCTGGCTGAATCTACTCACATCTGCTCTGCTGCCTGCCTAACACAGTAAGTCTACCTGGCACCTGCCCTGCCCCTGGCCAAACCAAACCCCTAGTAGCCCCTAATAAAAGTTAGGGGTGACCAGTTACCCCACTATGCCTGCCTGGCCTGCCACCTACCCAGCCACCCACCAACTACCACCGACGACCCTAGGCCTGCAATGCCTGGTGCCACCCCCAGCCATCACCCCCATGTGGCCTGTGCCACCCCCGATCAGGCCTGCCCAATGCGATGCCATCATGCCACCGCCCGATTACCCCGATCACGGGATCGGGGTAGTCGGGTGGTGAGCGGGGTGGCACAGGCCCACATGGGGGTGATCGGATTACCCCCTTGATGAGGCCTGTGCCACCCCTGATCACCTCCATGTCGCCGCCCTATGCCACCCCTGAGGCCCGATCACCACCACCCCGATGCGGCCTATGCTATGACACCGCCCGATTACCCCGATCACGGTGATCGGGGTATTCGGGCAGTGAGCGGGGTTGCACAGGCCACATGGGGGTGGATGTTCACCCCCACGAGGCCTGTGCCACCCCTGATCGTGGCCTACGTGGTCACCGACCGACCGATGGGCGCCTGGCCTGAGCATGACCGACCCCACCCTGATCCAACTACCTACCTGGCACCCCCCCCCTATTTTTATTCCATTTTTAGAAGTAACAGGCATGTACATGTGCCTGTCACTTTTAAAGATAAAATAAAAATAAGGTAAGGGAAAAACAATACAGTAAACACATTATTACATATACAAATAAAGTAAACAGCAGCTTTAAACAAACAATAATAAATATAAAATAAACAACAGCACATACTTACCTGTCAAATTGACCCCTCCAGCGTTGGCCTTCTGTCCTCTATGACCTGGATATAGTCATGAAAATAATCCAATGTTGATTGAAGCCCATGTCAAATAATCCAATGTTGATTGAAGCCCATGTCAAATAATCCAATGTTGATTGAAGCCACTGGTCAAATAAATAATCCAATGTTGATTGAAGCCACTGGTCAAATAAATAATCCAATGTTGATTGAAGCCACTGGTCAAATAATCCAATGTTGATTGAAGCCACTGGTCAAATAATCCAATCTTGATTGAAGCCATTGTCCATCCATCCATTCTGGCCCATTGAAAGAGGCCTCCACCAAAAAAAACACGACGCTCTAAAAAAAAAAAAAACAACAAACTAACAGAGCTCCTCCTACAAGGTGCCCCTCCCGCGATTAATTGATTTTTTTCCCACGGTCTGCTTTATATACTCATTTTTGAAGGACTCTGATTGGCTGAAATTTTTGATTGACATCGATTTCAACCAATGAGAGTCTTTAAAAAATTTGCAAATCAGCAAGCAGGTATGGAAGCCTGTAAGGGTAAAAAAGGTTAGTGTGAACTTGTTTGACCCTGTATGTATTATACATATTACAGGGCTATTTTATGTGATATACATGTTACAGGATAATATCCTGTAACATGTATAGCCAAAAAATAGCACTGTAATATGTATAAAAAATAATGTGTAATAGAAATATTTATATATATATATTGATTGATAGATATATTGATTGATATATATATATATATATTTATGTATTGATTGATTTATATATTATTTATATATATATATATATATATATATATATATATTTATATATTTATATATATTGATATATATATATATATATATTTATATATATTTATATATATATTGATTGATAGATATATTGATTGATATATATATATATATATTTATGTATTGATTGATTTATATATTGATTTTTTATATATATATATATATATATATATATATATATATATATATATATATATATATATTTATTTATTGTGATATATTGATATCAATTGATATCAATTTTTAAGGTGCGGTTGGGGCCTATATGGTCCCACTTTGTTATTTAGGGTTTTTAAAGTGCGGTTGGGGCCTATATGGTCCCACTTTGTTATTTAGGGTTTTTAAGGTGCGGTTGGGGCCTATATGGTCCCACTTTGTTATTTAGGGTTTTTAAGGTGCGGTTGGGGCCTATATGGTCCCACTTTGTTATTTAGGGTTTTTAAGGTGCGGTTGGGGCCTATATGGTCCCAATTTGTTATTTAGGGTTTTTAAGGTGCGGTTGGGGCCTATTTGGTCCCAATTTGTTATTTCGGGTTTTTAAGGTGCAGTTGGGGCCTATATGGTCCCACTTTGTTATTTAGGGTTTTTAAGGTGCGGTTGGGGCCTATATGGTCCCAATTTGTTATTTCAGGTTTTTAAGGTGCGGTTGGGGCCTATATGGTCCCACTTTGTTATTTAGGGTTTTTAAGGTGCGGTTGGGGCCTATATGGTCCCAATTTGTTATTTAGGGTTTTTAAGGTGCGGTTGGGGCCTATATGGTCCCAATTTGTTATTTAGGGTTTTTAAGGTGCGGTTGGGGCCTATATGGTCCCACTTTGTTATTTAGGGTTTTTAAGGTGCGGTTGGGGCCTATATGGTCACACTTGGTCTTTCAAGGTTTTAAAAGTTAAGGTTTGGGTCTTGAACGTTCTAATGTTTTTTTTGTTGTTTTCTATCACTTCCCAGGTGCAAACTATCTGTGGAAGCAGATTTGTTTGGACTCGTTGGTTGACTTACTGGACGTGAATACCCCGAGGAGGAGAGTCAACTGTAGGTGATTATATGGTCACACTTGGAATTTGAAGGTTTTTAAGGTGCAGTTGGGGCCTATATGGTCACACTTGCTCTTTTAAGGTTTTAAAAGTTACGGTTTGGGTCTTAAACGCTCTAATGTTTTTTTTGTTGTTTTCTATCACCCCCCAGGTGCAAACTATCTGTGGAAGCAGATTTGTTTGGACTCGTTGGTTGAATTACTGGACGTGAATACCCCGAGAAGGAGAGTCAACTGTAGGTGAGTATCATTGCCTTTAATTTTCTGTCCATGCGTATAGGTGCAAATTTGATGTTGATGTAGTCTTGTCACATGAGGGTTTGCAATCTGTAATGTATACCAATGAAATCAACACACTGTTATTTTAAAGTAATTTTGTGACATAATATAAATTAATATACCGTGATCTCTTTCTTCTATTGGTATCAGAAATTAATACTATTGACTCTCTACTTGTGAAGCCTTTCGGCACCCTAACCTATGAGGAGAAGGTGGAAGTAAAACGGTTAGGAGCTGACCAACCAGAGATAAATCTGCAGCAAATCGCAAGAGATAGAGGGAAGCAATATATCCGTACTTTCAATACTGAATGGTACAAGAAGAACGACTGGCTTTCTGGAAGTCCTTATATTGTTTCCCATGCATCCTATTTGGTGGTGACGCTGCTTGGACCAAAACTGGAGTGACTGACGTCAAACATCGAGCTGATAAATTGGCGAAACACAAAAGTTCTAAAGCTCACTTGGATAACAGGATCAAGTTTGAGATGCTTGGACAGGCGAACATTGCTGTTCAACTGGACCAAGGATACCAAGTCAGCATTCAAAAACACAACGAAGAAGTGGCTAAGAACCGGTACATCCTTTCCAAGATAATTTGTTCGCTTTTGTGGCGCTTTTGAACTGGCATTAAGAGGACACGACGAGAGTGAAACATCGCTAAATCCAGGAGTGTTTAGAGGCCTGGTGGATTTGGTTGGCAGTATCGATAGTGCAATGCAACAGCATTTGAAGACTGCAACTGTGTTTAAGGGCACGTCCAAAACCGTGCAGAATGAGCTACTGGACTGCATGTATGAAGTTATTAAGGAAGTGATTCACCAAGAGCTTAAGGAAGCCCAGTTTGTGGCAATCCAAGCGGATGAAACAACCGATGTTTCCGCTAGGACACAGTGCGTTGTATTCTATCGCTACATTGCCAAGAAGCATCAAGTGGTGGAAAGATTTGATGGCTTCACGGAAATGAAATCAACGGATGCAGACTCGATTGCTGCTGTTGTGCTGGAAACACTGAATACTGTTCTCCCAGAGCCAGAAGACAAGAAGAAACTCATAGCTCAAAGCTACGATGGTGCCAGTGTGATGCGTGGCGATCAAGGAGGAGTTCAAAGAAAAATAAAAGACGTGTACCCGAACGCACACTACGTCCATTGCTATGCTCACCAACTGAACCTAATAATGGAGAAAGCAGTTTCAAGGATTGGAAGAGTTCGAGTTTTTTTTTCCAACATAGGCGGCATACCATCTTTTTTTTCACGCTCTCCAAAAAGGACTGGAGTTCTGGATGAGGTAGTTGGTAGAAGACTTCCAAGAGGTGCACCGACACGATGGAACTTCAACGTCAGGACCGTGAACGTGATCTACGAGAACAGAGATGCGCTACTTGAGTGTTTCCAGACAATTGAAGCATGTCTAATCTTTGATCCAACATCTATACGTGAAGCCGCAGGTTTCATTGGAATGCTGGAAGACAGGGAGTTCCTTTACTTCCTTAAATTATTTCATTTAATAATGCCACATGTTGACATCCTCTATAGTCAGCTTCAGAAGCGAGACACGGATACTGTTTATATCAAAAAAGTCACAGAAGACTTTGTCGCCAGCATCCAGAAAATTCGTAATTCTTTTGAAGAGATAGAAGCAAGTTTGCCGAGCGATGTAACAGTCAACAGACGGAGTGCGGAGATCTCAACCTTGAGACAACTTTCAAGAGAGGTATGTGACATAGTGGTGGTTCATGCAAAAGAACGTTTTTCATTTTCAAATCACTTAGTCAGTGCCAAACTTGTTCAAAGTGACTTGTATAAAACCCATGACACTTGCTTTCCAACCCAAGCTCTGGAAGACACAGTGCAAGCATATCCAATACTGAAGAAGGAACAATTGCGCACTGAGCTGTCACTTCTGTATGGGAAGACAGATTTTCATACTTGTACAAGTGCTGTTGCTCTGCACAAACTTTTCCATCAATTTAATCTGCAGAATGATTTCACAGAGACAGTAAAATTATTAAGAATCCTGATTACAACACCGATGACCACTGCAGAATCAGAAAGATGCTTCTCCACATTGAAGAAGATAAAAACCTTTTTAAGAAGCACCATGTCCCTGGAGCGGTTGAATGCATTGGCGATGCTCTCAATGGAAAAGCGACTGATTTCCGAGATCCCAGACTTCAATGAAAAAAACATTGAGAAGTTTTGTTCTTTGAAAGATCGCCGTGCAAAATTTAAATACAAGTGATTGAAGCAAAGAAGAATGCATACCCCCAAGGTGTGCAAAGATAAACTGCGTTAAGCAGCACCACCTCACACTACCAAACATAACTAGTGGTAAGTAAAGTATGAACGGTGTGTGGGTGTGCATATGGAAGGAGCTATGAAAGGTGTGTGCATGGTCAGTAACAAGCCTTGGCGTGGTTTGAAGGAATTGGAGGCACTTCCAAGGGTAGCTGTCACTTGTGTACGGGAAGCAAGAATTCCATGTCTGTACAAGTGCTGTTGCTCTGCAGCAACTTTAGCATCAATTTAATCTACATAATTTAACAGAGTGAGTGAAGCTATAAAGAATCCTGCTTACAACACCGAAGACTACTAAAGAACCAGAAAGATGCTTCTCCACATTGAAGAGGATAAAAAGGTATTTAAAAAGCACCATGGCCCTGTAGCGGTTGAATGCATTGGTTTCAAGGAATTGGAGGCACCTTCAAGGGTTTGTAAAGTTCTCAGAAATGGCACCACCTCACTACCAAAAAAAACTAGTGGTAAGTAAAGTATGAATGGTGTGTGGGTGTGCATATTGAAGGAGCTATGAAAGGTGTGTGAATGGTCAGTAACAATTGTTGAAGCCTTGGCGTGGCGTTACTGCTCATATGGTTATCCATATGCTAATTCAACGTGTTTGTTTGACATTGATTATTGTGTTGTCTAAACAGAAGTTAAATGTTGTTGTTTTCTTGAATCCCAAGATCCACTGGTTTGGGCCTATGCAGTGCTGATTGGTCTTCTAAGGTATGTTTGAGGCCTATATGGTCACACTTGGTCTTCTAAGGTATGTTTGGGGCCTATGGTCACACTTGGTCTTCTAAGGTATGTTTGGGGCCTATGGTCACACTTGGTCTTCTAAGGTATGTTTGAGGCCTATATGGTCACACTTGGTCTTCTAAGGTATGTTTGGGGCCTATGGTCACACTTGGTCTTCTAAGGTATGTTTGAGGCCTATATGGTCACACTTGGTCTTCTAAGGTATGTTTGGGGCCTATATAGTTCCACTTGGTCTTCTAAGGTATGTTTGGGGCCTATGGTCACACTTGGTCTTCTAAGGTATGTTTGGGGCCTATGGTCACCCTTGGTCTTCTAAGGTATGTTTGAGGCCTATATGGTCACACTTGGTCTTCTAAGGTATGTTTGGGGCCTATATAGTTCCACTTGGTCTTCTAAGGTATGTTTGGGGCCTATGGTCACACTTGGTCTTCTAAGGTATGTTTGGGGCCTATGGTCACCCTTGGTCTTCTAAGGTATGTTTGAGGCCTATATGGTCACACTTGGTCTTCTAAGGTATGTTTGGGGCCTATATAGTTCCACTTGGTCTTCTAAGGTATGTTTGAGGCCTATATGGTCACACTTGGTCTTCTAAGGCATGTTTGGGGCCTATATAGTTCCACTTGGTCTTCTAAGGTATTTTTGGGGCCTATGGTCACACTTGGTCTTCTAAGGTATGTTTGGGGCCTATGGTCACACTTGGTCTTCTAAGGTATGTTTGAGGCCTATATGGTTCCACTTGGTCTTCTAAGGTATGTTTGGGGCCTATATAGTTACACTTGGTCTTCTAAGGTATGTTTGGGGCCTATGGTCACACTTGGTCTTCTAAGGTATGTTTGAGGCCTATATGGTCACACTTGGTCTTCTAAGGTATGTTTGGGGCCTATATGGTTCCACTTGGTCTTTTAATGTTTTTTAAGTATGGTTTTGTTCTTGAATGGTCTGATTGATTTGCTTGTTTTCTTTCAACCCCAGGTGCAAACCCTATGTGGCTGCAGATTTGTTTCTACTCGTTGGTCAACTTACTGTTCGTGAATACCCTGAGAAGAAAACCCGACTAATGGTAGGTGTCACTCCTTTAATTTTTCTGTTAATGCGTATAGGTGCAATTATGATATTGCTGTAGTCTTGTCACATGAGTTTTTTCAATCTATATTGTATACCAATGAATTTAACACATTGTTACTTTACTCCTTGACATTTCTGCATTGCTGATCATGTATTTCAATGGGCTTCACAAGTATAAGGTCATTGGACGGGGCTTATAAAGGTCATCATGACGTCAGGGGGAGGAGTTATAAAAAATGGGTGTGATTTGAAAAAGGGGGAGTGGCTATGTTTCGCCCTGTCGTCCCTCCAACTTGAAAAGTCACCAGCCGCCACTGGAATCAACAAAGCTGCAAGAGACTCAAGGGAAGTATTGCTCCACTCATAATAATATTCTATCACACATCTCAGTGCCACCAGGTGCCAAATGAAAAGATGCCTGAAGAAGAGTCATTGAAGAGGTTCGCAAACATCTCCTGTCCTTTCAGACACTGGTGAAATTCCAAAGCTTGATTCCAGTGACAGTTGTGCACACCCTTTTAAGAGGCCCAGGCATATCCAACCTTTTCAAATATTTTCTCTAAATATATTTCACGTGTTGGACTGTTAAGTCAAAACACTGTTTTTTTTTGATCTTGATATTTCAATTATGATTCTTTCCAATGAAATTTGTACTTAGAATTAGAGGATAATCTACATGTAAATTGAATTAAGGGACTTCCCCAAAGATAAAATAACATTGTTTCTAGCACTTTGTGTGCTACCATGATATAATAGATTATATTTATGTTCATATAATATTTCTTACCTGTTTAATTGGGTTTTACTGTATATAGGTTTAAGAGTGTACTATTGCTTTCTATCATAAGATTCAAGGCACAATGGTGAAATGTATCGCTATTCTTTACACAATTTCCTCTATCCCACTATGCATTTTATGCATAAAAATAAATATTTATTTAAAAGGACAACACTTTTGACTGTTGTGTGGTTATTCCTCTTCACCTTAATTTTCCATTGTCACAATCGCATTACATTATTCGAGATTCTCTGCCCTGCTGAGATGACGTGCCAGCAGGGGAAGCAGAATTGCATGGTTTGGTGTGGGTGAGGGACACAGGGAATGAAGGAATCAGGTGTTTTTAGGCTGGGGTGGATCAAATATGCTAGGCTGGTGGGGGGGGGGGGTCAAGTGGTTAAAGTTGGGGAAGAACTGATAACTCACTCCAGTATCTTTGCCATGAAATCCATGTGAATAAATAAAACCAGAAACACTGACATACAGTACCTGACAAAAGTGAGTACACCGCTCACATTTTTGTAAATATTTTATTATATCTTTTCATGTGACAACATTGAAGAAATGACACTCTGCCTCAAGGTAAAGTAGTAAGTGTACAGCCTATATAATATTCAAAATAACTCAACACACAACCATTAATGTCTAAAATGTTTGGTAACAAAAGTGATTACACCCCTAAGTGGCATCGTCCAAATTGGGCCCAAAGTGATAATATTTTGTGTGGCCACCATTATTGTCCAGCACTGCCTTAACCCTCATGGGCATGGAGTTCACCAGAGCTTCACAGGTTGCCACTGGATTCCACTTTCACTCCTCCATGTTGACATCACGGAGCTGGTGGATGTTAGAGTCCTTGCACTCTCCCAACTTCCATTAGAGGATGCCCCACAGATGCTCAATAGGGTTTAGGTCTGGTGACATGCTTGGCCAGTCCATCACCTTTACCTTCCACTTCTTTAGCAAGGCAGTGGTCATCTTGGAGGTGTGTTTGGGGTAATTATCATGTTGAAATACTGCCCTGCGGCTCAGTCCTCAAAGGGAGGGGATCATGCTCTGCTTCAGTATGTCACAGTTCAAGTTGGCATTCATGGTTCCCTCAATGAACTGAGGATGAGGATACAAATGAGGATACCATGTATCTTACTCATGCAAAATACCCTTTTATACATTGCAAAGCACAAGGTTTATAATTATATTATTTATTTTCTGTACTCTGTATGGTGGAGAGCCTGCTTCACTTTTTGGTATATCGGCCGTATGTCTGCGGGCCTGTTGTGGGCTCGTGGTCGGCTACTAATCCGGTGCTATTCAATTAAAGAAGGACGCAAGTTATGGCCTGAAACCTCAAGCCCATAAATCCCGACCATGGCTGCAAACTGTTAATGAGCTGTACTAGATGTGGTCCACAGTTATGATCCAGTCATGGTATAACGTAGGTGATTGACAGAGAGAGATTATAAAGCTGTGTTCCACCCACCCATGCGTTGACAGTGTTGTAGATTCTGACGAAGTAGCATGAAGGTCCCGGAGTTGATGGTTTGACCAGAGTGAGTCAGAGTAGAAAAGTTTTCAGAGCAGTATGTTTCGGTTTTGTTCTTTTATATTTAACTATTTACGATTTTACACTTAATCTTTGATTACACATAATTACAGGTTACACATAGTACCAATGCACATAAAATAAATTACACAAATAGATACACATAGAGCTAGGTCACTCCATATACATGCCCCGATTCCATCCCCCACACCCACCCCCAACAGTTAATAAATACATATAAAACACAAATTTGTATTTCCTGTCATAAATATACAGAAACCGTTGTTTGCTTTTTTAGGATTTAATTAGAGGTAGGAAAGAGGAGGGGAGAGGAGTGGAGAGGCAGGGAGGAGGAGATGAGAAGAGGTGGCCCTGGGGATTAGTGTAGGAGAGGAGGAGGAGGTTCAGGAGAAGGTAGAGGAGTTGGAGGAGGTGGATAGCGGAGGAGAGGAGAGTGGCAGAGGAGTGGAGGAGGTGGAGAGAGGAGGAGAGTGGTGGAGGAAGTGGAGAGCAGAGTAGAGGAGGATAGTGGAGTGGAGGAGGTGGGTGGTAGCACCCCGAGAAATAGGCACATCCAGTCTAGGCAGAGAGGGGAGGGGCCTGATCCCAGGGGGTGGTAGTTTGGGGAGGGACAGGCCTCAGGGACAGTTTAGTGAGCTAAGGATCCCCATCCACTGTTGGGAGGGCAAGAGGCTAAGGGCAAGCACAGGGCCTTGAACTACATGCACCAGGAGAATGTGGTCCTCCTTGGTGCCATCCGTGGATGTCCAGTTATTCTTATGGGGGGGGGGAGTTAAGCCCGGCCCTAGGGCCCAGACATTGAAGGAGGTAGTGGCCGCAGTAACAGCAGTGCGAACAGCTGAAAGTGATGTGAGGTCTGTGAAGCACCTCTTTGATGACATCAGGGCCAAGGTGAGAAGGAGTATGGCCAAGGATGGCAAGCAAGCTGCAGCACCAAAGTGACTGTTTGAAACAATGAGTGGGAGAGAGTTGCCAAGGACCTTCTGAGTCAGGTGCCTGCTACTAGAGCTTCAGGCCTAGTGAATATCACATACACACGCTACACATGTACATGATGACTGATAAGGACACTGACATGTCAGCTCTATGGAATTAACAAGGGATAGATGGATGCATCATTAAATCCATGATGCTGACAAATCACTGTCATTCACGGTCACAACAACAGTAATCAACCAATAGAGAGTCCATGTATAGGTGTGTCCACTGCAGCCTATGCAGTTACAGACAGAAGCTGGAATCAAGATAGCATTAGGAGCCAAGAACAAGCAAGATCAAGAACCAAAGAATAGATCAAATCTAGCAAATAATAGCTACTCATAGTTACAATTAAGTGAATTAACCAGGTTCAAGACTAGATGTCAGATAGTTAGGAATGCATACAAAACAATGTATTATTCATTATACTAATAACATATACCTTTCACTTCTCTCTCTCGGCATCAAGGAGGTCTGGATCCAGTGGTGAGCCAGAGGCGGGGGCGTCGGCTCCATAGGAGAAGGGAGTCGGTGAGCGAGTCCCCACCCAGCAGGAAGCGGCGCAGAGGGAGGAGGAAACAAGTGGAGCCAAGGGCCCTGGTTATGAGGAAAAGGATGTCATCTGGGCTGTGGGTCCCCAGCAGGACCATAGGCCACACTGACAGCATTTGACCCCACTGTCCCCCTCCTCCGGAGACAGAGCAGGATCCTCCTACTAGTGGGACCAGCAAGTCTTTACCCCATCTCGTCCTCTCCACACGAGTGCGGCAGACTTGCCACCACCACCAGGCCCAGCAACAACACCACCACCCCCATGGAGCAATGCTCCAGTTGGGCCCCAGACCCTCCCCACTTATTTTTATATTTTTGATTTAGGTACAATTCAGGTCTATGAAGGTATCTTCAGCATATGCAAGCATTGTGTAGGAATTGTATGAAATGGAAGGTTTTCAGAGTGCCTCTCAGGTACACATTCCTTCAGTGACAGCCCCCCCCCCTGTAACATGTAGATCCCACTATATTAAAGCTATCATATAGCCAGATCTACATGATTCAACAACATGATTGTTGTTAGATTAAATGTAGACTAATACAGCTATGGCTCACAATGGAATGTTAATGACATCCAGCATTAATACATGCACTAGTGAAGCATGTGATCCTAACCTCAATATCAGTCTAAGAACAGATCATTGGGTCTGATGTAAGTAACATTTAATCTGGCTTCTGACCTTTGTGTCCTCTCTGTATAAATGGGTATTTTCCCATATTGCTAATATCATGAGTATCCTTTAAAATGTGCTAACACCTGTATAGCTGATGGATGTGATATCAATGTGGATGAACAGTATCCTATTGCAAAGGTGATAGTACATCTTAACCACTGAAGCTGGTCACAGCTAAGCATTTATTGAGAGATGGCACATCATTATAAATGCTAATGGCCAGTAAGTAATCCTGAGAACTAGCTAATGGCTAGTAATGTCTGCATATGGGAATCAGGTGAGTTAGTATATTGTTACAGTTGCAGTGTCTATCACTGTACTGTACATGTATGTTTTTTTATATTTTATTTATTAGCCTTTCTTTTTTTTTTAGCAATTTTTTTTAGATTTTTGTTTTGGGAACACACTGTATATGTGAAACTGGATTGGATTACACAGTGCAGAGGTTTAAGCATCCGTTTCATTGAGCAGATATAGACAGGTTGTAAGTGCTATGCACATTAATGGTTTCTTCAATTAAATGTGGTGATTTATGATGATCCTTTTTTTAATTAGATTCCGGTTACAGTGGTGTAGTGGCTTCATGTGACCCTGGTAGATGCTTATTCTAGACTATGACATTACCCACTTTAGGTATGTCTTTTTCCCAAAAACAAGCCTCTTCCTCCCGGGATCCACCCACACCACACCCATGATATTAATTCACAGTCTTGTCCATTTCTGATTGTGTTCTGTGTATGAAATAAAGCTTTTTTATACTGTTCTCACCTTGTCAGTGTGTTTTCAACGGTTGGGGTTTTGGAAATCCACAGACATCACATTTGTGTTACATTCCTATATCTGTAAACTAATGAGCCCTAGTTACTATGCAATAGATTAATTCATATATTAGCAATAATAATAATAATAATAATAATCACATATATTGTTTTCAGTGTCCAGGACTCTGAAATGTTGGTACCGCTTTTGCGCATGCCTCATTGTGGGCACCCTTCCTCCTCCCCATGTCTCATCCTCCTCCCCAAGGCTCCTCACCCAGATTGGGGCTGCAATGAGCAATGAGCACATCACCCCCAGCTACAGGCTGTGTCTCATCCCTCCTTCCCCCTTATTTTCCTCCTTGTCCCTTATCCTCCTCCTCCTCACCTTATCCTCCTTCTCCCTTTCCCCCTCTCCAATTACCCCCTCTCCCTCCACTTACCTCCCTATCCCCTTTCCCCTCTCTTACTGTAAGCAGATTAGTTTTTGCTGCTCTCCCTCCTGAAGCGCGTCTTCTGGCTGTGGCCAGAACAGGCATATGCCAGTTCCGGACAAAGCCAGAAGATGCACTTGAGGGGTGAGAGCATCAGGAACTCCCCTGCTTACAGTAAGAGAGCGGAAATGTGCTAGGGAGGTCATTGGAGGGAGGGGGTTAATTGAAGAGGGGGAAAATGAGGAGGAAGATAAGGAAAGAGAGGAGGAGAATGAGGGGAAGGGGGGAGGAGGATAAGGGGAAATGGAGGAGGAGGATAAGGGCAGAAAGGGAGGAAGAGGAGGATAAGTGGGAAAAGAAGGGAAAAGAGGGGGGAAGAGAAGGGAAGAGACACGGGAGAGGAAGAGGGTGTGAAGAGACACAGAGAAGGGAGTAGAGGGGGAAAAACAGTCGAGGGAGATGGGGAGCGACACAGGAGAGGGAGAGCAGGGCAAAGAGACACAAGGGAGGGAGTAGAGGGGGGGAAACAGGGGCGGTAGAGGGGGGGAAGAGACACAGGAGAGGGAGAGCATGGCAAAGAGACATAGGGGAGGGAGCAGAGGGGGAAAAAAGACAAGGGAGGGAGAGTGGGGAAAGAGTCCCAGGGGAGGGAGAGCGTGGGAGAGACACAGGGGAGGGAGAAGTGGGGAAGAGACACAGGGGAGGAAGAGGGGAAAATAAGACAGGAGGGAGAGGGGAGAAAGAGACAAAGGGAGGGAGAGGGGGGAAAGAGACACAGGGGAGGAGGAAAAATAGACACAAGTGAGGGAGTGGAGGGGGAAATGAGACATGAGGGAGGGAGAGGAGGGGGAAAGAGACACAAGGGAAGGAGAGGAGGGGGAACGGAGATACAAGGGCGGAAGAGGAGGGGGAAATGAGACACAAGGGAGGAAGTAGACAGGGGGAGAGACTCGCAATGAGCAGCGAAGGCGCTCATTGCGAGCCATGCGATGAGCACCAAAGGTGCTCAGCGTGTTGCTCGCAATGGGCGACGAAGGTGCTTACACTGGGTGGCAAACAGCATTGCCAGGCTTAAAATGTTATTTCCGTCATTGTTGACGGGCAAGTAGCTAGTAATAATAATAATAATAATAATATCATAAGATATATTTTAATATATATCATATATCATAATAAAGGGTTAATACATGTGCAAAGTCCAATTTGTGATACTGTGGAGTATCAAAATTCCCCTGAAGGCCTGATAAGAATATGACAGGTGAAAATGTGGATTGATTTATAGAAAAAACACTTAAAGGGGTTTCACCAAATGATTATGGGTATACATCTTGGCACATGGCCACAAGCAATGGTGTGGGACTTTCAGGGGTGGGCGTAGTGACGATCCATAATGGAGGTGAGTTGGATGTTGCTCCATGTGCCTCCTCACAGCCTCCATGTGTTTTTGTGGCCCTTCCTGATGGGTTAGATTGCTAACTGGTTGTGGTTAAAGGGCTTGTGTACCTGAATGAAGCTTTGAGATATACCATGTAGGGCCACTGTAGGTGGGCAGGTCATAGCAGAGAGGTCAGAAAAATCACAGTCCACTAGAGAAAGAACAGGCAACCCACTGCAGTATCTTTGGCATGCAAACCTTGTGGAACGGCACAAGCAGAGACATAGCTAAATGTGCTGCAATCCATAGGGTCATAGAGAGTCAGACACAAGTGAGGGACTTAGCAACGAAATGTCAAATGTTCCCCTTGCACTTGATATATGTGATGTGGTGGTGTAGTTTGCCACCTATTTGTTTTCCCAATGTAGATGTAATGAGTGAGATGTATATAAGATGATCTTTGTATTTTTAGGGTCCTCATTAAAACCTCTGTGAGTGAGATAGGGTTAATATGGCAGCCATTTTCATGTATTTGTGTTGCAATTTAATGAGGTAGTGTGTCTTTAATAGCTTTCAGCATGTTGTAGCATGATTTTTCATATTGGCATATGCATGATCATTACAAGATATGAAATAAAAAATATATATATTTTAAATAATTGGGAGTTGTTGTGCAAGTAATTCTAATGCCTTCCATTGCTTCAGCCATATTTTAAAGTCCATTGGTGTGTTTTATTGTGCTTTGCAGTGTTACAAACTAGTCTGTAAACCCTTTGCAGGTCCTATTTTTAACCCATAAGATTTGGGCCGACATTTGCCGTTTAGGGGATTTACTGCATTTGCAGTCTTGAGCGATTTTGGCGATTGGAACTCTTGCGGATGTGAAAGATCTTTGATAGGCTGTATGTTCAGGTTTTAACAACCGCAAGGATTTTAAGCCTGTAACACATAGGCCATTTGTGGCTCACAGAAAACGGCAATTGAATAGCAAATTAACTTACGCCCTCCCCTACGGGATACTGTAACTTACAATTACTCAACTGAATGAGGGTCCTTATGTTACATAGTTACATAGTATTTGAAGTTGAATAAAGACTGCTAGTCCATCAAGTTCAACCTTTTTAGATCTCTTCTGATTCTTTTAATATGTGGATTATTTGTTAATAATTGTTAATTGATCCAGAGGAAGGAAAATAGAAAAAAAACATTGAAACTTTGCCAATTGTCTCTTTAGGGGAAAAAAAGCAAAATTCCTGGTGATCCAATTTATCCCTGGATCAATATCACCTTCACTAGTTATCTGGGATAACCAAGAATGCCTCTTCATTCAAAAATATATCTAACCCCTTTTCAAAATTATCTATCGAATTCGCTGTCACCACCTCCTTTGGTAGAGAATTCCACAGTTTAACTACCCTAACTGTGAAGAACAATTTTCTTTCTCTTTACTTCTAATCTCAAAAGGATGCCCTCTTGTCAGTTGAAAACCTCTTGGCACAAAAAGTTCATGTATTGACCCTGGATGCATTTAAATAAGGTAATCATATCACCTGGTAGAAACCTTTTTTCTAGGGACTTAGCCCCTCAATTCCCCTTATTACGTTTTGTTGCCCTTCTCTGTATTTTTCCAGCTCTAAAATGTCCTTTTTATAAAGTGGTGCCCAAATTGTAATCCAGATTCCAAACGAGGGTGTACTAGGGATTTGTATAGTGGCAGAATTGTATTTGCTTCCCCAGCTTCTATACCCTTCTTAATACATGCTAATTGTAATTGCCTTTGCAGCTGCTGCTTGGCATTGAGCATTGTTTACTA
Organism: Discoglossus pictus; assembly: GCA_027410445.1. Lineage (NCBI taxonomy): Eukaryota > Metazoa > Chordata > Amphibia > Anura > Alytidae > Discoglossus > Discoglossus pictus. The sequence goes on from CM050166.1 coordinate 250,209,092, forward strand.
GGTGGTTGTCCACAAGCAATCCCAAATCCCAGTCAATATCAGATACCCCTAGATTTGCTTCATTAAGATTATTAATTGCATGGGTATATTTTCCTTCCCAAATGCATAACTTTACATTTATTTGTATTAATTCTCATCTGCCATTCAATTGCACATTTCTCTAATTTATGTAAATCTCTTTGGAGGGAAAGTACATGATTATGCGATGTAATTACCTTGCACAACTTTGTGTCAACAGCAAAAATAGAGACAATACATACGAGTCCTACTTCTATGCCATTAATAAATATGTTAAAAAGGAGAGGACCTAATACTGAACCTTGATGAACCCCACTTACCACATTAGTCCAATCTGAGTATGTTCCATTTACAACAACCCTTTACTTCCTGTCTTTTAGCCAGCCATGTGGCACTGTATCAAAAGCCTTTGCAAAATCCAAAAAGACTACATCCACTAAGTTGCCCTGATCTAAGTTCCTACTTACTTCCTCATAGAAACTAATCAGATTGGGGAAATGACGTTGCCGCCAGATTAGGCGGACGCAGGAAGGTCTGAAACGCCATAAAAACGCCAGATCTCTCCCTCCGTCCTTCCTGTCCTTCCTGTTGAGATCCGACGGGACCCGATGTCGGGGATAGCCAGCAAGGCATAGTGGGGAAGGAGGCAGGAGTCCACAAAGGCAACTAAGGCACCGAGGAAAGCGACGCTGCATGTGGCCCATAATGGAGAGGTGCCAGCTTCCTCAGCTACAGCACACTAACCAGCGTGTGGGAGACGCAGCTGATGTCTAAAGAGGCCAGTACAGCAGGCAAGCACAGCAGGAGCAACAGGTCTATGGGAGGGTGAGCTGACCACGACAGAAGAAGTAAGTGTATCTATAAATAAACTTGGTCCTTAACAGCTGACACCCAGAGGGGAAAAATAGCCCCTAGGAGAGGTATTTGGTCTTTATACCCTCCATACAGGACCTGTACCTCCGTTAAACGGATCTACAAAATCTGTGAGTATTTGAGCTCCAACTCATTAACTGGATATTACTGCTGTATTACCTACATATAGGGACAAATATAAAATTTCCAAAGAGGAATATATTATTGTTTAATATTGAGGCCAGCAGTTATACAGAGAGTGATCCCTGCTTCATTAAGAGATACTGTACTGAGCAAAGTAGACTTCCGGTCTCTCCCCGGCATTAGTCCTTGCTCCCCAGACCTTTATTAGCGTGCTGGATGGACTGAATTATCAATAGAACATTTATATTTGCTAATAAAGATAATTTATTTTCCAAGGATCAATTACCAATTGGTAAGAACTAAGGGCCTATTAAAAGCAAAACAAAAGATAAAAAAAAGTACAAAATCCTCCAGCTTTTTTTGGCCCTAAAAAAACAACTATAAAAGGGAACTCATCATATAATGAATCAATCGTAGATACAACGATTAATCAGGTATCTGACTAGTCAATTCAGGGGCATGATAGTAGCTCTCTAATGCAAGAAGAAGAGGCCTTAACTTGCTCAAAAATGAGAGCTTTAATGTTAGAATTCCAGTTGAAGATCGCAGAAGACCTTTCAAAGTCAATCTCAAATAACTCCCAATCAATATCTGATATAAACCAGAAAATTGAATTGCTTGAAAACAAATGCGACAAGTAGATATTGGACCATAATTCCTTATTAAAATATTCCTCTTTACTGGAAGATAAAATTGAAGATCTAAAGAAGAGGCTGTACAGCCAGGAAGATCGCTCGAGGAAAAAAATCTTCGCTTAAGGGGAATACAGGAAAGCATCCAAGATAATAATCTGAGAGACTTTGTTAGAGGAATGTTTATTAATATAGCTCCTGAAATGGACCCAGAGGATCGTAAAATTGAGAGTATCCATCAAATTCCCCTGCCCAAAAATATGGACAAACTTGTACCAAGAGATGTAATTATAGCTTTCCATCATCTTCCATTTAAGGAAGCTATAGTTAGAGCAAATTTCTCAGGCTTAGATTTGGAGCCCCCCTACGGTTGTATTAAGATCTTCTCTGATGTTTCAGCCTTTACCCTACTTAAAAGAAGGGAATTTTTGGATATAACTCAGATATTGAGACAAAATGAGTTACGCTATAAATGGTCCTTCCCTTATGGAATCTCCATTTATAGAGATCAAGTCTGGGTAAAAATTAAAAACGTAGAAGAGGGGAAAAAATTATTTCAAAAGTGGAATATTAAGTTAGTGGCTGCAAAAGCTGGGAGCTTTAAACCCACTCTAGAGATAAAAAAAACAAAATGGGAACTTGTTAGATAGATACCCTCTTCTCTTTTGAGTCATTTCTTGTTTATTATAACACAGGTTAACTTGAACTAATCTTTGGCGAATAATATAATGACCGTTAATGCACTGGTCACTAAGTCTGGTAAAAACCCTGGGTTGAATTTCACTTTATAATATTATTATCAAACACATTTAAAATATATCACTCATTCCTTTTTATATTTTTCATGCGTGTTATAACAATTTGAGATAAATAGTTGTAAAATTTGTTTGGTCAGTGCACTTGCATTACTCACACTCAGAATTTTCATAGAAAATTTCCATATTTAATAATTTTCATGGGCACAACAATAATTAAAGTACGTGGAAAACAGTAAGGGTGTAAAATAAAGTACACAAATCCTTATTTGTTAATTTTAACACTAGGTCACTAAAAGGTCAGTTACAGGACATTAGGAGGTCCGGGTTAGTAATAAGGAATGCTTAGTAAATAATTTTCAACTTTCACACATAGGTCTCCAGGGATAATTTGAAGGACTTAGTGAAATTGATGGATATAGTAACTGTTTTCAGTGCAAATGGTGGGTCAACTGTATATCTTAAAGTTAATCCAGATTATTTTCTAATATGTGAATTTGGGATTGTAGCCAAAGTTGAAATAAAAAATAAACAGGAAAGGAAGAAAGGGGAAAAGGGGAGAAGGAGAGAAAAAATAAATACATTTAAAAAAAGCAAGCAAATAAAAGGGAGAAGAAAAAAAGACGAAAACAAGAAGGAAAAATAGGTTATGGCATAACAGTAGAAAGGAGGGAGGGAGGAAAGAAGCCCTAGCTTTAATTTGCGGGGCAAAAGTTCGAAAATTATATTTGGTAGATAATAGGAGAGATACATAAATGTAGGCGTTACGACCAAGAAGACGGAGTTGTTCCTGGCATTTCTAAACATTGGTTTTTCGTCTTTTTTTCTTGTTTTTGTTGTTCTTTTATTTGTGTATATTTATGTTTCTTGGTTGTTTTTTTTTCTTTCTGTTTTTTTTTTTCTTTTTATGCTTTTTCTTCTTTTTTAATCTTTATTATATATGGAGGTCCCATTTGTGCGGCATACTTATCTGTAAAATGAGAACGTGCTTATTATATAAATATACACGAAACTTGTTCCCTGGATAAAACTTTTAAGGTAACAGTAATAAGTGTATTAGTGTGGAGAGTTTTTATAAATCAATTTACCTTAAAAATCTATTTTGTTTGGCAAAGGGGCTTGTTCCTTTGTGGTGTACTTTTAAAGCCTACATCAGGGGTCTGCTAATATCCTATAGTAAAGTTAAACGGAATCGGGGGATTCCCCTTAGACAGTTGTATATAGACCTTGAAAAAGAACATTTAATAAATCAACAACACCCTAATAATATTAATAGCATAAAAAAAATCAAGGAATTAAATAAACAAATTAATATAATTTTACAAAAATGTGCTGACCGTCGGTTATGGAGATATCAACAAACTTATTTCTTCCAAGGCCATAAAGCAGGCAAATTACTGGCTAGCAAACTTTGTAGAGAACGGCAGCAAAATAAAATTTTAAAAATCAGAGACCCGAAGGGTAAATTGATTTTGCATCCAGATTAAATAGCACAGACTTTTAGGAGATATTATAGAAAATTGTACAACCTAGGTAAGGACCCAAATTTTCATGTCCCAGAGCAAAATGAAATAAAAAGTTTTTTGGATAGTATTGCCTTCCCAAAAATTTCAGCAAGTGAACAGTGGCTCCTGAATGGAGCAGTTACTGTTGAGGAGATAGAGGATACTAATAAGAATTCTAAAAATAAGGCCCCAGGAGTTGATGGCTTTGATCAAATTTTTTACAATTTATTCTTACCTACTTTTAAGGAACATCTATATAATCTCTTCAATGAGATAAAAGATACAGGAGAAACCCTTCCAGAACTATTAGAAACAAAAATCATAAATATATTAAAACAAGATAAAAACACAGAAATATGAATTATAGACCAATCTCTTTGATAAATCTGGATATTAAAATCTACTCCAAGGTGTTAGCAAAGAGATTAAAAAAAATAATTCCTAAATTGATTTATCTTGACCAAACAGGGTTTGTGAGTGGTCGTCAAACCTCAGATAATACGAGACGACTGATTGATACTGATTGATACACTGACTGTCGATAGATGCCGAAAAAGCATTCGACAGGGTCAACTGGGATTTCCTTATTGCCACCCTTCAGAAATTTGGTTTGGGGAAGTTTGCAACTAGATCTATAAAGGCCTTATATTCCTACCCCACAGCTTATATGTCAAGTCCTGAGGCAGATTCAGAGAAGTTTAAGATAAGTAATGGTTCCAGACAAGGTTGCCCTCTATCTCCTCTACTGTTCGCTCTGTTTTTGGAGCCACTGGCAATACTTTTACGAGAATCATCTGAGGTGGAAGGGATTAAGATAAATAAGTTGGACCTGAAATTCATGGCATTTGCCGATGATATTGTCCTGACCCTAAGTAACCCCGAGAAATCCTGTAGATATGCTTACGACATAATGAGAAGGTATGGTAGGATTTCTTATTTTAAGGTTAATCTTAATAAGACTGATAACCTTATGTGGGGGATCTGGTTGGAATCATTAAGGAGAATGGAAGAAATATATCCTTTCAATTGGAAATCTAGAGGCTTAGTCCATCTAGGAGTAAGGTTTACCTTCCAAATTAGTGAAATTCTAAAAACTAGTTTAGTTGAGAAAATGAAAATAATAAGACCCCTGTTGTATGAGTGGCATTTGCTAAAATTACCCTTACTGGAGAGAATTACAGCAGTTAATATGACTATTATTCCTAAATTAACCTATCTCTTCAGATGTATCCCGGGTAAAATAAACAAGAAATTTTTACTAATTATTCAGAAGGATTTAGATCACTTTATATTCAACGGTAAGAAATCTAGATTATTGAAAAGTACCTTTTACGCCAAGTTTGAAAAGGGAGGTTTGGCCTATCCATCATTAATTGATATTCAATCTAATATATTACTCTCCCATGCAGTAAGATGGTCCACCTCCAGCGAGAAACCAATATGGTTTTATATAGAAGAAACCTTACTTGGTACGAATCCGTTAGCCACATTATTGTGGCTTCCCAGCTTCGACCCACGGGTATTCGAGAATGTTTCCCCTGTTATAAGGTCAGTTATTAAATTCTGGTATGAAAATATCTATAAAATGTCCCTGGTTGATAAACCTTCGTTGGCTGCTCCAATTGAAATACTTTCCATTGTGGCAGATTTTCCATTTACTCAGGTATTTAAGTCACAGGGATTTAAATTTATTTTGGATTTATATGTCGAAGGGGAATTAATAGACAGGTCCACATGCTCAAACAAAATTCAGTGGATACACCTTTGCTCCCTAAAAAAGTGCATGGACGCACTAGGATACAGAGACAAGGGCGTGACCCAATGTAAGAAAATGGAAGTATTAGCTATAAAAGGAGACATGAATCATATTATATCCAAATGTTCTTTAGTTAGGACAAGCGATCTCCTGTTTGTTAAGTACAAGGGGATTGTACATTGGGAAAGAGATTCCAATTTGATATTTGATCCAATTACTTGGCTTAACTTGTTTAGGGTGGTTAAAAAATCAGCGATAAACGCTGTCTATACAGAAATATATTTTAAAGTCATCCATAGATGGTACTATTCCCCGGTTCTATTGAATAGATTCTACCCACTCTCAGATAATCTTTGCTGGAAGCAATGCGGTCAGGTCGGTACATCATACCATCTCTGGTGGGAATGTCCCCATATGAGAAAATTCTGGGAAAGGATATGTGTAGAATGATCTATTGTGGGAGGCACTTTATTGCCTTGTGATCCCCAAACAGTAATTTTACATATTAATATGGATACCCTTGGGTCGAAAGTAAAATATCTTTATACACATATTCTATTGATTGTAAAACGCCTTATAGTAAAATATTGGAAAACATCTACTATCCCATCCTGGTATGAAGTAAAATACTCGGTTGATATTAGCAGAGAAATAATGAGGGGGAACACTGATTTAATCCCTAAAAAAAACATAGTAGCATTAAACTGGCACCTATGGGACCAATATATTATTAGTTCGACTTAAAAGATAAAGATTTATTTATTTATTTATTTTTTTCCTCTTTTTTTTTTCCTTTTTATTGTTGTATTTAATGGTTTGTGGAATATTCTTGGCATCTTGTTCTTAAAATATGTCAGCAATTTTATTAAGTTGTTAAGATGGGATTTACTTTGTATATTTTTGTCCGTTAATTTTTTTTTTCTACTTTTTGTCATGTTTGTCTGAAAACAAATAAAAAATAAATAAATAAAAAATAAATAAAAAGAAACTAATCAGATTGGTCTGACATGACCTATCCCTATAAATCCATGTTGGCTGCTACTTCTGATCTTGATCAAATAGACATATTTTTGTATATTATCCCTCATTAACCCTTCTAAAAGCAGCTTTCCCACTATAGAAGTGAGGCTTACAGGTCTATAATTCCCTGATTTTGCTCTTGGGTATCACATCTGCTTTTCTCCTGTGATCTGGTAACGACCCTGTGGTGAGTGAATCTTAAGAAATTACATATAATGGTTTGGCTATTACAGAACTCAGTCCCATCAGTACCCTTGGATGTATTCCATCAGGACCTGGGACTTTATTCAAATTTATTTTTTCCAACCTCTTTTGGATTTCTTCCTGCGTTGACCAATTATTTGGTGAAGGTAATGTGTCCCAACCACTGGTGCCTCTTTTGGATATACCGAAGAAAATAACCTGCCATTTCCTGGTCACTAATTACGGCCTGTGTCACATTGTCATTTTCCTATAGCTTCCTTCCTGGACTTCTTCCCATTAATATATTTAAAACATATTTTAGGATTAGTCTAGCTCTCCTTTTCTACAGACTTCTCATTTTCTATTTTCAAAGTAAGTTGTAACTAAGTGCAGAAATTCCCCCGTTCAGGTGGATGAGATGTTTACCATATTAAATTCCTTTAAGTCCAGCAAAGCCTTGGGCTCAGATAACCTGATGAAAAAAAATAACTCATGTTCAGAGATTTATTCACAAATCATCTATATACATTATTTAAATATAAAATGTTTGCGGGGTTTCACTTTGCCTCTCTTTGTTACAAAATTAGATGCCTGAGAGGAATGGAGTAACTATGGATTTATATAAAATCTATATCCAGTTCCATTGAAATATTTTGCTGTAGATATTACAATTTGCAATAGAATTTAATAGAATAGCCATCTCCAGTAGGATAATCCTCTCCCAACAAGAAGCCCTGAACTGATGCAAGCAAAGTCAGCTAAATATAAAAAAAAAATTAAGTTCCTCTTATGGTCATTTCTTACATAGCTCTTGATGGTGCTGTTAATTTGTTATATATTTCACAGAAGTGAAGTTTTTCAGAAAATATAGTGGTTCTTTAACAGAGACCTGAAGCAATGTTTTAAAAAATAATGGCCACTTGACTTAAGACCACTAACAATATCAATATCAATAATGGTACTGGAAATGCAAAATGCGATTGCAGTAGCTTTTTATTTCTGGGTTTCCACTTTCTGTCCAGCTATAACTTATAAGTGAAAAGTAGAATATCAGCTAATTTTTGTATCTGTTACCTTAGCCCTGCTTAATGACTCATTTGCTCTGACCAATTGCCGTGGTCCTGACTGTGAATGAACTCACTATAATTTGAAACTATTTTGTTTTTTTAACTTTTGCAGACAGAATACAGAATAATGGGAAATGGGTTGCAAGGTCTGTAAGGCCAATTATTCCTCCCATTTAGACATGTATGAGACCATTTATTTTAAAGCAAAGCTTACAGGGTGGATATAAAGAGTACCGAGGGTACGTATTGAAGCATATCCATTCAAATACAGATTTTAATCTATTTTTTTTATGGGAAATTTGTATACAGCTGAATCACTACATGCTATGGCATCTGGTATTTTGTGCATGCTCCATGCAAACAAATTACAGTCTACCATGTCTGCCACATGTATTAGACCTTTTTTGATATTGTGTTGTACAACATAACAATTTGTAATTCACTGTCTTATAGTCTCCTGGCAGCATTCTATCAGATTTATTTGCAAAGATTAAGAATTTGAATTTGACCAACAATATTAGCACAATGCAAAAAATAGAGTGTGAGTAATTGACTGCCTTGACCCTCACAACCAACGGCGCTTCAGGGCCAAAAAGTGTATTGTCACAACACCCAGGATTATGGAATGTTTTGTGTTTATTGTAATATTGTATAGTGTGTTTTCCTCAAGCCTCAGTTGTATGCCCTGGATCTATAAGGCCCATTTTTACCATGTAAGTTGTCTCTTAGTATATTTTCCATTTTAAGAGGCATTATGTTGTGTATGGAGTGTTTTTATTGAGTAGAACTAGTGCATTAAGCTAATAAAAATATTCCCATACTTAGGTTGGATCCCAACCGCCACCTAGACATTCTGGCTCCATGGCTCACATTATTGTATCAACCCCTGCTGTGCCCAGATCTTGATCGGAGATAGCTGGTTGAAGTAGACTCCTCAGCATTTAGAGAAGCTGGCACCAGGCACTTGGTGGAAGTCCTAGCCCACATTGGGGGCAATGAAGGTATTTCAAGGGTGTAGATTTGGATTTGTAAAGTCAATTGTTCTTTTGATGCTTGGTATGTAAGAATGGTATAAAAAGAGTCGAACTAACTGAATAAAGATACAATCTTGCTGAAACACATAGAAATTGTGAAATTATTTGAAGTGATGGGCTATAATCACTTTGTATCTTTAAACTCTGCTGCTTTCCTATTAGAAGGGGGTTGCAGAACTGGAATGGATATGCATCCTGCACTGATGCTGCTACCCTAGAAGAAGGGAATAGATGAACCGAATGAAATCTGCATGTAGGATTGGTCTTCTTAGCCTTTTCAAGAGTAGTAGAGAGCAGACTCTACCAGTTATTCTGATCCTGCGCTCTTGTGTTCCTGATTCTCCTGCTGATGATCATGGTATGATCACCAGGCACCAAGAAGCCCTACTCCCACACGATCCTAAGGGAGATTACTGTAGCTGAAGGCAGGAGATTGTTAGGGCATACCAGGCCCCCATCCCCTGGGTTGTAACATGTGATGTAGATGGATCTATTTACTTTTTCACTATGAAGATTTGTTTCTGAGAAATGTTAATTAAAACTACAAATTTTAGTAGATATAAAAGGGTATGTTAAGTTCTGAAGATTTGTTTCTGAAACATGATATGTTCAACTTTATGTTTCAACAGATATTTGCATTCAAGTATTTTGAAAGTCATAAAATAATTTAGTTATGTTAATACAAATGATTTTTTAGAATAAAGGTTTAAAATAAAGTGCTTAAATATGTTACGTATTTCATGTAAGTGATCCTGATTCCCAAAATATGTAAGGGTAACATATATGACATAGCACATAGTATTTTGTAATGTGAAGCAAATGCTGCTGGCTTCATAAAAGGATGGGGGATGGGAAATTCTAAGGTGAATCAATCACAGCAGCTCTAAAATAAAATTGTGCTATAAGCACAAATTATTAAAGGGCCAGTTAATTCAGCACAACTTGGAGCATACCACTTTAATGTACTCCTGAAAATATGTTGAAATACTTTTCGAATTTTTGAAATAGGTGCCTTTTTACATGAGAATTAGGCATGTCACCCAGGCAGACTAACAGCAAGAACTGTGGGCAGAAAGAGAGGTTAACTCTTCCCAAATTAATCTGTGCAGGGAAATGACTGCTGGAAACTCACAAATATGCTACTTGGGGATTAACTGATGGCTGATTACATTCCTGAATGAGACTAAAACCATCCTTTTTTTTGTTCACAAAGTTTGGAATGGCCGTTCCTGGCAGATGGTGTAAATCATGGGGTGGTCTGCACATTTTTATCTGTTCTTAGTTTAATTTAAACAAAACAATAAATCACTTTAACATAGAATTTTGTGCTCTTTCACACAATGAAGAGCACTTATAGAGAGATAAATCACCCTTTAATTCTTTGTAGTCTTCAATATATCTAATTGAGATTTTTTTTAATTAGTTTTCATAAATGTACAATAGTGTTCCATTATTGTATATGTCTGCACCATTTCTTCTCTATAATAAATAGTATATAGATTAAAAGGAGCATCATATGTTCTCATGCCTTGTGTGGTGCTTACAACTTTAAGATATTTAGGAAGCATTTTAAACGCAATTTTTTATTTATATAACAAACAAACATGAATTTATTTTTTAGTCTAAATCAAAACAATTACTTTTTAAGAGCAAAACACATTTTGCTATTTCTGATGGTATGTTTTAAAAACTTTGAAGTGGATCTAAAGTCCACCAGTTGTTATCAATTACATTTTTAATGAAACGGCTATTATTTAGTACTAGATGTCAACATTGCACATGTTCAATAAGTTATTTGATGATCTGCTTACAAGTTTATCCAAAATGTGTAATCCATTTACCTATCATCATCTCTAACTGTCACTCATAAACAATTTTGTATAGTACAGTAATTCATCGTTAAATTACAGAATGTTATTGCTTTGCTGCACTGATATTGCTTTAGTGCATGTCTAGGCACTGCATTCCATTGAGTAAAAAAGGCAATAAAAAAAAACAATAAAAAAACAATAAAGATATTGCTGTTTTCTCCCTGAAGCAATTCTTATCTTTATGTAAAAGTACATAAGCTACTACATCAAATGTCGGTTATTACAAATACTAGAAAGGAACCTGTCCATATTTGCTTAGCTCCGTAAATAAATAAAGTATATACGTCATCAAGAAAAAATTATTTTTTAACATAGTTTTAATTCTTTATAATTATAATAATTTATTATAATTACATGTATTACATTTTTTCAGCTGTTTAATTGATCAAATAAAAAAAGGAATATGTTTATACATTTCTAATGGGATACTTTCACTAGTTATTTTTGTTTATTTACTATTAATATTTTAACTTTTACAAGGAACAGTGTATATAATTATATTTATTTTTAATTTATTTGTTCTGGTTGGTGCACTTTAAAAATATATATTAGTAATTTGTTAATATTTACCGATAAGAAAAACCAATAAACTGCCAAATTAAAATTCTTTATGGCACTATATTAAATATCAGTTCACAAAACACTATAGATAATCCTTAACATGATTTCTAAACAAATCTGAGTAAAAAACAGCCCAATTTATAGTTTTGTGACACTTTTGTGCTGTACATGTATACTGAAAAATTTTGGTGATTTTCTGTAAGATACATAGTTACATAGTTACATAGGCCCTCATTCTATTATCGGCCGTAAATCGGCCGCAAAGCTACGATTCCTTGCGGGGCTCCCGTTACCTTGCAATTCAATTATACAGCGCTGGAAGGATATCCCCTTACGGCCGGCCGTATATCTTGCAATCGGCCGTAAACTCAGAAATCTTTAAATGCAAAAACAAATTCAAGACGGCACTGTAAAGCTCTGTAAATGCTAGGGATCATAATGGGGGACATGATGATTAATAGCAACCCCCTCTCAAGCTTGCACATCAGCCCAAATCCGAGATTACATTAACTGTTTATTTAACGGCCGCAGCGTGGGCGGGTCTGAGGTGCTCCAAGCCCTCTGGACTTTTTACATAGATATGTGACATAAATTAAAAATAAAATTTATTTACGGATTTGAGTGTAGGGGAATGTTGTTCTATGAATGCTAACACCTACAATCACTTTATAGTCTCAGAGTGCAGGATGGCTTTATTATGGCTTTAAAATGTGCTTAATTGTGTGCCTGCGGGACCTTTTTGCTGCAAGTAAGCTGCGGCTCGGTTTTAGCCTTGCAGAGAGGTTTCCCGGAGCAATTGAATAGCAACCAGGATTTTCTTGCGGCCGAAACTCTTGCGGACGTTTAAGATCAAAGGTTTTCCTCCAGCGTGTGCGGCCGCAAGGGATAACAAGGCGCCGGCAGCAAACCTGCTGGAATCCCCGGCCGGAAGGGAACAGAATAGGCAAATAGCTTGCGGCCGGTCCTTGCGGCCCCGCATCTCCAACGGACGATAATAGAATGAGGCCCATAGTATTTAAGGTTGAAAAAATACTTTTAGTCCATCAAGTTCAACCTTTTAAGTTCTCCTCTGATCTGCAATATGCGAATTAACTATGAATTAACTATTTGTATAAAAAAAATCCCTCCTGATCTCAGGCACCGGCGACCGGACTTCTCCCTGGATCAATACTGCCTCTCTAATTATCCATGATAACCCTGAATTACCTTTTTAATTAGAAATAAATCCATTCCCTTTTTAAAGTTATCTATCGATTCCGCTGTCACCACCTCTTCTGGTAGAGAATTCCACAGATTAACCACCCTTACTGTGAAGAACAATTTTCTTTCTTTAAGGTGGAATCTTTTTACTTCTAACCTAAAGGGATGTCCTCTTGTCAGTTAAAAACCTCTTGGCACAAAAAGCTCCCTTGACAAATCTTTATACTGACCCTGGATGTATTTATATAAGGTAATCATATCTCCTCTTAGATGCCTTTTTTCTAGAGAAAATAAGTTTAATTTGGTTAGTCTTTCTTCATAACTTGTTTCCTCCATTCCCCTTCTTAGTTTTGTTGCCCTTCTCTGTACCTTTTCCAGCTCTAAAATGTCTTTTTTATGAAGAGGTGCCCAAAATTGTACTCCATATTCCAAATGAGGGCGTACTAGAGATTTGTATAGTGGCAGAATTATATTGGCTTCCCTGGCTTCTATACCCTTCTTAATACATACTAGTTTTTTTTTTGCCTTTGCAGCTGCTACTTGTCTTTGAGCACTGTTACCTAGGTGGTTGTCCACAAGCACTCCTAAATCCCTTTCAATATCTGATACACCTAGATTTGCTCCATAAAGATTATAAATTGCATGGCTATTTTTCCTTCCTAGATGCATAACTTTACATTTATTTGTATTAAATCTCATCTGCCATTTAGATGCTCATTCCTCAATTTTATGTAAATCCCTTTGGAGGGAAAGCACATCACTATCTGGTTTAATTTCCTTGCACAACTTCGTGTCATCAGTGAAAATGGAGACACCACACTCCAATCCTACCTCTAAGTAATTAATAAATATGTTAAAAAGGAGAGGATCTAATACTGAACCCTGAGGAACCCCACTTACCACATTAGTCCAATCGCAGTATGTTCCATTTACAACAACTCTTTGCTTCCTGTCTTTTAGCCAGCTCTCAACCCATGAGCAGATATTTACTGCAACTCCTGCATCTCTTAGTTTGCACAATAGTCTCCCATGTGGCAGTGTATCTAAAGCCTTTGAAAAATCCAAAAAGACTACATCCACTGAAATGCCTTGATCCAGGTTCCAACTAACCTCCTTATAGAAACTAATTAGATTTGTTTGACATGACCTATCCCTCATAAATCCATGTTGACTCCTATTTATAATCCTGTTCAAATAGACATATTCTTGTATATTATCCCTTATTAACCCTTCTAAAAGCTTCCCCACTACAGAAGTGAGGCTCACTGGTCTATAATTCCCCGGATTTGCTCTTGCTCCCTTTTTAAATATAGGTATCACATCAGCTTTTCTCCAGTCATCTGGTGAATCTTCAAAATTTAAATATAATGGTATGGCTATTACAGAACCCAGTTCCCTTAGTACCCTTGGATGTATTCCATCAGGACCTGGGGCTTTATTAACATTTATTTTTTTCAACCTCTTTTGGATTACTTCCTGTGTTAACCAATTATTTGGCAAAGGTAGTGTAGCCCCATTATGTTGCCGTGTCCATAACACTGGTACCTCCCTTGTGTGTACTGAAGAAAAGAACCAATTTAGCTCATCTGCCTTTTCTTGGTCACTAATTATCAGACAGCCTGTGTCACATTGTAATGTTCCTATAGATTCCTTCCTCGCCTTCTTCCCATTAATATACTTAAAAAATATTTTAGGGTTAGTCTTACTCTCTTTTGCAATTAATTTTTCATTTTCTATTTTAGCCAGTTTAATCGCCCTTTTGCAAGCCTTGTTGATTTCCTTGTATTCCTGTAAAGCAGTCTCGGTCCCCTCTAATTTAAATGCCTGTTTTTTACTCCATATCTTGATCTTTAAATCATTGTTAAGCCACATTGGATGGGATTTACTCCTTTTACTTTTATTCCCACACGGTATATGCCGATGTGTATGTATATTTAGTAAGGATTTAAATGTTGTCCACTTGTGGTCAGTGTTTTTACCTGCCAGTTCTCTGTCCCAGTCAATACTTTGTATTGCTGCCCTTAGACCGTTAAAATCTGCCCTTTTAAAAGTAAGAGTTTTTGTTGGCCCCTTAAAATTTTGTTTTTTTAATTCAATCTCATGCGAGACTGTGTTATGATCACTGATTCCCAAAGGCTGCCCTATTCCAACATTAGAAACAATATCAATATTATTTGTGATGAGTAAATGTAAGATAGCTTCATTTCTAGTAGGCTCTTGTACAACCTGGGCCAGATAATGATCCCTGAGTGTACTCAAGAACCTGCTCCCCTTAGATGAACTGCTGGTCTCATCAGTTTATTTCAGGGTAATTAAAATCTCCCTTTATTAGAACTTGACCATGCCTAGCTGCATTTTCAATCTGTAACAATAATTGTATTTCTTCACTGTCAGCTATATTTGGGGGTTTATAGCATACTCCTACTAATATTACTTTGGAATTTGCTGCTCCGCTATTTAACTCTACCCACACACATTCAACTTTATCACTAGGTCCACCATAAATATCTTCTCTGACTATAGGCTTAAATTCAGGCTTAACTTACAGACAAATCCCTCCTCCTCATTTACCATTGCCTCCATCTTTCCTAAATAGGTTATAACCATCCAGATTAACAGTCCAGTCATGAGATTCATCCCACCACGTTTCATTAATGCCTATTAAATCCCATTTTTCATTAATTGCTAATAATTCTAACTCTAACATTTTTTCTGGAAAGCTTTTACACCTTATGTTACATAGTGACATAGTTACATAGTTACATAGTAATTAAGGTTGAAAAAAGACTTTCAGTCCATCAAGTTCAACCTGTTAAGATCTCCTCTGATCTGCAATATGCGGATTAGTTATGTTATGAGTCTGTAATTCTAAAGTGCCTGCCAGTGTACTTGAATTACTTAGTACTACCTCCCTATTGACTATACTACCCTTCCCCCCATCTACTCCCTATGAATTGTTAATTCATCCCTAATACCCTCTACACTTTTTTCCCCATTACTTATATCTAGTCCCTCCCCCCCTCCTACTAGTTTAAAAACTCCTCCAGCCTTTCTACCATCCTATCCCCTAGTACAAAAGCTCCCTAATCATTAAGGTGCAATCGATCCCTACTGTAGAGATTGTACCGAAGTGAGAAGTCAGCCCAGTGCTCTAAAAACCTAAATCCCTCCTTAGTGCACCACATCTTTAGCCACACATTAACCTCCCTAAGCTCCTTCTGCCTCCCTGGGCTAGCACGTGGCATACTACCTTGGAAGTCCTTGCCTTCAGCTTATTACCTAGTTCTCTAAAATCATTATTTAGGACACTCCATCTTCCACTAACTTTGTCATTTGTTCATTTCCAGCCCCTCCCAATAATTTGTCTACCCGATCCACAACATGATGAACCCGAGCCCCCGGGAGACATCAAACTGTTCGATTGCTGGGATCTAGGTGACAAATCACCCTGTCTACCTTCCTAATAATAGAGTCCCCTACAACCAAAACCTGTCTGTTGCTCTGCCTATGCTGCCCTCCCACTGCTCCAGTAGAACTGTTCTCCCGGCTGTTAGAGGGAACAGCTCTATCTGGCATTGCCATTCCTGAATGGACATCCCCAACAGTTTCACTAAATCTGGCAAATCTGTTGGTGTTTGCCAACTCAGAACTGGCCTGCCTCCTCCTGTTCGACCCTGCTTCACCTTGTAACTGTAACCCAGCTACCTCCCTGGACATCCTCACTAGCCCCAGCTCCGCCCTGCATGCTTGGCCCAGCTAAACTGTGCTCATTGAGCACCAACCCCCCTTCTAGTGGAGCAATATCACTAAGTGCTGCAATTCTCCGCTCTAGATCTCCAATTTGAGCTTCCAGAGAGGCAACATGCTCACACCTGTCACAGAGGTATGGACCCTGGATCATCTGTTCCAGTATTGCATACATATGACAGGATGTACACTGAGTGAGGTTTCCACTGGACTGACTCATAATTATTATTATTGTCGACAAAATTTCAGTGGGAAAAATAGAGAATATAAAATAATATATTTGTATAAAGTTTTCCTCCTTTGCACTATAAATCTGCCCTCCCTTTTCTTTGAAGTCCCTACCCCTTTTTAAACTCCTACACTTCACTAGAACTGCACCTGATACTGAAAATGTTTGCAAGCTCACAAGTTCGCCCCTTCTCCTGTTTATACTAAATTCTGCCTTCTCACCTGGGCACAATTAGTGCACTCTGCAATTTATCAGCCTTTATCTGTAAAGGAAAATCCACTTTTAAACAGGCCCTAAAACAGCTCACAAACCTTTTATACTAGTTAAACAGTCAAGCCACACCCCTCTCACCTGGGCGCAATTAGTGCACTCTTCAATTTATCAGTCTTTATCTGGACACAATTAGTGCACTCTGCAATTTATCAGCCTTTATCTGTAAAGGAAAATCCACTTGTAAACAGTGACATGACCTATCCCTCATAAATCCATGTTGATTCCTACTTATAATCCTGTTCAAATAGACATATTCTTTTACATTATCCCTTATTAACCCTTCTAATAGCTTCCCCACTACAGAAGTGAGGCTCACTGGTCTATAATTCCCCGGATTTGCTCTTGCACCCTTTTTAAATATAGGTATCACATCAGCTATTCTCCAGTCATCTGGTAGAGACCCTGTGTTGAGTGAATCTTGAAAAATCACATATATAGTTGTGAGCATACGAGTTGTTGCTAACGTTTGCGGGCTCGCGCAGCAAGCCCCCAAGAACTGCGTTCCTCGCAAAGCGAGGGACGCAGTTCCCCGCAAATGCGGATCCTCGCAAAGTGAGGGGCCGCATTTGCGGTGGTGGAGCATCCCACGTCGGCTGTGTTTGTCCGCAAATGCGGACCCACGCGAAGCGAAGGGCCGCATTTGCGATGGTGAAGTATCCCACTTCGGCTGTGTTTGTCTGCAAATGCGAACCCTCGCGAAGCGAGGGGCCACATTTGCGGTGGTGGAGCATCCCACGTCAGCTAACACACACACACGCAGCACTTAGAAAAAAAAGTCAAAGGCGCCTCACACGCTGTTAACACACACACACAAGACTTAGAAAAAAATCAACTGCGTCATACACGCACAACTTATAAAAAAAACGACACAACTGCGTCCCTTGCAAAAAAATACGGCCGCGAAACAACCCATTCCCAAGACGCAAAACCGGCCGAAAACGGCGCGCATGATAACATCAGAAACACAAGAAATAAACAGAACAAACACATAAAAAGCTTACATAGAGCAAGGGGGGGCATCCGGCTCCTCAAAAAGTTAATTTACACGTCTATTTAAGTTAAAAAAAACGAGTTTAAACTGCCGAAAATCACCTAAGCGAGAGAAAAAATGGCCGCCGAAAAAAATGAAAATGAGGCTACCGATGTAACTATACTACAGTGACTCGTAAAACTGAAACACATACTATGCGGCACGTACCACACTGATATTAACCACAATTTTGAAAACTACTACGCATAAAATGGCGGATGGAAAGCAAATTGTAAGATGGAACGCAAATAGAGCATGTGTATTGCGTTCTAACGTTCTGAGGCACTTGAAAGTTTATAAATACTGCCTACTTTCCAGAAAATTCTACATTTCTACTCAGGTGATGAACGGAGTGACTGGATAGTTAACTGCTGCTGTTTGTGCAAATTACAACTGAGAGGTAAGCTATAATATATTACATTTTATTATCAAGACAGGAAAAAAAAAAAAACTTTAACTATGAAAATGTGATTCATGTATAGTGACATGTGACACGCACATTTATGTGTATTGCCCCTACAACAAACTAATCTTAACCCAAACTAATTAAACAAGTATATTTAAATGACATTAAAAAAACAAAACAACTTTAACTATGAAAATGTGATTCATGTATAGTGACATGTGACACGCACATTTATGTGTGTAGGCCCTAAAACAAACTAATGTTAATTGAAACTAATTAAACAAGTATATTTAAATGACATTAATTTACTGCAATTCAATATGTAACCTAAAGCTGAATCTTTCCCCTTTTTTTACTATTCAAACAGACTCTGCATCAACAGCGTCACTCAAGAATTTGCACCGTGCATTGTGAACCAGAATCCCTTTTAAAGAACACAAAGAAAGAAGAAGAGGTAAGATAGAAAAATACATTACATGCTGAAAAAGACCATGCTTTGCTAAATCAAAAAGAAGAAATATACAATTAACCATTTCACTTTCTTTTTCAAACAGACACTACAAGAAGACCGGCGGATTAAGATTGGCAGGAGGGTACCCTCTGTCATTCGGACAAGAACAACTCTTCATTTAAGGTAAAGTAGAAAAAGTAGAAAAAATAAAGGAACTATATATATTTTATGGCTGCCAATATAACAAATGCAGCAACCAAAAAGTGGTGAACACAAAATAGGATAATGCTAAAAACATTGCCATAATATCCAAAATAGGAAAAACATTCATTTTCACTGTAGAAAAACATTTAACCTTCATAAAAAAGACTAATTAAGCAAATAAAGTATGCAACATATGGTAGACACAAAACAGGATTGTACCAAAAATCACACAAAGACATAGCAAAGTAAATTAATATTCTTCTTTAATGTTTAAGAACCTAAAAGCCTTACAAAGAAGCCTAAATAAGCATACCAAAAGTGGTAGACACAAAACAGGATTGGACCAAAAATCACACAAAGACATAGCAAAGTAAATTAATATTCTTTTTTGATGTTTAAGAACCTATAAGCCTTACAAAGAATCCTAAATAATCATACCAAAAGTGGTGGACACAAAATAGGATAATGCTAAAAACATAGCCATCATATCCAAAATAGGGAAAACATTAATTTTCAGAGTTCAAAAACATTTAACTTTCATAAAAAAGATTAATTAAGCAAATAAAGTATGCAACATATGGTAGACACAAATAGGATTGTACCAAAAATCCCACAAACACATAGCAAAGAAAATTAATATTCTTCTTTAATGTTTAAGAATCTATAAGCCTTAAAAATAAGCCTAAATAAGCATACCAAAAGTGGTGGACACGAAATAGGATAATGCTAAAAACATAGCCATCATATCCAAAATAGGAAAAACATTCATTTTCACTGTTCAAAAACATTTAACCTTCATAAAAAAGATTAATTAAGCAAATAAAGTATGCAACATATGGTAGACACAAATAGGATTGTACCAAAATTTACACAAACACATAGCAAAGTAAATTATATTCTTATTTACTGTTGAGGAAGCTATAAGCCTTACAAAGAAGTCTAAATTAGCATAGCAAAAGTGGTGGACACAAAACAGGATAATGCTAAAAACATTGCAATCATATCCAAAATAAGAAAAACATTAATAATTACAGTATAAAAAAAGGATAACTGGAATATACAAATACAATTAAAGTATTTTTAAAAGGTTGCACAAAAATCAGCATAGCAGAAAAATTCACCATAACAGATACAATAGACCAAAATAATGAAATATGTTATTCATTACAAATACATTCAAATCAAATAACATTTTCATTTTTCTTTTACAACAGACACTGCGTGAAGACCATCAGACGAAGACTTTCAACAGAGGACCAACAAAGATTCTGCTTGAAATCACACTTCAACCAAGGTACAGTATAACAAGTAAAAAAAGAGAAAACTAAATAAACATGTTTGCTCTGCATCCATGTCAACAGAAAAAAAAAAGAATAACAACCACTATGGCCCTCATTCAACTGCAATTTGGCCAATTGAATAGGGGTCTAAATAAGCACATAACATAATTTTAAAGAAGTTTTTAGTTAGTAAACATCTATCCAAAAGCAAGGTTTTCACTAACTAAAAACGTATTTTAAAAAAATATGTTATGTGCTTATTTAGAGCACTGTTGAATTGGCCAAATCGCAATTAAATGAGGGCCTATAACTTTTACCAAAATATAACTGACACATTTCTTATTTACCTCTCATTTGTCTGTTATGGACAAAAATGTTTAACAGTAAATCCAAACTTCCATCTAGCCCCCCAAAAAAGAAAACAGCATAGTACACAAGTCTCAAAACATAGACTAAATAACATTTGTCATTCTAAATTACCAGTCGTTATGTACAATATTAGGCATAACACCTAAACAAACACATAAAATAGAATACTACAACAAATAGTGATAAAACCCCAAGAAAAAATAAAAAAAATGTATTGCCCGAACATATAAGCCTTTAAATAAAATATCAAAATACTATTATGACAATCCTCTGTAGTAAAAAATACAAAGACTAATTTTTGCCCTCTACTATGCCTGTAAGTTAAAAGTACAACAAAAAAATAAATTGCCAAAACAAGTAAAATATAAATTTCAAATAACACTAGACACCTACTACATGTAGAAGAAGTTATAGTGTCAGTTCCTTCAGTGTACTATTCATGTAAGGCAAAAATTACAACGTACCACAGAAAGTAAGACCAAAAAAATAAAAAACACTTATTTAACAATACAAAGAAAGTAACGCTACAATGAACTACAAGCACATATAAATAAACTGTTGATAATAAAAAATGTAAAAAACAAACTTAACAGCTCAAACTAAACTAATTATACATTATTTTCTTTTACATATTAACATGACTACTGAGAGCAAACAAGAAAATAAAAGACGTCAAACTAGAGAAAGACAAGAGAGATGGGCGAACCAGCAGACACCAGAGCAGAAGGAAATTCGACGAGAAAAAGAACGCAAAAGAATTGCAAGCAAAAGACTATCAGCTGCAAAAATTAAAGATACACCAAAAAGAGCTATTAAGAAAACAAAGGATT
Organism: Discoglossus pictus; assembly: GCA_027410445.1. NCBI lineage: Eukaryota > Metazoa > Chordata > Amphibia > Anura > Alytidae > Discoglossus > Discoglossus pictus. Next base: position 250,230,509 of record CM050166.1, read on the forward strand.
CAGAACTTGTTCCTCAAACATCAGATGACATTTTACCTGAAAAAATAAAAGAGATACCAAAAAAAGCCACCAAAAAAACAAAGCATTTAGAACCTGTTCCTGAAACATTACATGACATTTTACCTAAACCAATAAAAGATAGACCAAGAAAAAAAAAACGAAAAAAACAAAGCATTTAGAACCTGTTGTTGAAACATCACATGACATTTCACCTGATGAATATGAAAGTCAAACTGCTATATGCTTTGCAAATTGTCCTTTACTCAAGTCTTTAGCAGTAGAGGTTCATAGCTGTGGGGACATGAATACTCAATGTCAGTTTTGTGAGGCTTATTATTTTAAACAGGAGAGACCCAGAGATGGCCAATTTATTAGATGCTGTCAAAAAGGCAAGTTCAAACTTCCAGAAAGAAAAGAATTTCCAATCTATTTACAAACATTATGACTGAACCTGCTTTTCTAAACTACAAAAATTTTAAGACAAACATAAGATCCTACAATAGTGCCATATCCTTTGCATCTATGGGTGCTACATTAGCTGCTAATGTACCAGGACATGGTCCTTACTGTTTTAAAGTCCAAGGCCAAATTTATCATCGTACTTCACATTTACATCCAGAGGAAGGAGAGCAAAGATTCGCTCAACTATATGTCCTAGATACAATAGAAGCTGTTGACCAACGTATGCAGCTGGAAGAGAATAAAAAATACTTACCCAGTGTTTTTATAGAGCTAGATAACATTATGGACAATAACCCCTACACTAAAGCTTTTAAAAAATTGGCAGAAGTAGAAAATGAACAACAACTTCATGCACAAAGACATCAATTACCAATCCCAAAAGTCAATATGGTGCTTAAAAGAGACAGACATACTAAAAAACGTTGTTATAACTTGCCAACATCAAATGAGGTTGCAATGGTGTTTCAAAATGATAAAGGAGAACCACAATTTCAAAGAGACATTAGAATATATCCCAGAAATGAGGAGCAACCATTCATTAATATGAGTATCTTAAGTCCAAATTTAGATCCAATGACATATCCCATTTTTTTCCCACATGGAGAGGCAGGTTGGCAACCAAAATTAACACTTCCCAGTTACCCAAATGCTAAAGCCAGAATCAGAAATAATGTTTCTATGCTTGAATTTAAAGTAGCTCAAATTGCCATTTGAAATACAATTTTATGTGGTGGAAAACTAACACAACAATGGATTATTGATTCCTATTTGCAAGTTGAGGCCAATAATTTAAACTTTATAAAATATCAACAAGATAAACTACATGTAGAACAATATTCTGGACTAATGGATTATGTTGCTGAGGTGGCTACAAGCAGAGACATGAGAGCTGGCAAAGCCATAATTTTACCATCTTCCTTTCAAGGATCTGCTCGAAATATGAGAGAAAGATACAATGATGCTATGGCTATTGTCACCAAATTTGGCAACCCCGATTTATTTCTTACATTTACATGTAATCCCCAATGGCCAGAAATTACACAAAATTTACTTCTTGGCCAAAGTGCTTCCGATCGACCAGATTTAGTAGCCAGAGTTTTTAAGATTAAATTAAATGAATTAATAAGTGACATCACTATAAGTCACTTATTTGGCAAATGTCTTGCTTATGTATATACCATTGAATTTAAAAAAAGAGGCCTTCTACATGCACATCTGCTGATAATACTTCAAGAAAAAGATAAATTAGATACTTCTGACAAAGTGGATGCAGTCATTGTTGCTGAATTACCAGATCCAGAACTATATGGTAGACTATATGAGATTGTTACTCATCGCATGATTAATGGACCCTGTGGTGAGCTTAATCCACAATCACCATGTATGGAAACTAATAAATGTTCCAAAGATTTTCCAAAAGATTATTGAGACGAAACCTATGCCAATTGTGATGGCTATCCACTTTATAAAAGAAGAGAAGGAGATAGTGCCATTATTCGTGGCAAAAAAGTTGACAATAGATATATAGTACCCTACAATCCACATTTACTCATGAAGTATAACGCCCACATTAATGTAGAAGCCTGCACTTCCATCAAATCCATTAAATATGTATACAAATATATTTACAAAGGCTATGATGCAGCTACTGTAGTCGTCAAAAGTGCAGACAACCCTGAAAGTAGTGAGTTAGTACATGATGTACTTGCATCTCATGTAGATGCTCGCTATGTCAGTGCACCAGAAGCTATGTGACAGCTTTTAAAATTTGAAATGCATGATAGATCACATGCAGTATATAGATTAGCAGTACATTTGCCACAAAGACATTTAGTGTATTTCCATGCTGGAAATTAAAGTAATGCATTGGCCCAAAGTGAACTTCGTCACACTACACTAACTGCATGGTTTGAATTAAATTCCACATATTCACAAGCAACACATTTCTTATATATTGAAATTCCATATCACTATGTTTTTGTGAATGGATTATGGAGACCTAGAAAAAGCAGAGGAAATAAAATAATCCCAAGAATTTACAGTCAGTCCAAGAGATCTTGAACGTTTTTGCTTACGAATATTACTTTTAAATGTTCCTGGAGCACAAAGTTTTGAACACTTAAGAACTGTTAATGACATAGTATATGAATCCTTCCATTTAGCTGCAAGACATAGAAACTCACTAGCTGATGATACAGAATGGGAAAGATGTTTAGAAGAAGCAGCACAATGTCAAATGCCACGGCAGATTAGAGAACAATTTGAATTTATTTGTATCTTCTCAAATGCTCCAAATGCATTAGCTTTGTGGGAGACTTTTAAAAGTAATATGGCTGAAGACTTTATGCAACGATACAATGAACCCATTGCACACTTAAAAGCGTTAATGGAAATCCAAGAAGTATTTTTAACTCATGGATTAAGTTGTGCAAGTTTTAATTTTCCTGATCCAGGTCTTATAGATGACATAAAACTTTGAAGACTATGACATTCAACTACAAGTAGAAAGAACAGAAGAAAGACTTGTAACTTTAAATATGTTACAATTGCAAGCATTTAATGCCATTAAAAATGCAATAAATGATGACATGGTGAGAGAGCGTTATTTCTATCTTGATGGACCTGGCGGATCAGGAAAAACTTATCTATATAATTTATTAATGAATTCTGTACAAGCACAAGGTCAAATAGCACTGCCATTTGCCACTACTAGAATTGCTGCACTTTTGTTAGAAGGTGGAAGAACTGTACATAGTGGCTTTAAACTGCCAGTGCCTATTTTAGAAACTTCTGTGTCAGATATTCGCATGACATCATTACAAGCAAAGAAATTAAAAAAAAGTACATTAATTATAATAGATGAGGCCACAATGATGTCATGCTATGCCCTCCAATGTATTGACCGTTTGCTTCGTGAAGTCATGGATAATACTTTTCCATTTGGTGGAAAGGTATTGTTGTTAGGTGGCGATTTTAGACAAACATTACCTGTCGTTGTACATGGAAATCGAACTGACATTATCGAAACCTGTATAAAGTCAAGCACACTATGGAAACATTTTACCCATCTACAACTGCAACAAAACATGAGATCAGAAGGCCAAACTGATTTCAAAGATTGGCTTATTAAAATTGGAGAAGGCAGAACAGAAAAAATGCCACATTTACCTGACGACACTGTGCAGATCTCACCTCATATGATTTGTCACCAAGATATTATATCGGCTATATTTGAAGGTAGCATAAATAACCAGGAATATTCAGAGCTTGCCAACCAAGTCATACTAACGTGTAAAAATAAGGATGCATTAATCCTCAATAATGACATCTTAAACAAAATCAATGCACCACAAAGAAATTATCAGAGTGCTGATTCTGTACTTGCTGATGACAATGAAAGTCAGGGTAACTTTTCCACTGAATTCATAAACTCATTATCTCCTTCTGGAATGCCACCACATATTTTGCAGCTAAAGAAAGGTGCAATTGTCATGTTACTGTGAAATACGAACCCCAAAAAAGGCCTATGCAAGGGACAAGATTAATTGTTCTACAATTAAAAGACCATTTTATAGATGCTGAAATTTTAACTGGTACCCATAAAGAAGAGAGAGTTCATACCAAGAATAGATTAAGCACCAAGTGAAAGTAGTCTCCCTTTTATACTTCAAAGAAGACTATTTCCCTTCATTATTGTATTTGCCATGACCATTAATAAACCACAAGGACAAACGTTCAAATCTGTGGGTATTTTCTTACAAGAACCAGTATTTGCAAATGGCCAATTGTACATTGTGTTATCACGGTGCAAAAATCCACAGGCTATTAAAGTTTACATTGAAAAGAATGAAAGCCAAGGTGATTTATTAGAAGATGAACGTATTTTTACTAACAACATTGTCTACTATGAAGTACTATAACTTTTCATTAAAGAAATAAAACCCATGCAAAACAAATTTAAAAGCAAATGCAAAAATATAAAAAAACACAATATAGAGAACCACTTTTCCAGAGACCAAACTATATGTGCGATTTAAAACAATTACTATGGCAACAAACAAAGGTCAACCATTCAAAAATACAAATCAATAGACAATTCAGTCATAATTAATGAAAGTACTGTTTATATATCATTAGCCTCACAAAACACTTGCCTTGCATTATTTTCACAAATTATGTTAAAATGTTAATTAACTATGTCACTGTTTCTAATGTTACAATTTTGAATTTTTTTTGTCAAGTTCCTTACTTAGAGAGATAAGAAAATTCAAGTTTGAAAATATAAACTTTCAAGTTTCTTAATTACAAATTATGTTAAAATGTTAATTAACTATGTTACTGTTTTTAATGTTACAAGTTTGAAAACAATATTTTCAAGTTCATTACTTAGACAGATAAGAAAGTTCAAGTTTCAAAAAATATACTTTCAAGTTCTTTACTTCAACATATTACAAAGTTCATGTTAAGAGCTCAACCATGTTTTAAGTCACAATGTAAATATTGTCTTCTATGTTAAATATTAATCCAGGGAGTAATCTGATCGCCAGTTCATGGGGTCAGGAAGGAATTCTTTTTTTTCACTCTCTGATACAATTGGGTATGTTTCAAAGAGGGTTTTTACTGTTTGCCTTCCTCTGGATTCAATGTATATTTAGATTAACAATTCTTGAGATAGAACTTGCATGTTAAAAAAACATCTCAAGTTTACAATACTGATTAATGTAAAGTTCAACTGTTTTTACATTCAAATGTTAATACGTTTAATACAAAATTATGTTAAAATGTTAATTCACTATGTTACTGTTTATAATGATCCAAGTTAGAAAAATGTTTTTTCAAGTTCCTTAGTTACACAGATAAGAAAGTTTCTTACCTAAATGTATTACAAAGTTCATGTTAAGAGGTCAACCATATTTTAAGTCACAGCAATAAACAAAAGTCAACCATTGAAAAATACAAAACAATAAACAATTCAGTCATAATTAATGGAAATACTGTTTATGGATGATTAGCCTCACAAAACACTTGCCTTGCATTATTTTTACAAATTATGTTAAAATGCTAATTAACTATGTTACTGTTTCTAATGTTACAAGTTTCAAAACAATAGTTTCAAGTTCATTACTTAGACAGATAAGAAAGTTCAAGTTTAAAAAAATATACTTTCAAGTTCTTTACTTCAACATATTCCAAAGTTCATGTTAAGACCTCAACCACGTTTTAAGTCACAATGTAAATATTGTCTTTTATGTTAAACATTCATCCAGGGAGTAATCTGATAGCCAGTTCATGAGGTCAAGAAGGAATTATTTTTTCCCCTCTCTGATACAATTGGGTACGTTTCAAGGAGGGTTTTTACTGTTTGCCTTCCTCTTGATTCAATGTATATTTAAGTTAACAATTCTTGAGATAAAAAAACATTACCTCAAGTTTACAATACTTATTAATTTAAAGTTCAACTGTTCTTACATTCAAATGTTAATACTTTTAATACAAAATGCTTTAACAGTTACTGTTCACCAAGAGAACATTTTACAAAAACTAACATGTTTAATATTACAATACTACTTATTTCATCATAACTTAAATCTTACAAGTGTCAAATACGTATATTAATAACTAAACAACTTTCCAAACATACACATCTCATTGCCGTCATTTTTTGACGGGCAAGTCGCTAGTTAAATATAATGGTTTGGCTATTACTTAAAAAATATTTTAGGGTTAGTCTTACTCTCTTTTGCAATTAATTTTTTATTTTCTATTTTAGCCAGTCGAATTGCGCTTTTGCAAGCCTTGTTGATTTCCTTGTATTCCTGTAAAGCAGTCTCTGTCCCCTCTTGTTTGTATAATTTCAATGCCTGTTTTTTACTCTGTATCTTGATCTTTAAATCATTGTTAAACCACATTGGATGGGATTTACTCCTTTTACTTTTATTCCCACACAGTATATGCTGATGTGAATGTATATTTAGTAAGGATTTAAATGTTGTCCTTTTATGTTCAGTATTTTTACCTGCCAGTTCTTTGTGCCCAGTCTATACTTTGTATTGCTGCCCTTAGACCGTTAAAATCTGCCCTTTTAAAATTAAGAGTTTTCGTTGGCCCCTTTAAAATTTTGTATTTTTAATTCAATCTCAAATGAGACTGATCACTGTTTCCCAAAGGTTGCCCTATTCCAACCTTTGATACTATATCAATATTATTTGTGATGAGTAAATCTAAGATAGCTTCATTTCTAGTAGGCGCTTGTACAACCTGGGCCATATAATGATCCCTGAGTGTACTCAAGAACCTGCTCCCCTTAGATGAACTGCTGGTCTCATCAGTTTATTTCAGGGTAATTAAAATCTCCCTTTATTAGAACTTGACCATGCCTAGCTGCATTTTCAATCTGTAACAATAATTGTATTTCTTCACTGTCAGCTATATTTGGGGGTTTATAGCATACTCCTACTAATATTCTTTTGGAATTTGCTGCTCCGCTATTTAACTCTACCCACAAACATTCAACTTTATCACTAGGTCCACCATAAATATCTTCTCTCACTATAGTCTTAAATTCAGGCTTAAAATACAGACAAATCCCTCCTCCTCATTTACCACTGCGTCTATCTTTCCTAAATAGGTTATAACCATCCAGATTAAGAGTCCAGTCATGAGATTCATCCCACCATGTTTCGTTAATGCCTATTAAATGCCATTTTTCATTAATTGCTAATAATTCTTACTCTCCTATTTTTCCTGGCAAGCTTCTGGCATTACAAAGAATACACCTCATGTTATGACTCTGTAGTTCTGAAGTGCCTGCCACTGTACTTGAATTACTTAGTACTACCTCCCTATTGACTATACTACACCTCCCCCTTTCTCCTCCCTAGTGATGTTGCAAACATCAATGGGCAGGCGAATTTCAAAACCCACAGGGACTCTTTCTGGCCACAATAGTGATGGGAAAGTTGTTTCAACGGGACTAACACCTGGACTGTGGCATGCCTGAGGGGGATCCATGGCAAAACTCCCACGGAAAATTACATAGTTGATGCAGAGTCTGGTTTTAAGCCATAAAGGGCATAAATTACCTAACATTCCTAAATTGTTTGGAATAACGTGCTTTAAAACATCAGGTATGATGTTGTATTGATCAGGAAGTGTAAGGGTTAGGCACGCTTCACAGTGACAGACCAAACTCACCGTTTAACGCACCGCAAACAACCGCAAACAGTCCATTTGCACAACCGCAAACTCCCTATTTGCACAAGGTTGGATACCAAGCTAGCCATGTCCCGTTCCTTGTCCTCACTGATGTCATTGAAGGTCTCTTCCTCCACCCAGCAACCAAGGGTCCCCAAAGGGTGACAACAAGCCCCCTGGGACGCCTGCTGTGTTTGGTCTTCCACCTCCTCAAAGCAACCTTCCTCTTCTGACTCCTCTTCTTCAGACTCCTCTCACTGCATTGCCTCTCTCTGCATTATTATAAGGTTATGTTAAGTAGTAATACTCTTATCAGTTTAATACCTGTTACAGCACCTATCAGGGGGTGTGTATAAGGCCTGGATTTTTAGAACCGGGAGATGGAAAAAGATGCTTGGTTGGTCGTACCACTTCAATTTTGGGGCACGGCACGTGCAATCAAAGGTGCCACCAGATAGGAGTGCCGTGTTTGTAAGTACTACTCTTATCAGTTTAACACTTGTTACGTCACCTATCAGGGGACGTGTATAAGGCCTGGATTTTTAGAACCGGGAGATGGAAAAAGATGCTTGGTTGGTCGTATCACTTCAATTTTGGGGCACAGCAAGTGTAATCAAAGGTGCCACCAGATAGGAGTGGCGTGTTTGTAAGTACTACTCTTATCAGTTTAATACTTGTTACAGCACCTATCAGGGCACGTGTATAAGGCCTGGATTTTTAGAACCAGGAGATGGAAAAAGATGCTTGGTTGGTCGTATCACTTCAATTTTGGGGCACGGCACGTGCAATCAAAGGTGCCACCAGATAGGAGTGCCGTGTTTGTAAGTACTACTCTTATCAGTTTAACACTTGTTACGTCACCTATCAGGGGACGTGTATAAGGCCTGGATTTTTAGAACCGGGAGATGGAAAAAGATGCTTGGTTGGTCGTATCACTTCAATTTTGGGGCACAGCAAGTGCAATCAAAGGTGCCACCAGATAGGAGTGGCGTGTTTGTAAGTACTACTCTTATCAGTTTAATACTTGTTACAGCACCTATCAGGGGGCGTGTATAAGGCCTGGATTTTTAGAACCGGGAGATGGAAAAAGATGCTTGGTTGGTCGTATCACTTCAATTTTGGGGCACGGCACGTGCAATCAAAGGTGCCATCATATAGGAGTGGCGTGTTTGTAAGTACTACTCTTATCAGTTTAATACCTGTTACAGCACCTATCAGGGGGCGTGTATAAGGCCTGGATTTTTGGAACCGGGAGATGGAAAAAGATACTTGGTTGGTCGTATCACTTCAAATTTGGGGCACTTTGTGACATTAGCTTCTTACGCTCAAACATGTCCTTTACAGGCACCTGACTATGGGCAGATGAGCAGGAGGGCAAGGAGGACAGCAGTGGTTGATGTGGCTGATGATGCTGGACCAGGAGGAGGATGGCGTTTGAGTTTGTGTGCTGCTTGTACTCAAGTGTTGGTCTGGAGTCACCCAAACATTAGGTCTCAACCTGTAGAGGATAAGGGAACCATTCTTCTCTAGACCTCATTCTTCATTACAGGTTTTGACAGATTGGTACTATGCGTGCAAGCTACTGTGACAACATATATTAGTGGCACTGTGCACTTGCAGAAGTTGGCAGAGTAGACGCTGTAGGTCTGATACACACGCTTACAGACAACTAACTGCTATGCAATCTATTACAGTAGAAAAAATGTTTTTTGTTTTAAATGTACACTACTGTTACACCAGATATGAGTCGTGTGTTAAGTAGTACTACTCCTATCAGTTTAATCCCTGTTATGTGCCTTTTTGTGGGGTTTGGTTGTTAAAGCCACAGTGCAGAACCAGAGGCCAGAAAAATAAAGCATGTACACATGCCTGAAAAATTAGGTTTGGTTGATCTTGCAGCGAGCAGAGAAGAAGGTAGGCCGGATTCAACGCCCCAGCCCGCATACCCACACTCAGAGATTGAGGGGGGGCCCTGAGAAGGCCATGGACCGGAGATATAAAGGGGGGCCATCCCAACTAAGCACACAAGAGGGGACAAAGGTAGTGAAGGGGACATAGAGGCCCATAGACTGACGGTCGCCATCTTGGCAGGAAAAGGGCCCAGCAATTAAGCCAAACTGACACAGCACAGGCAGCTACTTGAGTCAAACGCTGTACAATTACACCTTAATAAAGCTGAAACATGCAGCAGCAGGGATTCTAAACGGCCACACGGGGACAAGGAGGCTAACAGCCCCCACAGTTTCTTTTTAACAGATAACCCAAGGGGCTAACCAGGGACCTTGCCCACATAAAAAAATGAATTTTATTGGAGGAATTATTAGTGTCTTTACCCCCCAAGAGAGGACATAATATACGGTATCTTTAGACTACCTGATGGCCAAACCTCCTTTAGCCCCAATGCTATCCAAGAAACATTTCAAAACTTCTATCAGACCATATATTCATCCCAATCCCGCTGCAGCGGATCTGACATAGAGTCCTTCCTACTACAGCAATAAGTCCACAAAATACCTGTACCTCAATTGGACAGCTTGAACCTAGACATATCCCAAGAGGAAGTTAAATCTACAAATTTGGCAAGTCCCCAGGGCCAGACGGTTTTACTCATCTGTACTATAAGAAATTTGAGCCCTTGCTTACCCTCGCACCTAACATCTTTGTTTAACGCTATACTAAATGGAGAACCTATGCCCCTTAATTGAATCAGGCCGACCTCATAGTCTTTCCAAAAGAGGGTAGGGACCCTTTAGAGGTTAAAAATTATCGCCCCATACCCCTGATAAATGTGGATGTCAATATCCTAGCTAAAATTATGGCCAAACGAATATCTAACTTTTTACTGGACTAAATACACAAGGACCAAATGCGGTTCATTCCTTTCAGAGAGGCAGGAGATAATGTTAGGAGGGTTCTGAACGCCCAGTTCTTGGCTCAACAGTATAACAACCCAGTTTGCCCTCTAGCCCTAGACATAGAGAAGGCCTTTGATACGGTGGAATGGCCATATATGTACAAAATGCTAGATAAGTTTGGATTTGAGGGACGCTTTCTCAACCTGCTCAGAAGGTACTACGATTTACCAGTAGCTAACTTAAAGATACCAGGGGACCATAAGGACAAAATCCAAGTACAGAGAGGGACCAGGCAGGGATGCCCACTCTCCCCACTGCTCTTTGCTCTTGCCATTGAACCCCTAGCGCAGGCAATCAGAACCAACCATGCCATCCAGGGTGTTCAAGTAGGACACCATCAGTTTAAGTGTTCACTTTTCGCGGACGATATGCTTTGCACCCTGACCAAGCCCCTTCTCTCTATACCAGCACTCATGTCCACTATAAAAGACTTCAGCTAAATCCCGGGCCTCCAATCCTTGCAAAAGGATATTTCTCTTTCAAAGTTCATCATGTTGGCCACAAAGAACCATATAGCCAGACAATGGAAATCAGATACCCTACACTTTCAGGTGGTTAAAAATAAATTAAACTTTATCCTTATAAATGAACGCCTTACACATTTAGTAGACAACTGCATGGATACATTTTGAGATATATGGTCTCCGTGGCTGCAATTAAGGGATAGCATATCATCTGGAGACAATTAAAGAAATTTAGGTCCGGTATAGGGGCTCCCCTAAATGGGAGAGGATATTCTCAAGAGAACGGGATGGATGGAGGTGTGTGTGGATCCTTAGAGGGGCGGAGGACGGAGGTAAGTGCTATATTTTACATAATATTTATGTAAAAAAGGAGGATGTTTGTGGACCTTTCCCTTTCCCAACATGTTAAATGTTAAAACTAGTTATTTTTTTTCCCAATTATAGTCGGATTCAAGACTTAAAGGGAATCAACTTAAAACAAACTGAATTAAAGCTATATTAATTACTGAAAAGTAAAAAAAATATATATTTTTAGGCTACAGGTACAACCAAATCCAGATAACATACTAGCCCTGGATATGGTATAAGCTCTAAGATTATGGAATGAAAAGGGGTAAACTGAATATTAATAGAGATAATGTAACTCAGTGATGTATTAACATGTATGTATATATATATATGTAACATGGAAATGGTTGTTTGAATATGATATATTACCTGATCTAATAAAATATTTTTTTAAAGAAAAAATACACATAGCTAGTAGTTGGAAAACCCCAAATTAAAACTTTCAGGAATTAATAAAAAAAATCAACTATTTACTGCTCAACGAGAGATTAAACCATGTAGTCTTGGATAGAATCAACCAGTTGCAGACAATTTGGGATCCCTGGATAACATCCCCATTTAGTGCCCCCTAATATAATAAAACATTTGTTAATGGTTGAAGCAACTCGGGGGGAAGGACCGGAGTGCGGGAGCCCTGGAGGAGACCCTTCAGAAGCAACCAGCGGCAAAATCATCCGAGGAAAGGAGAGGTCGCCTACTGAAGCCTGCCCTAGGGTAACCCAAGGGCGATTGAGCAGGTTAGATATTGTAAATAATAAGCTACTGCTGGAGTGATGATAGATAATAGGACGTTGGTGTTAACTGCTGATATACTCTTTACTATTGTCTGTTTTACCATGTCTTAGGTTTCTCTTAAAAATAGCAATCACAGTAAAAAAAAAGAAAATGTATTAACCAAAAAAGTAAAAATAAGAAGGCCTAGCCAGCTAATTTTAACAAAATGTCTTCATTTTAATATGTATTTTTGCACACGCAAAAGTCATGCAAGTCATCCGGCATTCACAGATAACATACAGCAGTGTGTGAACCATTTTAAGCCGAAGGCAGCTCATCTCATCAGGCCATTTTCAGTCGAATGTATCGCCCAGTGTCAGTCCCTTCGGGATCCATCCCTCATTTATCTTTATAAAGGTGAGGCAATCTAGACTTTTTTGCCCTAGGCGACTTCTCTTTCTCGGTGAAAAAACCTCCTGCTGCACTGAAGGTCCTTTCTGACAGGACACTTGAAGCGGGGCAGGCCAGAAGTTCAATTGCAAATTGGGATAGCTCAGGGCACAGGTCTAGCCTGCATACCCAGTAGTCAAGGGGTTCATCGCTCCTCAGAGTGTCGATATCTGCAGTTAAGGCGAGGTAGTCTGCTACCTGTCGGTCAAGTCGTTCTCTGAGGGTGGATCCCAAAGGGCTGTTGCAATGCGTAGGACTGAAAAAGGTCTGCATGTCCTCCATCAACAACACGTCTTTTAAATGTCCTGTCCTTGCCGGCGTGGTCGTGGGAGGAGGATTACTTTCACCTCTTCCCCTGTTATATTGCCCTTGTGCTGTGACATCAACCTTATATGCTGTGTAAAGCATACTTGTTAATTTGTTTTGGACCTGCTGCATCCTTTCTGACTTGCGGTAATTTGGTAACATTTCAGGCACTTTCTGCTTATACCGGGGGTCTAGTAGCGTGCACACCCAGTACAGGTTGTTCCCCTTCAGCCTTTTTATACAAGGGTCCTGCGACAGGCACGACAGCATGAAAGACCCCATTTGCACAAGGTTGGATGCCAAGCTACCCATGTCCCGTTCCTCATCCTCAGTGATCTCGCTGAAGATATGTTCCTTCCCCCAGCCACGTACAACACCACGGGTACCAGATAGGTGACAACGAGCACCCTGGGATACCTGTTGTGATTGGTCTTCTTCCTCCCCCTCAAAGCCACATTCATCCTCTGACTCCTCTTCCTCACAATCCTCTTCCAGCGTTGCCGCAGGTCCAGCAAGCGATGCTGATAAGGCTGTTTCTGGTGGTGATGGTGACCACAACTCTTCCTCGTCACGCTCATCTACGGCCTGATCCAGCACTCTTCACAGTGCACTCTCCAGGAAGAAATAAATGGTATGATGTCGCTGATGGTGCCTTCGGTGCCACTGACAAGGTTTGTCACCTCCTCAAAAGGACGCATGAGCCTACAGGCAATGCGCATGAGCGTCCAGTAACGTGGCAAAAAAAATCCCCAGCTCCGCAGAGGCTGTCCTAGCACCCCTGTCATACAAATACTCGTTAATGGCTTTTTCTTGTTGGAGTGGGCGGTTGAACATTAGGAGTGTTGAATTCCAACGTGTGGGGCTGTCACAAATCAAGCTCCTCACTGGCATGTTGTTTCACCGCTGGATATCTGAAAAGTGCGCCATGGTCGTGTAGGAACGCCTGAAATGGCCACACACCTTTCTGGCCTGCTTCAGGACATCATGTAAGCCTGGATACTTATGGACAAAGCGTTGTACGATCAGATTACACACATGTGCCATGCACGGCACATTCGTCAACTTGCCCAAATTCAATGCCGCCAACAAATTTCTTTCGTTGTCATAAACCACTTTGCCAATCTCCAGTTGGTGCGGATTCAGCCATTGATCCACCTGTGCGTTCAGGGTGGACAGGAGTGCTGGCCCGGTGTGACTCTCTGCTTTCAGGCAAGTCAACCCCAAGACGGCATGACACTGCCGTATCCGGGATGTGGAATAGTATCTGGGGAGCTGGGGGGGGGGGGTGTCTGGGGAGCTGGGGGGGGGTGCCGTTGATGTGGAGCAAGACGCAGCAGAAGAGGACTCAGCTGAGGAGGTTATGGAAGAGGATGGAGTAGGAGGAGTAGAGGAGGTGACAGCAGGCCTGCCTGCAAGTCGTGGCGGTGTCACCAACTCCTCTTCAGAGCCACTCATTCCATGATTGGCAGGTTTACCCAATGCGCAGTGTAGGTGATATACCTGCCCTGACCATGCTTTGCAGACCAGGTATCAGTGGTCAGATGGACCCTTGCCCCAACGCTGTGTGCCAGAGATGCCATTACTTCCTTTTGCACAATCGAGTACAGGTTGAGGATTGCCTTTTTGGCAAAGAAATTTCGTCCGGGTACCTTCCACTGTGGTGTCCCAATCTCTACAACATTTTTGAATGCCTCAGACTCCACCAGCTTGTATGGTAAAAGCTGGCGGGCTAAGAGTTCAGACAAGCCAGCTGTCAGACGCCGGGCAAGGGGGTGACTTGGTGGCATTGGCTTCTTACGCTCAAAAATGCCCTTGACAGACACCTGACTGTGGGGAGATGAGCAGGAACAGCAAGAGGCGAGAGACGGAGTGGCGGATGGTTGAGAGGGGGCAAGGAGGACAGCAGTGGTTGACGTGGATGAAGATGCTGGACAAGGAGGAGGATGGCGGCTTTGAGTTTGTGTGCTGCTTGTACTCATGTGTTGATCCCATTGGCATTTGTGATGTGACATCATGTGCCTTCGCAAAGCAGTTGTACCTAGGTGGGTGTTGGACTTCCCACGACTCAGTTTCTTTTGGCACAGGTTGCAAATGGCATCGCTGTTGTCAGAGGAAGACACACAAAAAAATGCCACACTGCTAAGCTCTGTGGTGACGGCATTCTGGTGGTGGCAACAGCATGCGTTGATTGGCGTGCTGTCTGGCTGACCCCGGGTGCTGATGCATGCTTTCTGATTGTGCCACTAGCTCGTTGCTTCCAACTCGTCTCCTCCTCCTCTCTGTCTCCCCATCTGAACTTTCCCCCTGTTCTTCTTCTCTTCTAGCGGGCACCCACGTGACATCCACGGACGCATCGTAATCATCATCACCCGCCTCACTTGTATCTGACAACTGAACAAAGGAAGCAGCAGCGGGTACATCATCATTATCACATCGTACGTACATGTGTGTACTGCTGCCTGACTGAGACATATCCCTGTTATCTACATCCTCTGGCAATAATGGTTGTGCATCACTCATTTCTTCAAACTGATGTGTAAATAACTCTTCTGACTGATCAATTAAATCGGCTGTGGTACTAGTGTTGGTGGTGGCGGCAGGCGTGCGAGTGGTAACTTGAGAGGTGCCCGAAGCTAAGCTGGAGGAGGATGGTGCATCAATGTTCCAAGCGTAAGCTGTAGAAGATTGGGTGTCCTGTGTTAGCCAGTCAACTATGTCCTCTGAACTTTTCAAGTTCAGGGTAACTGGCCTCTGAACACTGGGCATTATTGTAGGGCCAAAGGGAATCACAGCACCACGACCATGACGGCCTCTGCGGGGTGTCCTGCCTCTGCCTGTCATTTTTTTTCCGATTAGTGGTACTATGCGTGCAAGCTACTGTGACAACAGATATGAGTGGCACTGTGCACTTGTAGACGCTGTAGGCCTGACACAGACACTTGCAGACAAGTAACTGCTATTCAATGTATTACAGTCAAAATTGTATTCTTTGTTTAAATGTCCACTACTGACTGTTACACCAGATATGAGTGGTGGCACTGACTGGGCAAGTGGGCACAGTATACGATTTGAGCCTAAGACACACACGCTGGCAGGCAGGCAAATGAAATTAGATTACACAGAAAAAAAGTGTTGTTTTATTTAAATGTAGAGTGCTGGTACACCACTAGATGGATTGGTTGAACTTGGCACAGTACTTGTAAGCCTGACACACACACTGGCTAGCGGTCGGGCAAATGAACTTAGATTGGTGGTCAGGCAAATGAACTTAGATTTAAGAAAATAAAATTATTGTTTTTTTAAATGTAGACTGCTGGTACACCACTAGATTGGATTGGTTGAACTTGGCACAATACTTGTAAGCCTGACAAACACACTGGCTATCGGTCAGGCAAATGAACTTGGATTGGCGGTCAGGCAAATGAACTTAGATTTAAGAAAATAAAATTATTGTTTTTTTAAATGTAGACTGCTGGTACACCACTAGATTTGATTGGTTGAACTTGGCACAATACTTGTAAGCCTGACACACACACTGGCTAGCGGTCAGGCAAATTAACTTAGATTTAAGAAAATAAAATTATAGTTTTTTTAAATGTAGACTGCAGGTACACCACTAGATTGGATTGGTTGAACTTGGCACAATACTTGTAAGCCTGACACACACACTGGCTAGCGGTCAGGCAAATGAACTTAGACTGGCAGTCAGGCAAATGAACTTAGATTTAAGAAAATAAAATTATAGTTTTTTTAAATGTAGTCTGCAGGTACACCACTAGATTGGATTGGTTGAACTTGGCACAATACTTGTAAGCCTGACACACACACTGGCTAGCGGTCAGACAAATGAACTTAGATTGGCGGTCAGGCAAATGAACTTAGATTTAAGAAAATAAAATTATTGTTTTTTTAAATGTAGACTGCTGGTACACCACTAGGGCTTTTTGGGGTGCTGTGTTTACAGCAGAGAACTGATGAGTCCTTCAGCACTGCACTGGACACTGAATAAACTTGCCTAGCTATTGATTTCCCTATTCAATCAGCATCACCTACACTCTCCCTCCTCTCAGTAAGACTGCAAGTTAGTTATGATTCCAAAATGGCTGCTGTCCATGAGGTAGAAGGGTCTGGAAGGCAGGGTATGATGCTGATTGGCTGGAATGTGTCTGCTGACTGTGAGGTGCAGGGTCAAAGTTTGCTCAATGATAAAGTATAGGGGGCGGATCAAACATCGCATATGTTCGCAGTTCGCCGCGAACGCGAACATGCTATGTTCGCCGGGAGCAGTTCGCAGGCTAACTATTCATGACATCTTGAATTGCCAACTCAGAACTGGCCTGCCTCCTCCTGTTTCCCCTGCTTCCCCTTGTAACCGTAACCCTGCTACCTCCCTGGACATCCTCACTAGCCCCAGCTCCGCCCTCCATACTAGGCCCAGCTAAACTGTGCTCAGTGAGCACCAACCCCCTTTCCAGTGGAGCAATATCACTAAGTGCTGCAATTCTCCTCTCTAGATCTCCAATTTGAGCTTCCAGATAGGCAACATGCTCACACCTGTCACAGAGGTATGGACCCACGATCATCTGTTCCAGTATTGCATACATATGACAGGATGTACACTGAGTGAGTTTGCCACTGGACTGACTCATAATTATTATTATTGTCTACAACATTTCAGTGGGAAAAATAAAGAGTATAAAATAATATATTTGTATAAAGTGTTCCTCCTTTGCACTATAAATCTGCCCTCCCTTTTACTTTAAAGTCCCTTCTTTTTTTTTAAACTCCTACACTTTTACTAGAATTGCACTTGATACATGAAATTGTTCGCAAGCTCACAAGTTTACTCCTTCTCCTGTTTATATTTACTTCTGCCTTCTCACTTGGACACACTCTGCAATTTATTAGCCTTTACTTGTAAGGAAAATCCACTTGCGAACAGCCCCAAAACAGGTCACAAACCTTTAATACTAGTTTAGCAAACAAGCCACACCCCTCTCACCTGGGCACAATTAGTGCATTCTGCAATTTATCAGCCTTCACATCTTTTTCTTCAGTCCTTGCATTATTACATAATACCTTGTTTTTTTGTTGATGTCTGCTAACATGTTTAAAAACATCTACAAAGAATGCAGAAAAGTCTAAATTTGTTATCAGTGCTGTGGCTTTTCTTCTGAATATTGTTTATAACCAAAAGCTTTATGCTCCTAAAGTAGGATAAGTTTGAAATTACCAAAGTTTAACATTTTATTTTTATGTCGGCTTGCACCATTCTGTCCTTTTCCACAGTATGAGAAAGAGAAATGTATTTAACCCATAACATGAATATTTTTAAAGATACACAAATGCATAATTTGGCTGAGAATTACTTCAATACTCACACTTTCTAGCAAACTCAATCAATATGAACATATTAGGGAATGTAAAATATAATTGTTGTTTAGTCATGGCCAACTCTCTGTGAGTCTATGGATAACAGCACTCCAGGTGCATCGCTCAGTCACTGCCCCTCTTAGTTTCATCAAGTTCATGTTCATTGCTTCAGTGACCTGACCAGTCCTGACTGACCAGTCCTGACAACCCTTTACAAATCTTGCATTTTTATACACGGCCACTAGTGTAAATGGGAAACAATCCATTATTTTACACGCTGATTCTTCACCCATGGATGTTTTCTTTTATATTCTGACTCAATAAAAATTATATTTTATCTTCAAAAATAGATGGTGTTGGTCTTTATTGATCTATTCCAAGATTTAGCATTTCATTATGGTTGCTTTGTGGGGAAGATACCGTATGTAGTCGAGAATAAGCCGACCAGAGTAAAAGCCGAGGCACCTACAGTATTTTACCACAAAATACTGGGTAAAATGAGTGACCCGAGTATAAGCCGAGGGTGGGAAATGTGCTGCCCCCTGTGTCCCTTTTGTGCCTTCTGTGTCCCTCTCTCTCTCTCCCATGTCTATTCTCCCCTTTCCCTTCCCTGTGTCTCTTCCCCCCTCTCCCTTCCCTGAGTCTCTTCCCCCCCTCTCCCTTCCCTGTGTCTCTTCCCACCTCCTCATTCTCAACATCCCTCCTCAACCCCACTCCTCATCATCAACCTCCCTCTTTATCATCCCTCCTCATCCTCAACCTCCCTCCTCAACCCCCTCATCCTCAACCCCCTCCTCCTCTACCCCCATCCTCATCCTCAACTCCCCCATCCTCAACCCCCTCCTCAACCTCAACCCCCCTCCTTATCCTCAACACCCTCCTCAACCTCCCTCCTCAACCTCAACCCCCCTCTTCATTCTCAACCCCCTCCTCAACCTCCCTCCTCAACCTCAACCTTTCCATCCTCAACCCCCTCCTCAACCTCCCTCCTCAACCTCAACCCCCCTCTTCATCCTCAACCCCCTCCTCAACCTCCCTCCTCATCCTCAACCCCCTCCTCAACCTCCCTCCTCATCCTCAACCTCCCTCCTCAACCCCCTCATCCTTAATCCCCTCCTCCTCAACCCCCATCCTCATCCTCAACCCCCCCATCCTCTACCCCCTCCTCAACCTCAACCCCCCTCCTCATCCTCAACCCCCTCCTCAACCTCAACACCCCATGCTCAACCCCCTTATTAACCTCCCTCCTCAACCTCAACCCCCCCATCCTCAACCCCCTATTCAACCTCCCTCCTCAACCTCAACCCCCCATCGTCAACCCCCTCCTAAACTTCCCTCCTCAACCTCCCTCCACATCCTCAACCCCCCCTCATTCTAAACCCCCCTCATACTACCCCTCTAAATACCCCCACCCTCACTTACCTGCTCTGGCCTCCGCTCCTTCCGGGTCTTGATGTGGCGCGCATGTGATGTTACATGCGTGCCACGTCATTAGCATATACCAGGTGCCGGCGTGACTTATACTCACCCCACTCACCAAGGTACCACACCATATGTCAGGGAAAAATCTCTCATACTTACTCCACTTCCCCTCTCGCATGCCAGACACCAAGGAAAACAGAGTCTTTTGGTTATTGATCATGATGAGTTTACTAGGAAAGGAAATGGTAATTATCAGAAAAAGCATCCAAAATGGCTGCCACTAATTTACTCACCCTACTGCCGCTTACAAATCAGCAGACACACACTTTTATATCTGTTTATATAAAATGTGAAAACAATCATTACACAGCCAATTACATGTTATTTATTTATGATATCCAATAGGAATATGACACATACTTTGGTAAAATATGTGCGTACATCTTCTTTATATGATACACTTGTGCCCAGTACATAACTTTTATTAGACCTTGAATGTGAGTGAAAAAAAATATTTGCTTTGTCTAATCTTGTGTACTAGTCTCTAAATGAAATCGCTATGTCATGGGTTAGATGTAGTTAACTATTTCATACCTAATATCATGCAATGGAGAATTACTGGTTCACAGCCAAATATCACACCAACAGGAAAGAGTGCTAATTGTGTGTATATATATAGATATATATATATATATGCAAAAAATGTAAGAATGTTAGTAAAATTTCAGCAACATCTTATTAACAGCACTCTTCACTCACAATCTATTGGTCCCAATGTTAACGTAACCTAGCCTAATTGCAGAGTCTTGGATTTTGGCGCATGTGATGGTGATGTTGTGTATGCAGGTGGTTACCTCCCATCACATGGTCCATGATCCCCTTCTCTGTGGACACGTAGGGTTCTGTTGAACATGTCACCAATTGATGGTCACTGAGGAATGGTGTTGAGAAAAGATGCTGCAGTCTCTATATTTTTTAAGACCTTACTTTGTAAGTGTCATGTTTTTCTTTTGTTTTAGGTACAATTTAGGCTCATGGAGGCATCTTCTGCATCTGAAAGCATTGTGAAGGAAATGTTTAAGGTCTAAGGATTTCCCAGTGGCTCTCAGGTAGACATTCCTTCAATGACAGTCCCCCCTTAACATGTAGCTCCCACAGTCTTAAAGCTATGATATAGTCAGATATCTAAGACATGATTGCTGTTAGCTTAAATGTAGACTAATACCGCTATGGCTCACAAGGGCATGTTAATGACAGCCAGCATTAATATATGCACTAGTGAAGCATATGATCCTAACCTCAATATCAGTCTAAGAACAGATCCTTCGGTCTGATGTAAGTAACATTTAATCTGGCTTCTGACCTTTGTGTCCTCTCCGTATAAATGGGTATTTCCCCATATTGCTAATATCATGAGTATCCTTTAAAATGTGCTAATAGCTGTATAGCTGATGGATGTGATATCAATGTTGATGAACAATATCATATTGCAAAGGTGATAGTACACCTTGCCTACTGAAGCTGGTCACAGCTAAGCATTTATTTTGAGATGGCACATCATTATTAATGGTCATGGCCAGTGAGTAATCATGAGAACTAGCTAATGGCTAGTAATGTCTGCAGATGGGAATCAGGTGAGTTAGTATATTGTTACAGTTACAGTATTTATCACTGTACTGTAAATGCATGTTGTTTTATATTTTATCCTCCTCCGCCTTTCTTTTTTTGGAACCCTTTTTTAGATTTTTTTTTGGCAACTCACCCTATGTGGATAGGATTACACAGTCCAGAGGTTTAAGCATCTTTTTCATTGAGCAGATATAGACAAGTTGTAAGCGCTATGGACATTTATGTTTTCTTCAATTAAATGTAGTGATTTCTGATGATCCTGTTATTCATCAGATTCTGGTTGCAGTGGTGTAGTGACCACATGTGACCCTGGTAGGTGCTAAGCATCATGATTATTCTAGACTATTACATTATCCCCTGTAGGTATCCCCTTTTCCCTGAAGATCCTCTTGCCTTCCCGGGATCCACCCACACACACCCATGATAATAATGCACAGTGTGAGGAATTGACTCTGCTGGGTTTTGAACACTGGTCCCCAGGCTGCTGATCCTCTTCCCTACCACTGCGCCAGCCTGCCTTTGTGAAATTCCTGGAGATCTGATAACCTTGACTCTGCTAGCAATAACATCAGTGACTAAGTCTCTTCAGCTGTGTCTGGTCAGGTGTCTGGTCCTTGGCCTATATAAGGCACTTCCTGTCAATGTACCTTGCCAGATTATTGTGGTTCCTGATCCCTTCAATAAAGCTTGTTCCTGTTTCACCTACAAAGTTGCTGAATTGGATTATTGCTGACCCAGGCTGCTGGTCTCCAAAACCTTGTGATACCTATATCATTATACACAGTCTTATCCATTTCTGATTTTGCTCTGTGTCTGAAATTAAGTTTTGTTATATCATTTTCACTGTGTTAGTGTATTTTCAATGGATGGGGATTTGGGACATCCACATACATCACATTTGTGTCACATTCCTATATCCATAAACTAATTAGCACTAGTTAATAAGCAATAGGTTAATACATATAATAGCAATAATAATAATAATCACATATATAGTTTTCAGTGTCCGGAACTCTGAAATGTTGGTACCGCTTTTGCGCATGCCTCATCGTGGGCACCCTTCCTCCTCCCCATATCTCATCCCCCTCCCAAAGGCTCGTCACCCAGATGGGGGCTGCAATGAGCAATGAGTGCATCACCCCCAGCTACAGGCCGACTGTGTCTCCTCCATCCTTCCCCCTTATTTTCCTCATTGCCCCTTATCCTCTTCCTCCTCCCCTTATCCTCCTGCTCCCTTTCCCCCTCTCCAATTACCCCCTCTCCCTCCACTTACCTCCCTATCCCCTTTCCCTTCTCTTACTGTAAGCAGATGAGTTTTTGCTGCTCTCTCTCCTATAAATAAATACACATGCAAAGTACAATTTGTAATACTGTAGGGTATCAACATTCCCCTGAAGGCCTGATAAGAATATGACGGGTAATAATGTGAATTGACTGACACTCAAAACACTTATTTGGATGTCACCAGATAATAATTGGTATACCTCTTGGCACATGGCCACCAGCAATGGCGTGGGACTTTCCAGGATGGGTGTAGCAGAGATTATCCATGATGGAGGTGAGTTGGCTGTTGCTCTTCATGCTTCTGCACAGCCTCTATGTGTGTTTGCAGCCCTTCCTTATGTGTTAGAGTAGATTAGTGTGGTGTATGTTCCCCTGGTCCCCTTCTGGATTGCTGCCTTGTTGTGGAAAAGTAACTTGTTTACTTCAATGAAGCTGTGAGCTATACCATTTATGGTCACTCAAGGTGGACAGGTCATAGCAGAGAGGTCATACAAATCACAGTTCACTGGAGAAGAAATCAGCAACCCACTTCAGTATCTCTGGCATGCAAACCTTGTAGAACAGCAGAGGCAAAGACATAGCTAAATGTGCTGCAGTCCATAGGGTCACAGAGAGTCGTAAATGACTGAAGGACTGAACAACAAATAATAAACTGTTCCCCTGGTACTTGATATATGTGATGTGGCTGTGTAATTTGGCCACTATTTATTTTCCCAATGTAGATGTGATGAGCGAAATGTATATGCAATTATATTTACATTTACATTTCTGGGTCCACATTAGAGCCTCTGTGAGTGAGAGAGGGTTAATATGGCAGGCATTTTCATGTTTTTATGTTTCAATTTAATCAGGAAGTGTGTATATAATTGCTTTATGCATGTTGCAGCATGGCTTTTCATATTGGAATACATGACCATTCCAACGTAAGATAAAATTATATATTTTTTTATTTGTTGATTGTTGTGCAATGAATTGTAATGCCTTTCATTACTTTCCCCATATTTTAAAGTCCACTGACATGTTTATATTGTCTTTTACAGTGATGAGAACTTGTCTGTAAACCATTTGCGGGTCCTATTTGGAGGCCGTAATCTGTAACCCGCAGATCATTTGCAGATAGCTGAAAGAGGCCATTTTAATAGCCGTAACTCTTGCAGGCTCCTTTACTGGCTACAATTTCAAAAATCATAGCAATTTAATGGGGCTCTAGGACTATTTTATTATGTTAGTCATGTCTAGATTCCTCCATTGGTCATGTTTACTTGCCAGACCACTTGTTAATTTTATGAACAAGAAACTACAATCTTTAAACAAAATAAAGAAAACACTAACAAAGCAATATGCTGCTATTGGCTGATCTTGCATAATTACATAGTTATATAGTAATTGAGGTTAGTCCATCAAGTTCATTATTTTAAGATCTTTTGCTTTATTAAATAGGAATATGAAGAAACCAAGAATAAAAAGTAAATACGCCAACAGTGCATTTAAAAATTAATAGTGCTACTACTAATTCACAATATATGGGGTATGTAATATTAACCTACACAATAAAGCTCTTAGTCAGAGCAATACAATGTAAACATATGTGGTGTTATATTGGTGTTATATTCATTGACATTAGGATGCAGTCCAGTGATGTATGTGATGACGCGACGCACATACCAACGTCATGACGTAATGACACAATATACAAACAAACCAGTAAAGGGCTTTAAGCCCGCCAAAGTATGTGTAACATAGCCCATGAGTAAGCCCAAGTGTGATGTGCAAGATTAATGTCTCCGGTGGAGGGAAGGGTATCATGTTGCTCTAATCATGGTGGAGAGGTTACAATCGGATCATGACAAGCCACTTTTAATTAACTGAGTCTGTGTCTAAAGAAATTGCAAGTATTGCATTGATGATTTGCACAGTTTTAATGATTATATATTGAATGGTGTCACATTTAGATCTCATATAGGTTTATTATATATCAATAACACCCTCTCTTTTACTAAGATATAATTGATTCTTGCGCATCTTGTCTTTTTAGTGATCTTTTAATATAGGTGCTGGTATGTAGACAAGTAATCCTAGCAATTATTTTGCATATGAAGATTGCCTGACACTCATTATATCAATAAGGGGGTGAATATAACACCACATATGTTTAGATTGTATTGCTCTGACTATATTATCCCCCATATATTGTGAATTTGTATTAGCACTATTAATTTTAAATTTCACTATAAGGGTATTTACTTTTTATTCTTGGTTTCTTCATATTCCTATTTAATAAAGCAAGATATTTAATAGGTGTTAGGCACCAGGGAATTTTAGGTCAATCAATAAGTATGTAAGCTTTTAAGATCTCCTCTCATCTACAATATGCAGATTAGTTGTTAATTGATGCAGAGAAAGGCAAACAGAAAGAAAAATGTAGCCAACAGTCTCAAAAGGGAAAAGGAATTAATTCCTTCCTGACCACAGATACTGGCAATCAGAATCCTCCCTGGATCAATACTATCTCTCAAATTAAAGAGGACAACCCTGAATGGCCTTTTTAATTAAAAATATATCCAGGCCCTATTTATAGTTATCTATCGAATCTGCTGTCACCACCTGCTTTGGTAGAGAATTCCACAGATTAACCACCCTTATTTTGAAGAAACCTTTTCTTTCTTTAAGGTGGAATTTTTCTACATCTATCCTCAAAGGATGTCCTCTTGTCAGTTGAAAACGTCTTGGCACAGAAATCTCACTTGACAAAGTTTTATACTGAACCTGGATGAATTTATATAAGGTAATCATATCTATCTAGGGAAAATCTTTTTAATTTGGTTTGTCTTTCTTCATGTCTTATCCCCTCCATTCCCCTTTTTAGTTTTGTAGACCTTCTCTGTACCTTTTCCAAAATGTCCTTTTTATGAAATTGTGCCCAAAATTGTACTTCGTATTCCAAATGAGGGAGTGCTATGGATTTGTATAGTAGCAGAATTATATTTGCTTCCCTTGCTTCAATACCCTTCTTAATAAATGCTAATATTTGATTTGCCTTTGCAGATGCTGCTTGGCATTGAGCACTGTTACCTAGGTGGTTGTCCACCAGCACTCACAAATCCCTTTCCTTTCAATATCTGATACCCCTATATTTGCTCCATTAAGATTATAAATTGCATGGCTATTTTTCCTTTCCAGATGCATAACTTTACATTTATTTGTATTAAATCTCATCTGCCATTTAGATATCCATTCCTCTAATTTATGTAAATCCCTTTGCAGGGAAAGTATAATTTTCTGATTTAATTACCTTGCATAAATTTGTGTCATCAGCAAAAATGGAGACACTACTTTCCAGTTCCACTTCTAAGTCATTTATAAATATGATAAAAAGGAAAGGACCTAATACTGAACCCTGAGGAACCCCTCTTACCACATTTGTCTAATCAGAGTATGTTCCATTTACCACAATCTTTTGCTTCCTTTCTTTTTAGCTAGTTCTCGATTAATGAGCAGATATTTACTGCAATTCCTGTGTCCCTTAGTTGGCACAATAGTCTTCAATGTGGCACTGTATCAAAAGCCTTTGCAAAATCTAAAAAGACTACATCCACTGAGTTACCTTGATCCAAGTTCCTACTAACCTCTTCATAGAAACAAAATATATTTGTTTGACATGACCTATCCCTCATAAATCCATGTTGGCTCCTACTTATAATCCTTTTTGAATAGACATATTCTTGAATATTATCCCTTATTAACCCTTCTAAAAGCTTTCCCACTACAGAAGTGAGACTCACTGGTCTATAATTCCCCATATTTGCTCTTGCTCCCTTCTTGAATATAGGTATCACATCTGCTTTTCGCTAGTCATCTGGTAGCGAAATTGTGTTGAGTTTATCTTGAAAAATTAAAACTAATGGTGTGGCTATTACAGAACCCAGTTCCCTCAGTACCCTTGGATGTATTCCATCAGGACCCGGGGCTTTATTAACATTTTTTTTTCCAACCTCTTTTGGATTACTTCCTGTGTTAACCAATTATTTGGCAAAGGTAGTCTAGCCCCATTATGTTGCCGTGTCCCAACCACTGGTACCTCCCTTGTGTATACCGAAGAAAAGAACCTATTTAGCTCATCTGCCTTTTTTTTGGTCACTTATTATCAGATGGCTTGTTTCACATTGTAATGTTCCTAAAGCTTCCTTCCAGGCCTTCTTCCCATTAATATATTTAAAAAATATTTTAGGGTTAGTCTTACTCTCTTTTCCAACTAATTTTTCATTTTCTGTTTTTGCCAGTAAAATAGCTCTTTTGCAAGCATTATTGATATCCTTGTACTTACGTAAGGCAGTCTCTGCCCTCTCTTGTTTGTATAATTTTAATGCCTGTTTTTTACTCTGTATCTTGGTCTTTAAATCATTGTTAAGCCACATGGGATGTGATTTACTTCTTTCCTGTAAATGCTGTCCACCAATGAAAATAATGTGTAAACTTTATGGATTTGGCTAGGTATAGATGTATAATCTATCTCTAGTTAAATCCATGAAGCTTACATATCAAATTCATTGGTGGGCAGCATCAAATGTGTGTCAAATACATATCACATCATTGATGGGCAGTATCAACTTGCCATTTGCCTTTTTCTAATGGTTCTTATGGCTGTTCTTTAAGAAAGAAATTCCGTAAATTGTGATTATTGGTGTAACTTTGCGGATGTCACATAATGTGGCCTTCTCAACTTTAGTGTCAAGACATTGATTTATGTATTTTGAGTGTGATACATAATTTTACGTATAATGGCAATTGAATACAAATGTAACATTACTGAAAAAGGATCCCACTGTTTACTAATTTTGCAAGTTATGTATCTCAAATTGAATGAGGCTCTGACTTATTAGAGCACTCTTTTATAAGCATTATTTGTTGTGATTATGTCAGGTAATAACTATCAGCCTTATTAAATTGTGATTCGGCCAATTGAAAAGGGCTCTATATAAGCACATAGCATACTTATTTTACAGAAGCTTTTAATTAGTGAACTTCTATCCAAAAGCAAGGTCTTCACTAACTAAAAACTTCTGTAAAAATATATGCTATGTGCTTAAATAGACCCCTATTCAATTGGCCAAATCGCAATTTAATAAGGCTACTGATGTCCCTATATTTGATTTTGGCTATTGTCTGTGTTTTAAACTTTAGTAAAATATTCCCTTTTGCAGTTTATTCTAATTTAAAACGTAGAATTTTTGCATCCTTCAATTGATTCTCACTTCCTCAGTAACATTACTCCCATCCCACTAAACAAACATTGTAAACTCCTCACAACTTCTTAAAAGCATTTGTTATACATATACCACGATCCACTTCCATAACAAACCATTCTTAACTGCTCCTTTTCAGTGTGGTTATGCTCCACATATTATCTCAATCTTAATTTGGTTAACATTTTATTTTTGGTACATCTACATTTGTTGTTATATTTAACTAGCGACTTGCCCATCAAAAATGACTGGGCAATACAATTGTAAGGCTGGGAAAGCTGTTTGCAATAGAATGTGAGTCTCTGACACTCTTAACCTTTTTGTTATCTACAAAGAAGTACAACAATTATAATATTTATTTTTATTTTTTATCTTTCAACTTGTGTTTCACCAACAATAATTTTTGAACACTATTAACTATTTTAATTCTCATGTATGCACAAATAATATAACAATGGCTGAAGTTTTAATGAATATGTATTTTAAACCATTACATAACAGTTGTAACATGCAACTTATATTTGAAACAATTGTGAACCATTTTTTTAACAATACTAACATTTTTAATTCAGAGGCATAAGACATAAGTAACATAAGAATAGGTCAACTTTGTAGCTTTCTCTGAATAAGTATTTGCAACCATGACATAATGCTTTGTAACATGCAACTTTTATTTCAAGTACTGGTAAACCACATAGGTATTGAATCCAGAAGAAGGCAAACAGTAAAAAGTGAAATTTAGCCAATTGTATCAAAGGGGGTACAAAATTAATTCCTTCCTGACCCCATTAACTGGCCATCATATTACTCCCTGGATTAATACTCTGTATTTAATTATACATTTAAATTTATTAACACATGGTTATCCTCCTACTAACATAAATCATTAATTATATACAGTGAAACAACTTTGCACACCTTTTAAAATACAATGTGAAAAATTCAAATAGCACCTTAAAATACAAGTATAAGCCGAGTTTTTCAGCCCTTTTTTTAAGGCTGAAAATGGCCCCCTCGGCTTATACTCGAGTCACCCTGTGTCTCCCCCCCCGTGTCTCTTCCCCCCTCTCCCTCTCCAGTGTCTCTTCCCCCCTCTCCCTCATGTCTCTTTCCCTCCCCCTCCCTTATCATCCTCCTCATCCTCCCTCCTCAACCCCCCTCCTCAACCCCCCTCCTCATCCTCAACCCCCCTACTCAACCTCAACCCCCCTCCTCATCCTCCCTCCTCAACCCCCCTCCTCACTTTACCCCTCTCTAATTACTTCCCTTTCTCCTCACTTACCTTCCATCAACAGCTGCTCCTTTGCTACTCTGCGCGTCTTCTGGCTGCGTCAGGAACCGGCATATGCTAATGTCGTGACATCATATGCGCGTCACGTCATTAGCAATGGCCGCGTCCCGACAGCTGCTGATGGAAGGTGAGTGGAAAAGGAGAGGGGGAAGTAATTAAAGAGGGGTAAAGTGAGGAGGGGGTTGAGGCTGAGGAGGGGGGTTGAGGATGAGGAGTTGGGTTGAGGAGGGAGGTTGAGGAGGGGGGTTGAGAAAGGAGGTTGAGGAGGGGGTTAAGGGGAAAGGATGAGGAGGGAGGTTGAGGAGGGGGGTTGAGGAGAAAGGATGAGGAGGGAGGTTGAGGAGGGGGGTTGAGGAGAAAGTATGATGAGGGGAGTTGAGGAGGGGGTTGAGGAGAGAGATTGAGGAGGGGGGTTAAGGAGGGAGGTTGAGGATGAGGAGGGGGTTGAAGAGGGTGGTTGAGGAGGGGGGTTGAGGATGAGGAGGGGTGTTGAGAAGAAAGGTTGAGGAGGGGGATGAGAAGGGAGGATTAAAAGGGGGAGGTTTGAGTACGGGGGTTGAGGAGAGAGGATGGGGAGGGAAGATAAGGAGGGGGGTTGAGGAGAGAGGATGAGGAGGGAGGATGAGGAGGGGGGTTGATGATGAGAAGGGAGGATAAGGAGGGCTGTTGAGGAGGGTGATAAGGGAGGGGGAGAGAAAGAGACACGAGGCAGAGGGGGGAAAGGGACACAGGGAAGGGAGAAGGGGGGAAGAGACATAGGGGAGAGAGGGGGAAGAGACAAAGGGGAGGGAGAAGGGGAAGAGACACAGGGGAGGGAGAGGGAGAGACACAGGGGAGGGAGAGGAGGGAAAGAGACACAGGGGAGGGAGATGGGGGATACAAGAAAGTGGCACAGAGGGCACACAAGAGGGGGACACAGAGGGCACAAGAGGAACACAGGGGGCAGCACATTTTCCACCCTTGGCTTATACTAGAGTCACTTGATTTTGGCCTTCAGATCTCACATTTATTCTAATTTAAGGTGTGTAAATATTTTCCACAGTTTACTTCTCTTTATACATGTTTCAACGTTGTCAGTCCTATTGCCATGTGGCACCACAGGTAAAGTTTGCCTAAAATCTCTTCCTAACAACATCACCTTTCCATTACATGGCAAATCATTACCCATAACTTCTTTTAATATCGCATGCCATGACATAATTGTTGCCTCATCTATTATAATTAATTTACTTTTGTGAAATTTTTTGGCTTGTAATTAATTAATTATAATATCTGACACTGATGTTTTTAGAATGGTAACTGGCAGTTTAAATCCACTATGCACAGTTCTACCACCTTCTAACAAAAGTGCGGCAATTCCAGTTATTGCAAATGGCAATGCTATTTTACCCTGTGCTCGAATGCAACTCATCAATAAATTATATAGATAATTTTTTCCTGATCCACCAGGGCCATCTAGATAGAAATAATGCTCTTATTTGCATTTGTGATGGCGTTAAATGCTTCCAACTGTAATGCATTTAAAATTCCAATTTGTTCTTGTGTTTTTGGTATTCAACCTCAGTGTCATACTTATCAAAGTTAATTTCATCTATAATTCCTGGATCAGGCAGATTCAAATTTGCACAATTTAATCCATGACAAAGAAAGATTTCCTGAATTTCCATTAATGCTTTTAATAACGCATTGGTCTCATTGTAATGTTTCCAGAAGTCTTCACACATATGTAATTTAAATGTTTCCCACAAAGCTAATGCATCAGGTACATTACAAAAGATTATCATTTGCTTTGGCATTTGACATTGTGCTGCTTCTTCTAGACAACTCTCCCATTCAGTATCATCTGCCAGGAAGTTTTGAGGTCTTGGAGCTAATTGGAAAGTATCACAAACTATGTAATTCACGGTGCGTAAATGTTCAAAACTTTGTGCACCGGAAACATGTAAAAGAACTAATCTTAAACTGAAACGTTCAATATCTCTTGGACTAACGGTATAAATTAGTGGGATCATTTTATGATTATCTTTTTTACGTTGTCGCCATTGGCTATTTATGAATAAATAGTGCTATGGATTGTCAATGTAAAAAATTGTCTGGCCTCAGTGTCCTGGCAATCTAATTGAAACCAGGCAGTAAGTGTTGTTGCTCTATGTTCAATTTCTGCAAAAGCATTTCTTTCATTCCCTACATTGGACAGCTAGTTGATATACAGCATGTGACCGATCATGCATCTCAAATTTAAGAATACGCTACATTGCTTCTGGAGCACTTACATAGCAAGCATCTAAATAAGATGAAAGTTAATTGTGTAAGATTGGGTTGTCTTGTTGAACAGTTGCTGCATCATATCCTTTGTGTGTGTATATATATATATATATATATATATATATATATATATATATATATATATATATATATATACACATATTTGATGGATTTGATAGAAGTGCAAGCTTCCACATTTATGTGTGCAGTGTACTTCATCAGCAAATGTGGATTGTATGGAACTACATATCTATTATCGACCTTTTGGCTTCGGATAATAGCTGTTTGTCCTTTTTTTCTTTTATACAAAGGGTATCCATCACAATTAGCATAAGTCTGCATTTGAAATTGTTTTAGGAACTCTTTTGTGCATTTTTTATTTTTCATACATGGGGAATTTGGATTGATATCTCCACATGGACCATGAATCATTCGATGAGTTAAATCTCATAAAGTTTTCAATGTTTTTCTGGATGTGGCAGTTCAGTAGTAATTACTTAATCCACTCTCTCTGTTGTATTCAATGTATCTTTTTCTTGCAGTATTAAAAGTACAGGGAGTGCAGAATTATTAGGCAAATGAGTATTTTGACCACATCATCCTCTTTATGCATGTTGTCTTACTCCAAGCTGTATAGGCTCGAAAGCCTACTACCAATTAAGCATATTAGGTGATGTGCATCTCTGTAATTAGAAGGGGTGTGGTCTAATGACATCAACACCCTATATCAGGTGTGCATAATTATTAGGCAACTTCCTTTCCTTTAGCAAAATGGGTCAAAAGAAGGTCTTGACAGGCTCAGAAAAGTCAAAAATAGTGAGATATCTTGCAGAGGGATGCAGCACTCTTAAAATTGCAAAGCTTCTGAAGCGTGATCATCGAACAATCAAGCGTTTCATTCAAAATAGTCAACAGGGTCGCAAGAAGCGTGTGGAAAAACCAAGGCGCAAAATAACTGCCCATGAACTGAGAAAAGTCAAGCGTGCAGCTGCAACGATGCCACTTGCCACCAGTTTGGCCATATTTCAGAGCTGCAACATCACTGGAGTGCCCAAAAGCACAAGGTGTGCAATACTCAGAGACATGGCCAATGTAAGAAAGGCTGAAAGACGACCACCACTGAACAAGACACACAAGCTGAAACAGATCAAAACACTGACAGAATCCATGGATGGCAGGCTTTTGAGTGTCCTTGCAAAGAAAGGTGGCTATATTGGTCACTGATTTTTTTTTGTTTTGTTTTTGAATGTCAGAAATGTATATTTGTGAATGTTGAGATGTTATATTGGTTTCACTGGTAAAAATAAATAATTGAAATGGGTATATATTTGTTTCTTGTTAAGTTGCCTAATAATTATGCACAGTAATAGTCACCTGCACACACAGATATCCCCCTAAAATAGCTAAAACTAAAAACAAACTAAAAACTACTTCCAAAAATATTCAGCTTTGATATTAATGAGTTTTTTGGGTTCATTGAGAACATGGTTGTTGTTCAATAATAAAATTAATCCTCAAAAATACAACTTGCCTAATAATTCTGCACTCCCTGTATATGTGCATTTTGCAGGCCTCTTTTTTGAAATTCAATGGTATAAACAAAAGTCACACATTTCCCAAATAAGTGTGGTTTAGTTATATCATGAATTAATGAATTTAGCTTTATTTTGAATACTCTAGCCACCAAATCTGGTCACTCAGAAGGATTTTTGCCAAGTTTGACATTTTCTTTGATATCTGGCCATTCTGGATTACATGTGAATGTAATGAATAAATCTGGTTTGCCAAGTGTAGTCACAATATCCATGGCATCATTGTATATTTCTTGCATATTACGAGGCGATCCTTGGAAAGAGGGTGGCAACATCATTGCTCTTCCAGCTGGAATGTTTCTGTTTGCAGCCAATTCAGAGACATAATGCATCAATCCATAATATTGTTCTACTCGAAGCTTGTTTTGTTGAAATTTTACAAAATGTAGATTATTTGCTTCAATATAATCCATTGTTGTGTGAGTTTTCCCCTCACATAAAATAGGATTAAAATGATCACGAATAGCAGTTTGTGCCACTTTATATTCCAGCATAGAAATATTGTTTAACTTTAATATTGGGATAACTTTGCAATTTGGCTTACCATTTGGAAAGAAAATGGGATTTGTCATTGGATCCAAATTACTACTTAATATATTTATGTTTATAAAAGGTTGGTTTTCATTGTGCGGATATATTCAAATAGCACCTGAAAAGGTGGTTAACCATCCTCATTTTTAAAGACCATGGCAACCTCATTTGCTGTTGGTAAATTATACCGCCTTTGATCAGTATGGCGATCTCTTTTGAGAACCATATTTACTCTTGGCATTGGCAATTGAAATGCATTTGTAATGTTTTCATTAAATTGATTAATTAATCAATCAATGGGTTATTTTTATAAACTATATTATTTGCATACATGAAAAGCTAAAGAGCTAAGCATATATATATTGATAAATAAGTTCAGGCTAAAATGTTTTTTTTTTATATAATTAATTATGAAGTAATTATTGAATGAATATACATTAATGAAATAATCTAAAACTGTCATCAATGCAAAATGTAAACAGGTAATTATGTGTTCCTAAAGAAGGGCAAACAGAAAGAGCTTTGAGCAAACTATAGATTGGCCTTAAAAGAATTTGTAATGTTTTGATTAAATGAATTAATCAATAAATCAAGTTATGAGGTGTAATTGTCATTCATTAAAACATAAATGGCTAAGCATATATGTATTCATAATGTTTTTTTATTAATGATTAATAATTAATTAATGAAATAAAATACGTTAATTAATTAATCAATAACTGTCATCAATGCAAAAAAAACATACTTAATCCTGTTTCCTAAATAACGTCATCATTAAATCATATACCTGTCAAGGTGATAGCAGATCAAATCCTGCAGAGCTCACTCTCAGTCTTCAGGCAGGTGCAAAGATGAGGAATCTGTAAAATGACATAAAAATAATTTTGAATTTTTTGATTCAATGAATTCATTAGTCATTGAAAGTATCCTGTTTAATTGGCATGCATGCAAAACGTAAAGGCCTAATCATCAATATATTCATAAGTAAATGCATAAAAAATATAAAAAAAGTGCAATAAAATTTATAAATTGATTTAAATATTTAAGTGCTTATAGGGTCCTATCCCTTTTAGGCAATGAGCAGGAACAGTGATATATAAGTGCATTAGAAAATGTACCTAATTTTTGGGCAAGTTTAAACATTTTTTTTTCTGAAATTATTAATAATTAATAGTTAATCAATGAATGTACATTAATGATCAGAACTAGATATCTAAATGCAATATGAAATCTATACATTGTAAAATAGACAATATTTATTTTTTATATTGATTAATAATTAATTAAAAAATTAAGGCATTAATTAATTAATCAATAACGGTGATCAATGCAAAACAAAAAGCCTTAATCCTTTTCTCCGAATTAATAAGTAATAAATTTATGTTCATTAAAAATTAATTAACCAATTAATAAATATATTTGAAAGTGTTAACCATTAATGTATTCATAAAATGATGGCAGTGTAAAATATAAAATTATACATATTTTTATTTTATAATATATATATTTTTTTGTAATAATTAATTAATAAATTAGTATAGCTTAAATATTTAAATTTAATAGCCAGCAATCAATATCCTGAAGAGCTAACAATCTCTTTGGATTTTCTGGCAGCAGAAAATGTCCAGTCAGACTGTCATTACCTGAGGAGAAAGTGCCAGCAATGTGGCAATTGTGCCCTATATATGTGCTGAGTGCAAGAGACAGAACCGTAATGTGTAGATTTGCAAATTAGTGTTGTAAGATGGTGGCGATATTCTATGTGTTACGCGCCTCGTGTATTTTTGTATCTCGTACGTCCCTGGCAAAGTCATACATGCCTGGCAGTGTTTTGCTCGCTTCAATGTTTTGAAGCCTCATTTTCATTTTTTTTGTCCGCCATTTTTTTCTCGCTTAGCCGATCTTCGAGTTCTGAAACTCTGCAAATTCGGCTTAAATTTGATTGCAACCTCACTCCCAGATGTCTTGGCTGTCCCCCCGTGCTGTGTGTGGTTTTTTTTTGTATTTTTTGTTTCATCTTTCGTATATTTCAGACCTTGTATTTTTTTCCTTGCTTCGCAATTTTTTTTTTAAGTCCCATGTTCCTCAACTCCTTGCAGCCTAAGGAAATCCCGCGTTTCCTAACTGCTTGGCGGCAAAGTCCTGCGTTTTTCAATGCCTCAACTGCTCGCCTCACCTTGAGAGGCTTGTTGGAGCGCCTTCGGCTCTCACTTCTGCCTAAATCTTGCGTGTTTCAATGCCTCAACTGCTTGCCTCATTTTGCGAGGCTCGCAGTCGATGATCCTTTGGTGCTCATCAGCTAAGTGCACTGAACTCGGAAGACATCTGTGCTTCAACGGAAGACAGAAAAAATTCAGAAGCTAGGTCAAGTGCTTTCATTGTTGGGAGTTTGGTGATATAGCCGTGCAATGCCAGATTCCTGAGAAACCCATGCAATGTGAGTTCGGACTCAAAACACCTTGATGTGACCTAATAACACTAGTAGGACTAACAGAGACAGTACACCCTTTTACAACTGAATTCCTGCTCAACGGGAGTAGAGCCCTGGGCCCTAGAATCTGGGAGTGCTGTCACTTTAATATCCAGAAAAACCAGGGTCTTCCACAGCACAAGAATGGGGAAGAAAATGGGTATAGCCTGTGTACATGGCACGGTCATGACATATCCCACCCAGACATTTTGCATAGAGGTACAAGGAATCAGAGCAAACATGAAAGGCCCTGAGGTTCCTAGACTCCCATATTCCGTGGTCTTGAGGCGAGACTTTCCGCACTTCGACAGTCTACTACAGATGAAACCCCATGAGACTAAGAAGAACAGACACAATAACCAGGTCCATTCCGTGGGAGAAATATTCCCATTTGATGATCCCAATTTGTTCTCTACTCGGGGAAAAAGCAAGACAAGAAAGAAGAAAACAGATAAGATTTGGAGCTGAGTATAAAGACAAGCAGGAGAAGATCCAAGGGGAAGTTCTAGCAGCCTCTCAGGACAGTGCCGATGAAGGGACAGAAATAGAAACTACTGATGATGACATAAGCTTCCCTGGGGGTGAAAACACAGTTGTGAAGGAAAATCCCTGACTTCATAAAATTTTGGCCGGAGCCAAGCAAATGGCCCCCTGTTGATGAGAATACTAGAAGAGGCAGCAGAGGTAAATGGAATCCAGGTACCAGGAAAAGAACACCCTCTAAGTCCATATTTCCTAATCAGAACTGACCTCCTCTACCGAGTTATGAAGACTGCCGAGGAGGTCGTGGAAAGAGTTGCTTATACCCCAGAATTATCAAAGGAAAGTCATGGACTTGGCCCCAAGCCAACTCCGAGATGTCATTGGCCTGGGATATTCAAGGAATTAAGAAGATATTGCTTGTCGTGTCCCGAATGCCAACTGACAAGCCCAAAACCCCGCTTGAGGGTTCTTCTGGTACCGCTACTCATCATAAGATGAACCCCCTCGAAAGAATTGCAATGGACCTAGAAGGCAACTAGAAAAAACCTCCAGGGGTCATTAGTAATCTTAGATTATGCGACTAGGTCCCCCGAGGCTTTCCTAATACATGGCCAAAGCACTCCTCCTCCTGTTCTCTAGAGTAGGAATTACTTGAGAAATACTTACTGACCAAGGCACTGCCTTTGTCTATATGCTCATGTCTGAAATGTGCAAACTGCTAAAAATCCATCTATCATCATCAAACAGACAGGCTGGTTGAAAGATTCAACCCCACCATAAAAAGCATGATATGGAAAGTCGTTGATTGCGATGAAAAAAATTGGGACTTTCTGTTACCCTGCCTTCTGTTTGCCAAATGAGAAGTACCTCAGCTCCTGTATGGACACCATCCTAGGGGACTCCTAGACACGGTACGAGAAGACTGGGAAGAGAAAAGAGTCCCCGGTCAAACTATCATTGAATATGTCCAAAGCCTAAAAGAAAGAATGGCCCAAGTCAGACCATTAGTTGGGGGATACATGGAACGGGCCCAGGCTCAACAGAAGACATATTATGACCGCAGCGCTCAAGTTCGGAAGTTTCAGCCAGGTACCCCAAGGCTTTCCTAATACGTACTGTGAGCTCAAAGAGCGTGGCCAAAGCGCTCCTCCTCCTGTTCTCTAGAGTAGGAATTACTTGAGAAATACTTACTGACAAAGGCACTGCCTTTGTCTCTATGCTCATGTCTGAAATGTGCAAACTGCTACAAATCCGAACTCTACTGACCTCTGTCTATCATCGTCAAACAGACAGGCTGGTTGAAAGATTCAACCCCACCATAAAAAGCATGATACGGAAAGTCGTTGATTGCGAGTTCCCGGTCAAAATATCATTGAATATGTCCAAAGCCTAAAAGAAAGAATGGCCCAAGTCAGACCATTGGTTGGGGAATACATGGAACGGGCCCAAGCTCAACAGAAGACATATTATGACCGCAGCGCTCAAGTTCAGAAGTTTCAGCCAGGTACCCCGAGGCTTTCCTAATACGTACTGTGAGCTCAAAGAGCGTGGCCAAAGTGCTCCTCCTCCTGTTCTCTAGAGTAGGAATTACTTGAGAAATACTTACTGACAAAGGCACTGCCTTTGTCTCTATGCTCATGTCTGAAATGTGCAAACTGCTACAAATCCGAACTCTACTGACCTCTGTCTATCATCGTCAAACAGACAGGCTGGTTGAATGAATTATGACCGCAGCGCTCAAGTTCGGAAGTTTCAGCCAGGAGATCGGGTAAAGGTGTTTGTCCCTACTGCTGAGAGCAAGCTACTGGCCCAATGGCAGTGTCCTTATGAGGTGTGAAAGAACCCATTACAGAGATACCGTTCTCCACCGAATTGTCTCCTCTACAAAGGCAGAAGTGCTACAGATTATTACCCGTAATCAGGACGTATTTTTGGTATATCCTGGACGTACCAAGGGGATTTGTCATGATATCACTACTGAACTGGGCGTTAAAGTGAGGATTAAACCATATCGGATACCAGAAGCAAAAAGGGAAGAAATAAGTAAAGAAGATGCTGCGAACTGGAATAATCGAGTCATCCAGCGATTGTGCAGTCCCATCGTCCTCATACCCAAGCCAGAAAGGAGCACATGTTTCTGCAGCGATTTCTGGAAATTGAATGCCATATGACAATGGTATGCTTACCCACTTCCTCGGTTTGACAAGTTAATTGATAACTTAGGCAAAGCCCAGTTTTTGTCCACGTTGGATCTTACAAAAGTCTACTGGCAGGTACTCCTAGCCATGTCTGCCAAGGAGAAGACAGCATTCTGTACACTGAAGGGACTGTTTCACTATAACGTGATGTAATTTGGGTTGCATGGTGCCGCGGCCACCTTCCAACGTTTAATGGACAAACTTTGCAACCTCACCGAGGCTACGCAGTGGCATACTTGGACAACATCATAATATATACCCCTGATTGGAATACTCAAGTGGAAAAGTTCGAACAAGTCCTTTAAACCCTTCGGCAGGCTTGGCTGGGGAAAACAGAGGCAAAGTACCTACGGTATGTAGTAGGTCGTGGATTGGTTCGACCTCAATTGAATAAAGTTGAAGCCATATGGGCTTGGACGGAACCTCTATGGAAAAGGCAGATACAAGCCTTTTTGGGTCTGTCGGGGTACTACCACAGATTCATGCTGGACTTTGCCACCATTGCGGCCCCCCTAACCAACCTTACTAAATCTAAACTCCCTGAGAGGGTGAGATGAAACCC
Source organism: Discoglossus pictus (assembly GCA_027410445.1). Lineage (NCBI taxonomy): Eukaryota > Metazoa > Chordata > Amphibia > Anura > Alytidae > Discoglossus > Discoglossus pictus. The sequence continues at coordinate 250,269,705 of CM050166.1, forward strand.
GGAAGCTGATGCAGCCATTGCAGGCCTTCGGTCAGCACTATGCCATGAGCCGGTTTTAGAAGCACCTGACTTCGCCAACATTTTTGCTGCAGACTGACGCCTCTGAGGTATTGTTGGGAGCCGTGATATTAAAGGTGCTGGATGGAGATGAACACCCAGTGCTCTATCTCAGCTGAAAACTGCTGCCAAGGGAACAAAAGTACTCCATGGTGGAGAAGGAGTACCGGCCGGTCAAGTGGGCCATGGATACTCTGTGATACTTCCTTTTGGGGAGACGCTTCACCTTGGTCTCGGACCACGCTCCACGCTCTGTGTAAGGGTCACTGGGGGGAATAAACTCGGAGAGCAGGGTGGGCCGGTGTCCTTGTCACTAGGTGGTGCTATATCACGAAAACTACTCCATCCAGATAAGCTGCACAGGGCTAGTCAGGGTCCTGTAGATTTTTATTTTCATTTTTTAAGCAGTTACCGCTATTATATGCTATTATCTACTGATTCTTTCAAGATACCACAGTTCTACACGGTCATCCTTATCACAATATATATATATATATATATATATATATATATATTGTAATTGGAGTCTTTCATGTCTGGATCAGTAGCTGATGTGTTGGCTTGTGCAACCTGGTCCCTTGCTAGCCTTTTTAGAGGGCAAAAATATACAAAAGTGTAGGGCTTGGAATTAATTTAGGTAGATTTTTGAATGGTTGTTTGGTTTCATGAATGGAATATGTAATATACTTTGTAAAGCTATTGGATTTCCAGCGGCCCATTGATTGGATTTTGTGGGTTGGAGTGTTAGTTCTATAGGCGGAAGCAGCTAGGCAAAATGAATGGCGTGAAAATTTATACCGGTTTAGTCTCAGCTTGATTAGGAGGAGTCGGATGTAGTGAACGTAAGATGTTGTGGAAAGGGGCTGGCTGGAGATGCTGAGGAGAGGGTGGAGTGGTGGTTTGCTCTTTATGGATTCAATTGGATTTCTGATAGTGGATAGCAGGCACCAGGCATTGTATGTTGTGTGAAAAGTAATATTGATTGGTTGTTTCTGGTTTTGGTGGTATGGATGGTGAGAGAAAAATGGTCGGGGAATAGTGTTATGTCTTGTTTGGTGATGTAGCAGAGGTTGTGAATCTCGTGGACATGGTTAGAAAAGTGGCATGACCGAATGGGTTGGAGGAAAAAAGATGGAGGCGGTGCTTAAAAATGGGACATCTATTGGCTGACGTTGGGGCTTAGAAGGGGTAGCACGGGAAGCCAGGCCTCTGAAGAAAGATTTCATGGAAGGGGTGGAGAGGAGGGATATGTCAATGGAATGACTGCTGGTGAGATAAAATTGGATTCCTTACGTAGGTTTTTATGGTGTTGGGATGGAGGTCAAAGACCTTTGTCACAGTGGGCTGCAAATGAGTGTGGTAAAAGAAATGTTATTTTGCAGTGAGCTACAAAAACACATAGGTACGCTTCGTGTTGAGTGATAGCGGAGAGCAGGAGATGGCTCAAGTCAGTGCCCGAGGCAAGTGAAGAGGGGGATAGGGAACAGTGAGGTACAGAGGTTGGGTCCCAATGCCTTGTGGACATTGGTGGAAGATTTTTATGAAGATAAGAGAACAGCTGGCATTGATTGATTAGTAAGAGAAACACCAGTTCTCATAGAAGGGACATCATGGAGGAATCTTTAGCTCTCATTTTGGATAGGGTGTAGTGGGTATGTGGATCATACGTCACGAGACAAATTGACTGGTTGTCAAAGATAACCCCAAGTGCTAGTGACTATGAGCGTAGGAATAATTTATCTAACTGATATGTGTGTGTGATACAGTGCATGCCAAGGAGATGAGATTATTTCCATTTCAAAGACTATGGTATAGTAGTGTGGGTGGTTTGCAACAAAGATTTGAGATGAGTTCCATTCCATTGCAATACATTTGTGTACCACAAGTGAAGGTTGGCTAATGATTGTCTTTGAATGACAAATAGATGATTGGCTTCGGAGTGCTTGGAAAGTTCCATGAGGAGATTGCTGGTGAAAGGCTGTCCTTTGGGACAAGATGAAGGAGGCATAATTGAGATGTCCTAATAGACGTTGCAGGTAATTCTTTTGGACTGATAGTATCAGGAAATAATAGTTTTGATTCTCTCTAGTTTGTTGTCTGGCAGACTTGCTATCATGCAAGATGAATCCAAGTTGATCCGTAAAAGCTCTATTGAGTGAGCAGGCCCTAAATTCTTATGGGGAGCGTATGGTATCCACAGATCACTGAACAGCTCCACTGCTTTTTGGAGACTAGATGGAGGATAGAGCGGAGGCTCGATGTAAAGGAAATTGTCTAAGTAATGGATGACTATCGGGCGCAGTTTAACATGAATGAGGATCCATCATAATCTCTGGGCAAAAAGATCAAAAATCCTTGGGCTACTCTTAAAGCCAAAGGTCATTGTCACCGATGCACAATGTAATGGCAACTGTTTGAAGGCATCTTTGAGATCAGATTTGGAAAACCAAGTTCCACAACCTAATTTGAGGATGTGATGTATGGCAGGGGAACTGATACTGGGTATGGTGGAGGAGCGAGGTGTGGAAAATTCGATGACTAACCTTTTCTTTTTGGAATACTTACAGGTCGCTATCCCAATGGGGTTGATCCTCCATATGGGAAATGGCAGGGTAGTGAAAAGGCCCAACATGTAGTGGTTCAGAGGCGAGGAGCTGGTCCACCACCTCAGGTTCCTTTGGAGCGGATGCCAAGTTAGGACTAGAGAAGGAAACCTGAGGTAATGTAACAACCCCGGTGTGGAAACCATACAGAAAACCTGTGAGGAGAAAAGTGGTGAAGTGGGGAGAAGGGTGGTTACTTAAGTAAGTGGATAGAAGTGTCAAGTTGATAGAGGCTAGTCATGCTGGGTGCATTGCTTGGGGGCATACCATTTTGCATGTGCTTGGGGGGGAAATGCGCAGATATGGAGCAGCCTGCAACCGCTGTATGTACACTCCTTGGTGCTGAAATTATTGCATATCGGGGTGGTCCCCAAGAAATGCACCTGATATCCTTGGCAGTCCTTTTGAGTGTGGGGAGCAAGGAGGGAAGGAGTTGGAAGACCAGAGGTGCTGGGTAGTGGCACTTCAGAACAGAAATTGGAGGGGTGCAGTGGGAGCAGAGAGGGGCCTTGATGCCTGCAAAATGCTTACCGAACAATTCCTGATCTAAAATGGACCAATTAAATTAAATTGAGCCAGGCGCTGCTGCTGTGGCCATGAATAAAGGATAGTAATCATAGAACTGATGGACGCCATATTTGTGGGCGAGATCTATGATCAGGTAGAGGCATTCATCCAATTCTTGGTGTCTAGTGGGGAACACTTGAAATAGATTGTATCTGTAAATGCTGAATGAAAGCACAAACTCAGTGACAGAGAGTTTTCTATTCAATCTGGGGTCTTGAGCATTAATGTGACCAATAGTTCATCTTGTGAAAGGGTTTTGTTTTCAACACCTTCATTGGATGGTATGAGTAAGGAAACTAAATGTATGCCCTTGCCATCCAGTATGTCCCTTCTCAGATTAGCAGGAATGAAATGAGATGGTAAGTTGGCAAGTGGAACCAAGGATGGCTCACCAGCTGAGGATGAAGCTTGGACGGCGAAGGATTGTCTTTTGTTGTGAGCGGATTTTCGATCCTCACCATGGAGCTCTCCAGAGAGTTGAAGGAGGCCGATAGCTCTGTGAAAATGCAGTGTATTTGGGCAGTAGGTTTGGATGGTGGGAGGTTAGCAGGTTGAGAATACCTGTTGTCCTTCTGGATCCGGTACAGTTCAGCTTGTCGCGCTGAAGCCGGGTATGGGATTCCCCTGTCATTTAGCTCCTTGATGATATGAGGTACTGTCCAGATCCGGTAGGAGGAATAGCTGCTGGCCACAGCTGGGGTCTAGCTAGAGATGACCCTGTCTGAGAAGGCATGCTGAATGATCCTTATCAACTATTTTGTCTCAAAAGGCCTGGGAATATGAAAATGGTTTGTTAGAGAGGATGGCAGCAAAGTTTCAGGCTTCTTCTAGGAAGCGTGGTCCGATGTGGCATGATGTTGTGGACTGGTGTTGCCTATGGAATAATGAATGAGGTCGAAGTCCCTATGGGGGACGTACTGTATGAGGACGTATGCCGTACTCAGGAGTGGGTCAAGGCGTGTACAGGAAAGTGTGACGGGCAATGTTAAGTGAGCATGACTTATAAAATGTTCAACAGGGAATTTAGCCCTAAAGTTAATTGAAGACAAAGATTGGGGAGTGTAGGGAGTGAAGGGAGTGTGTCAATATGATTGTGCAGACATTTATATATGTAAAAACGTAGTACTTATAATTGGGGTACTCGCGCTTTAAGAGCCAACAGCAGCCGCGCGTAACATACTACAGGCATCTAGCTATGTCTAGCAACCAGACACCTGCGGCGGCAGTATCTAGGGATGTGATCGCATCACTATGGAACCGTCGGTTAAGTGAAGGGAGAGCAGGGCAATGGTGACCGGAGCTTAGGGCATGGGGACAGAGGAGCCCAAAAGGACAGGGGAGTAGGTAGGCCTTGGACTGGCTCAGGGAGAAGGCCATGGAGGGGAGAGGAGGCATGGGGGATGAGATGAGGGAAGGGGAGAGGAGAGGAGACACAGGGAATGAGGGGAGGTAAGAGGGGGAAGCACAACAGGAATGAGGGGAGTTAGGGAAGGCGGGCAGCAGCAGGGACGGACAGAGGGCAGCCAGAGCAGGGGGCAGACTCACCAGAGGAGCAGAAGCAGACAGGAGATGCAGGACACGGTAATGCATGGCAGTCAATGTCCGAATGGTGGAATGCTGATAGGCAAGTGAGGGACAGCAGCCTCTTGTAACATACTACAGTCAGTATCTAGGGATGTGATCGCATCACTATGGAACCGTCGGTTAAGTGAAGGGAGAGCAGGGCAATGGTGACCGGAGCTTAGGGCATGGGGAGAGAGGAGCCCCAAACTTGTAAGTTTATTGTTATGAACAGAAGGGCCCACTGGACTGTTTGGGGTTAATCAGTTATTATATGTGTGGTTAGAAGTTACTGCATAACTTGCTTAACAGTTATATCATGGGTGTAATAAGTACATATAGTACTGTCATTGATTAACATTAAAATAATGAATCTGTATTAGAAGTCACATAGTAGGCCATGCTTAGATAATAAAGTTAATGCAGTCATATCTGGGATATACAAAGGGTTAAAGAATTCTAAAGAATTTATATGGCAGCCACGCACAAATCCTCTGACTTAAGTCTGGAAGGAGGAAGTTTAGTTTAATAATAGATCTGGCAACTAAGAGGTGGGGGATGTATCATGGGATCGACATCTCCCAGGTGGTGAGAGTGTATGTAACAAGCTATTGCCCACAAGAGGAGGGGTTAGGCATGTGGGAAGAGTAAGATCTTTCTGTGTTTTTATATATCTCTGTAACAATAAAGAAGTGCCAGTCTGATTTTGGACACACTAAACAAAGGTAGTGTCGGAGTCTGCTTGTACTAATCAAGGTATATGGTGTGTGATTCTGAGATCCTAAGAAAAGGGGTCTGATGGTGCCTGTCTCTTCAGAAATGATGCTGTCATCTGAAGTGTCTGCTGGTGTCGAGATCTGAACAAACAGTTGCGACCCATAGAGAGAGAGAGAATTGGGGTGAGCGTAGTCCCCCAAATCTGGCAGTAGTAACATTTATATACAAGAATGATTTCGTAATTTTATTCCAATTATTTTGAATATAAAACAGATGCTCTCTAGACATCCTTGTTTAAACTTAATTTCAGGTCTCTATCAAAACACTGGTAAGGCGGATCAAACACAATCTGTGCATCAGTTTCCGTGTTGCTGTAGAGTTAACTTAATATTTTATATTTTATCATCTTTGCAAAAATGTTGTGATGTATTTAACATTATCTATTAAATGCTGGATAGCAATTTTGATACTACAAATTAAACAGTTTGTATTAAATTAATTATAGAAACAATGACTGTGCCAAGGAGCATATCTTTTTCCATCTTCCTTTTCATAAACTCATTCATTTTACATTCCATACAATGTAACATTACGTTAGCCCTAGGTAGACAGTCATATTTCCCCTATAATAGGTTCACCCAAACATCTATAGTAGCTACCACATTTTCCAATATCATTCTACAGATTTCTAAGGCTTGCTTTGATTCATGAAATTTTTGCATTTATCTGTTAATAGTTTGTTAAAGCAGATAATTTTAATACTTGACGTGACACAATGTAGGCTTCAAATATAAGACAACAGGTAATAAGATGTACTTCATGAATTGAATATTATTCAAAAATTAAGCATTTCCCTATAGTAAGCTAACATTGTGGTTTGCTCTTTTGATTGTCAGCCTTTCTGATCCTTCTACAAAAGGAGGTTCATTTTTTGTTAATGAGAGACCGCTGGAATTAATTAATGATACATCCACAAGGCACTTTGTCTATTGTCTTCAGTTTAGTCACTTGCATAAAAAGAGATCAGGCAAGCTTAATGTGCATAGAAACATATATTTAGCAGCAGTTAAGAACCAAAAAAGCCATTCAAGCCTGCCCCTTCTATCTATATAAAAATGCCTAATTTAGCCACAGGATAGATTTGTGTTTTTCCCAAGCATGCTTAATTTCCTTAACTGTGTTTGACTCTACCACATCCATTGGAAAACATTCCACTTAATTACTACCCTTTCTCTAACGTAGTACTTTCTCACATTATCCTTAAATGGAAACATAGATTTGATGGCAGGTAAGACTGCAGGTGATTACACTTAAGGCAATAAATACAGTTACTCAGGGTATTATTAGTAAGTAATGCCATGAGCTCTCATTAACAAAATATCACAATCTTTTTTTGTGGAAGTATCAGAAAGGGTGACCAACAACTCAAACATGTAAACTTCAGTGTTAGTTTAATGCAGAAAATGCTATTATTATTATTTATATGATTAAATTATACCATATGTGGAACCACCACTATACAGTTTAAATAGAAAGAATATATATGCTTTCTTGAATCCTACTCAAAGCTATGTCAAAAGAAAATTATTTTGAAGAGAAATAGCAGACTGTTCATATCCTGCGGGCAGTATCACAATAAACAGAAAATAGAGGCACTTGTTTATATTATTTGTAAAAATAAAAAAGGGGGAGCAGGGAGAGAAAGGTGGAGAGAGAGAGAGAAAAACCTTCTGGTGGTATGTTGAGTTAAACTTTAAACATTTAAAGTATTACACCCACATATAAACAAGAGAAAAAAGCATATCTCTCTCCACACCCCGCACTCCTCCACCTTCCAGGCAGGGGAAGAACAATGACTGATGCTGAAAACACAATAAACCCTCACTTGAATCAGATAAAAGGCTTGATTTCTTATATCACACATATTTGAGGGGTTAAAAAGTGCATCCAACAGCACATATACTTGCAGGACATGTATAAGTAAGATATATGCAATGGAAGTCAAAATTAACTCTAACTACCATGGGGGGCTATATAGACCACCATGGTAAACTACAATTAGCACACGATATGCCATGAGGATTTTCAATGGCCTCCATGGCAACCTAAGTAAAAACACTAACACTAATCAAAATAAATAAAATACCTACATTACACGTAAAAAAAGCTGGAGCCAGAAAGCCCTCATGCATTGTTCCTAATTTAGAGCAGGGTTTAGCATAGTTGTCATTTTGATGTGTACGTTACCTATGCAAAAATGTTGCCGTTGTTGCAAGCAGTCTTTTTTTGCACAGTTATGTTAGGGATTTCCATTGAGCCCTTAGCATGTAACCTAATAAAACAAATTATATTTATTAGCTATTGTTTATATTGTATTTAAATGTGTCACCGGATGCAAATAAACTTCTTGCATCAGCCAATGTGCAGTGGAATTACGTCACAGAGGTTAACCTCCAGAAGCATTTTGCTCCTCTAGCAAGTCCTAGGGCTTCTCCTAGTAGTTTCTAGGGCCATTTTATATTGGCATCTACATCACTTAATCACTTACATCACCTCATTTGTAAGGGTCCATATTTTAAAAAAATATTTATATTTCAGTTGTCTAATATGTACATGTCACGGACCCATTTCCAGGGCCTGGATCCTGATCCATTGAGGTATCATAGAGGACAGACTGCCCCATTGGAAAATGAGTATGAGGAACTACAGTATATTTCCACATGGGAAATGTGGGCAGGTGGGTCGTGGTGTGAATAGCCCCAAGACATAGTGCCATAGTCTACCACCATGGTTCATGTGTTCTTATGGCATATGTATCTGCCTTATCCTGTATACTGTATGTAAATCCCCATGTAATATTACTGTGTTCTGAGTTATGTTTAAATGAGTGATCATGATGGGGTTAAAACAGGGTGTGCTGAGTCTGCAGTGAGCAGACAACTATATTGTACTGTTATGTGCTCTGGCCCATTGTTAGCAAATTAATAACGTACTCTATCTAAGGTTCTGACCATTCAGATGACAGGGTGTATTAGAAGGTAGCCCTATTGTTCTCAGGTGCCAGCCATCAAGGTACTCCTAGACCCTATGTGGGGTCATCTCATGTAATTGTCTACACCCTCTCATTGTGAAATTGTGTACATCCCTTGTATCTAACTACAAATATTGTTGAAATTTCAAAATATATCAGTTGATTGCTGAGACATATTGCAATTGTAGGCTCTCTTATCCTGGTGGCTGTGATACTGATACTACAGTATCTCCAACCTACATGTAACTCTTCCTGGTCACTACCACAGGAAGGTTACTGAGACTCCTGGAAGTGCTGATGAAGTCAGATATCAGGGTGCTGAGATTTCCAAGAACCCAACAGTCCTTGTGGGTAGTTAGCCTGTAGTCTATAGCAGGTGGCTCTGGGCAGTAATAGTCCCTACCCCTGGATCATCACAACTGGTTGGCTGGGTGCTGGATTTCTTGACAGTACAATTGCATCTAATGAAATTACTATCTAAAAAAACACTATTAAGATACCCTACAAAATTGATACTTTTCCCACAATCATCAAATTCAATAATAATTAGTTCCAAAAATAAATATTCTATACAAATCTAAATACAAATTGTTACATGAAAAAACATTTTTACAAAATGTATAGGTCGACATATGACTTCATATTAAAAATATATTCTCCATCTGTTTCTAAAAATCATTTTAATTGAATATCCTCCTCTCTAATCTCCCTTACTCGATTCTAAAACTATACATTTCAAACCATTAGGATAACATTGCTGAAACTTTTTTAAACTTGATTAATTTCCACATGCTTTTAAAATATTATGGTGTGTTCTAAAGCTCTAGTTTTCAAAGAGTGAGAGCAATATATTGAATAGAACAATCACAATCTAAATGAAAATTTACAATCACAGATTTGCATGTGAAATGTTCCTTTCTTTCTAATATCAATCAATGCCTTCCATCTTTTAGGTATTTTTTGCAGTCCTTACTTTCATTTATCACACCACTTTTCAGATGTGAGAAGAAAAAACAACTGACTCCTTTTCAGTTTACTGTGAGAATTATTAGGGAGCTTATTTTTGTTAATCATTTGTTTTGATTATTTACATTTTTGGTTTAAATTAACTTGCTTTCCATATATGCAGAATATATATTAGATCTATCATGCAGGCAGTATTCACACACTGAATTGGAAAATGTCAGATTTGACTTATGCCTTATATTAAGAAACCTGCATCATATTGGAATCTTCACAAATGTATTACATTTGTAATGCATTTTCCTTATATGACTGACTGATCAATATCTAGGTCAGGTCATTAAGTGACAAAGTCACCTCAATAGCTGCATGGGTTTATCCTATTAGGAAACTCTTAGAAAATATATGGTAGACCCTGTCAGCTCTATGCAAAAACCCAGAAGAGTAGAGAATAGGCTTATTGATTTTTTACTGGTCAAGTCTCAAGCAATAAAATGTCAAATATAATGTTCACACTCAAGTGAAAAAGTTTCAGGACAAGAAAATCAATGAGACTTTAAGATTTTTTTTTTTAACTGCTGCCCAAACCATCTCCAGTGTGCATGTGCACTCTCTTTATTGCATTCTATTCTACTATGAATCTGGTGTTCAGCTGCAAAATTCTGCCTACAGCCTCACAATTTATTATATAAATATTGTGTCCAATTAACATTATCTTCTCTATTTGTAAAGTGCACCAATACAGGAGTCTTTAAATGTTTTTTTTTTTAATGTTTACTAAACTAGCAGACTTTTTTCACAACAATGATAAAGCAAAATAAAATCAAAGAAAATAACACTACTAACCTAGTTCCCACCAGATAACTACCTCTTTACTTAGTATTACTTTTCTTACTAATCAGGCTCTCAACCAGTCAACCCAGGATAAAGCAAAATGAAAAACAATGCAGTTCAATAATATGTTAGCTTTCACTTGTCTGTATTCTTCAGAAGTCCAGTTTTTTACTTGCAGCTTGCAAATTGTTCCACAGCTCCCCCTGCAGTCTATATGTGTCTTTTCTCTTCATCTGTATACAAAACACTTATCTTTTCTTTAGCACCAAATACCCTCTGTAAACATTTCTGTGTGTGGATCTCTCTTCTTCAGTTCAAACAAAAACAATTCTCTATGTGTTTGACTCCTTTTCAAAACAGTAAAATCCAGCAGGGACACAGGCTACAGAGACACGAAGGCCTTAGGTTTAAAAAAAGCCTGCATATATTTCTCAAAGCTTGCCACTCACCCTGCAATCCAACTGTGCATAAATGACCACACCTATTTCTCAGCTTCCTCTTTTGAAGGGTGTGTTTAGATTGATCTGAATAAACTGATCCAGGAGTTAACTCTTTTAGACATGCTTCGAACCTCCTTTTGGAAGTCTGTGGCTCACACAAACCTCTGGGAGCACTATGTCACACATCCCCTCCTTAGCTAAAAGCCAAGAGGCTTTGACTGCCATTTCTGTGGATTCTTCATTTCTTTCCTTTATTTGGGAGAATCTCTTGTAACTGCTGAAGTTTCTGCTCTTTCAGATCTTTCTCTACCAGCATTGTGGCTGAGATTTGACTGTAGTTCCAGTCCTCTCCATTATCATGCACATCCTTCTAAGGCATTCTGCAGTGACTGGATGGCTTCTTGTAGATTTTGCTTCTCTTTATGAAAAACGACCAGCTGCTGCTGACAGTCTTGGCGAGAGGTCTTGACAGCAGTGTGCACAGACAGAGACATAATTTAACAGCTCTCCTCATGCACCATCTGTAATATGTTCTGTAACTTTGCCAAATATCCATTCTCATTTGAGGAATTAGCCTTTTGCTTCCTGATGTAATACAAGACCTCTGGGCTCTCCAGCTCAAGCTGTCCCAAGCCTATCTCAGTAACCCTGATACTTCTCTGTTATTCAGTGGAAGCAGAAATAGTGATGAACCCCTCAGAGTATGCACATGCTCCTCCAGTTTCATGACCATTTTGGGATTGTCCCTGGCAATTATCTCTGTGAGAATTTCTGTGATTTTTGGATTAGAGCATATTGGTCAGAGGGTTTCTTCTGGCGGCTTCTGTATTATACTTAATCATTGCCTCCTGATTCACTAGGGTGCTGTGAAGCTGCACTTCATCTTATACTTTTGTATTTCTACTCTCCCTCTCTTCTTTCAGCTCTGCCATATCCGGCCTCACACTGCCGAGGACAACGTCCATCCTATGAAGTTTATCTTCTTTTTCCCTCATCAACACTTCCACAGCACTTTGTTGCTCCTTCAAGATAACCAGGTAGGTGTTGGTCTCTGGCTCAGACAGCAGCTGTCTCTCTTGCGCCAACTCTGTGACACTTTGAACTTATCAGGCTCCCTTCCTCAGCTCATTCCGCAAGTTCTCCACCTTTCACTGGCTCTTCTGACTTCATGTCTGTTGAGTCCAAGCTATTCAAGTGCATTTGCATTTTCTCAATCACTTCATACTGCTTCTCCAACTCCTCCCCTTTAGGTTCACTATCATCATCACCTTCACAATGGGATAACAACATTCAAGTCTGTTTCTCTTCCCACTTTACATTACTGTCTGCTTCATAATCCTGCAAACTGTTCTGAGCATATGGTTTGCTAGGACAGACAACCTTGCTCTCTGTGTACCAGGTGCTTCAATAGGCTGGCTGAAAATTCTCACAAAAATGTATCAGCTTTATACGACCAACCTGCTTCTGTTCTGGTACATTAACCTCCACAAGCATGACCTATCACAGGGATGCTTATAGCTCTTATGAGGATCTGCACCACATCTGTCTCACTGTTCACAACAGACACCCTTTGTACCCCTGTGCTTCCCCTGCTACAAGTTCTGTGACTCTTTACCTGTGCTGGAAATTACACTTCAGAATTGTGTTTTTTTTTCTGGAGTTTATCCAGCCATTCAGTGGCTTCAGACTCACATAGAGGCTGGTACCCTTTTGAACCTTTTGAGTTTTAGGTTTCTGAAAAACGTGTTATTTCAGCCTTCTGAGCTTTCACCCACTTTCCATTCTCCTTTAATCATTTCTATTATAGTTTTTTTCTGATTTTCTTCATGCTTTTCCTTCAAGGCTTTTCTTCTTGCTTTGGCTCCAACTTTACATTTGTATTTTCTTCTTGAAGCTGCCACCTTTCTTCCTTGACTTGTTGCCCATTCAGTTACCTAGTTACATAGTTACATAGTAATTAAGGTTGAAAAAAGACTTTCAGTCCATCAAGTTCAACCTTTTAAGATCTCTTCTGATCTTCTGATCTGCAGTATGAGGGTTAGTTTTTAATTAATGAGTTGTTAATTGTTAATTAATTATTAAACAACTGTTTATGTATTTATTTTTTTATTATTAATTAATCCAGAGGAAGGCAAACAGAAAATAAAACAAGTGAACCTCAGCCAATCGTCTCAAAGGGAAAAAATATATATTTCCTACCTGACCCCAGATACTGGCAATCCCATTTATCCCTGGATCAATACACTCTCTCTAATTATCCAGTATAACCCTGAATTCCCTTCTTAATTAGAAATAAATCAAGTCCCTTTTTTAAAGTTATCTATCAAATCTGCTGTCACCACCGCCTCTGGTAGAGAATTCCACAGACTAACCAAACTTACTGTGAAGAACCATTTTCTTTCATTAAGGTGGTATGTTTTTACTTTTAACCCCAAGGGATGTCCTCTTTTCAGTTGAAAACCTCTTGGCACAAAAAGCTCCCTTGACAATCCTTTATACTGACCCTGGATGTATTTATATAAGGTAATCATATCTCCTCTTAGACACCTATTTTCTAGAGAAAATAAGATTAATTTGGTTAGTCTTTCTCCATAACTTAGCCGCTCCATTCCCCTAATTAGTTTTGTTGCCCTTCTCTGTACCTTTCTCAGCTTTAAAATGTCCTTTTTATGAAGTGGTGCCGAAATTTGTACTCCATATTCCAAATGAGGGTGTAATAGAGATTTGTATAGTGGCAGAATTATATTTGCTTCCCTTGCTTCTATACCCTTCCTAATACATGCTAATATGGTCACTAATTTTTAGACGACCTGTGTCACATTGAAATGTTCCTATAGCTTCCTTTCTCACCTTCTTCCCATTAATATACTTAAAAAATACTTTAGGGTTAGTCTTACTCTCTTTTGCAATTTATTTTTAATTTTCTATTTTAGCCAGTCTTATAGCCCTTTTACAAGCCTTGTTGATTTCCTTGTACTCCCGTAAAGCAGTCTATGTCCCCTCTTGATTATATAATTTAAATGCCTGTTTTTTACTCTGTATCTTGATCTTTAAATCATTGTTAAGCCACATGGGTTGTGGTTTACTCCTTTTACTTTTATTCCCACACGGTATATGCCGATGTGTATGTATATTTAGTAAGGATTTAAATGTTGTCCATTTATGTTCAGTGTTTTTACCTATCAGTTCTCTGTCCCAGTCTATACTTTGTATTGCTGCCCTTAGACCGTTAAAATCTGCCCTTTTAAAGTTAAGAGTTTTTGTTGGCGCCTTAAAATGTTGTTTTTTTAATTCAATCTCAAATGAGACTGTGCTGTGATCACTGTTTCCCAAAGGTTCCCCTATTTCAACATTTGATACTATATCGATATTATTTGTGATAACTAAATCCAAGATAGCCTCATTTCTAGTAGGCTCATGTATAACCTGGGCCAGATAATGATTTCTGAGTGTACTCAAGAACCTGCTCCCCTTAGCTGAACTGCTGGTCTCATTTACCCAGTTTATTTCAAAGTAATTAAAATCTTCTATTATTAGAGCTTGCCCATGCTAAGCTGCATTTCCAACCTGTAACAACAATGGTATGTCCTCACTATCAGCTATATTGGGGGTTTATAGCATACTCCTACTAATATTATTTTGGAATTTGCTGCTCCCCTAATTAACCCTACCCACAAACATTCAACAATACTGCTAGTTCCACCATAAATATCTTTTATGACTATAGGCTTAAATTCAGGCTTAACATACAGACAAATCCCTTCTCCTCTTTTACCATTAACCCTATTTTTCCTTAATAGGTTATAACCATCCAGATTAACAGTCAATTATTGAGATTTATCCCACTACGTTTCAGTATCCCATTTTTCATTAATTGCTAATAATTCTAACTCTCCCATTTTTCTTGGCAAGCTTCTGGTATTAGCAAGCATACACCTTATGTTATGTGTTTGTAGTTTGGTGGTGCCTGCCACTATACTTGAGTTACTTAGTAATACCTCCCTATTGACTATACTACCCCTCCCCCATCTCTTCGTCTATGAGTTGTTAAATCATCCCTTATACCCTCTACACTTTCTACCCCATTAATTATATCTAGTCCCTCCCCCCGAACTCCACGTTAAGAATCTTCTCTAGCCTTTCTACCATCCTATCCCCTAGCACAAAAGCTCCCTCATCATTAAGGTGCAATCCATCCATGCTGTAGAGATTGTACCGAAGTGAGAAGCCAGCCCAGTACTCTAAAACCCCAAACCCCTCCTTAGTGCACCACATCTTTAGCCACTCATAAACCTCCCTAAGCTCCTTCTGCCTCACTGGGCTCGCAGTCTGCTTGAACTAGATGTCTTGCTGTATGTTCAGCTGAAGTGAAGAGTCTCCCCTGTCTTGTTCATTAAGTCCTCCCCAAATAACTGGCTGCTCAGGCAGATTTTCCTCTGAAGTATTGATTTATTGGATCTTCTTGCACTCCAACGGACTCTAAGCAGTCTTCTCCAACATCACAATTCAAAGGTCAGCTCTCACATCCGTATGTTACTACTGGTAATACCATAGTTCGAATTATGCAGACCTTTGTTGATAGTTTAATATCTTTTCTACTTACTGGCTTGTCCAAGATTGCCATAGCTTTCCTCCCCAGAAGCAAACATCTTTTAATTTCATGACTACAGTTACCATCTGCAAAGATCTTGGATTTTAAGGAAAATAAAATCTGTCCCTGCCTCCACTTCTTCCCCGTCTATTTTCCAGGAAGTGAGATTGCCGTTTGCCATGATCTTAAAGTTTTTTAACTTTGAGCAGCATGCCAACTTTTGCATTCTCTTCTTTTAAGCTCATCAATAAGTCCTTTAGTTCCTCCTCACTTTCAGCCATCAGAGTAGTATCATCAGAGTATCTGAGGTTGTTGATATTCCTTCCAGCAATCTTAGTCTAAAAGCTACCACAATTTTTTAAAGACTAAACAAACATCTATGGAACCCATTAATGGATTAATATTAACACTTTTTGAATTATTTCTAACTAAAAAAAAATGTTTTCTTTGACTACAAGTGGTTCCACCAAATAAGGGGAATGACCATTGGTACAGTGTGAACCCCAATTACACTAACCTATTTCTAGGTTGGTGGGAGGCCACACAAGATAATAATGGATTATACTGAGCTTGTAGTTATTGGCATCGCTTTATACATGATATGCTCATCTTTTGGATGGACACTATCAGGAATTTAGATGCTTTAAATAAAAATCTCTTGGGTCTATAATTTACCTTTGAGGCAGATTGTTCAAGTCTCGTTTTCTTGGATTTGTGTATCTATAAAGTTAATGCTGGTAACATTGAAACCAAAGTGCATCGAAGACACAAAATCTTTCTTAATCTAGCCATAGTCATGCACTTTTAATGCATCACATTCTTATTCAGATAGTTATTTTGCACTTCACACTGAATTAGCATCTGATGTTTTTGTCTTTACTCAATCTAACAACTGCTTTTTGCCTTTAACACACTATATTCATATATTTAATATCTTTGCTTTAGTGCTACAATATTTAGTTTTGAACATTAAGAATGAGCACTGCTACTTCATCATTTATTAAAGTCAATTAAATCTCTATATAATAATGTTTCCTAAATTGAT
Source organism: Discoglossus pictus (assembly GCA_027410445.1). Taxonomy (NCBI): domain Eukaryota; kingdom Metazoa; phylum Chordata; class Amphibia; order Anura; family Alytidae; genus Discoglossus; species Discoglossus pictus. Next base: position 250,286,113 of record CM050166.1, read on the forward strand.
TTGGTTGCAACATATTGTGTTTCTTTGATTAACGCTGCTATGTCCGTTTACTTTGAATTTATTGTGTTATGATAATTAGTTTATTATTTTTAATGATTTTATCACCAGGTTGTTGTTATTGTTACTTACTTAATATTTCCACTTATAATGGCAGCTAGCCTTATTATTTTAATGTCTTACTCAGTTTCAATTTGAGACGTTTTTCTACATTCTTTACGGTATACTCAGCTTAAACAAATTATTTGGTACAAAACTATATGTTCTGCATTGGAGGCAGGGTATTTAAATCAGTGAAATGTCATAGTTTAACTTTTAGACTTTTGTTTTTGACAAACCTGCCTGTGACTTATGAAATGTCTGTCAGGCTTAAAATTGACATATACCTTACTCTTTTTTCTATATTACTCTTATGGTTAAAATCACATCCTTACTTGTAATATTAATTAAAAAAATATTTTCAACTGTCTTCATTTTAACTTTAGTACCTCTGCATAAATCTTGGGTTCATTTTGTTTCCAATGAGTACTTTGTATATGCATGTGATTAAGAAATGCTGTTGCTTTTTAATATATAGAATGTAACCAATTATCTGTTACATTTAACTACAATTACTATTGCTACAGTTACTTGCAGCAATTTGCAATTCTTTAATTACTTGAATGTAATAAGCACTCTGTATACCTAATATACAATATTAATTGTAGCTATTTAAAGTATTGTAACTGCTTAATTGTTTTTTTCATTTTACAGCATGTTACTTTATGAGGCCATGTATTGTATATCTTTATTTTCAATACTACTTTAATAAATACATTAAATAATCATTATGATGTGGATGTCTAGTCAGTTTTTATCTGGTAAAGGGTATTGCCAAATACTGAGCTACTTTTTAGATTTGTTTCCTTTCTTTCTGACTATAAATAAATAATACATTTGTGCTCACATTTGAACGTCTAAAGATGACTATGTACTGAAATAGGGAATCAGTCAGATTTTGGGGCTTCAACTGCATAAAGCCTTGCAGGAAAGAAGAATCCCTTTGAGGATCTTACTTCTTTTCTCCTATCCCTGTCCCTTTGTATATATTGTGTATAGAAAATTGGTCTATATTTAAAATATTGTAGTGATTATATTTTAACTAGCGACTTGCCCGTCAAAAAATGACGGTCAATACAATTGTAAGGCTCGGAATGCTGTTTGGCACACAATGTAAGGCTTTTAGTCCTCTGAGTTCCTTTGGCGCTCATTGCTAACATACACATTACTAAACTAACCCCCCTCTACACTAACCTATTAACATCTACGCTACCTACCTACGCTACCTACCTACCCCCTAATAACCCCCCACCCCACTAATTACAGAAAATAATAAAATCGAACTCACATAAAATAAAAACGCCTAATTCACCGAAAATAAAAAAAGCTTTACTACAGAAAAGAAAAAAATGTACATTACAAAAAATGAAGAAATCTGCATTACAGAAAAAAAAACAAGTGACCAAAAAAAAACCTACATTACAGAAAATAAAAAAACTTAAGTCACAAAAAATAAAAAAGGTACATTACAACCCCCCCCCCCACTACAGAAAAAAAAATACACGCCTGAAAAGGAAATACATATACAACACATACAGTACATTACAATACAGTACAAATGAAGGCGCCATTGCCAATTTCCGGAAAAGTCTCTAGGAGGTTCATTAGTGTCGGGGAGGTCTGCGAGAGCGGACCTCTGTCAGCCGGGCAGAAGAGGAGGAGGCCGGGGACAATGTATGTTATTTTTATTTTGTGTGTGTGTATATTGTATTAATGTAATGTTTTTTTTTTTAACAAGGGCCGCTCTAAAGAAAAAAATAAGAAAGATGGGGAGGACATGCTGGAAAGGTGAGTAGAATATTTTGAACATTTAGAATGTTTATTTATTGTATGTAAATGCGTACTCATTCTTTTTTTTCCTAGGTTGGGGATCTGAAGGGACATCTGCACAGGTAAGTGGTCTTAATTATTTTATTTTAGGTGTGTATTTGAGATAGTATATTTAATATATTTTAGATAGGGGGTATTGTATTTTATTTTATTTGTTCTGTATTGTAATGTACTGTATGTATTGTGTATGTATTTCCTTTTCAATTTTTTTTGTTATTTTCTGCAGTGCAGGGGTTGTAATGTATTTTTTTATTTTCTGTAATGTTCCTTTTTTATTTTTTGTGACTTAGGTTTTTTTTATTTTTTGTAATGTAGTTCTTTTTATTTTCTATGAAATAAAAGGTCTTTTTATTTTCTGTAATTTATATTTTTTTTCTGTGACTTAGGTTTTATTTTTTTGTGAGTTAGCTTTTATTATTTTGTGTAATTAGTGTGGTGGTGGGGTTTATTAGGGGGTATGTAGGTAGTGTAGGTAGGTAATGTAGGTGTTAATAGGTTAGTGTAGAGGGGGGTTAGTTTAGATTTAATGGTTTATTGGGAATTAAAGTGAAGTGGAGTGTTTGTACTTAGTGTGATGAGGGTCCTTGAGGACTGTCACAGCACTTATGTGGTAAATGTTAGGGTTGTAACTGCCCCATAAGGGTCTTTCTAGATCCTTATGGGACTGATGGGGTTAAATAGAGGGTTATGAGGGTCTGTATTGATCCCCATGAGTGACAGGGTTAATTAAGGGCTTATGTGGATCTGTATTGACCCCTATGAGTGACAGGATTAATTAAGGGCTTATGGTGCTCTGTATTGACCCCCATGAGTGACAGGGTTAATTAATGGCTTATGGGGGTCTGTTTTGACCATCATTAGTGACAGGGTTAATTAAGGGCTTATGGGGGTATTTATTGACCCCCATTAGAGACCGGGTTAATTAATGGATTATGGGAGTCTGTATTGACCCCCATGAGTGACAGGGTTAATGAAAGGCTTATAGGGGTTTGTATTGAGCCCCATGAGTGACAGGGTTAATTAAGGGATTATGGGGGCCTTCATTGACCCCCATGATTGAGAGGGTTAGTTAAGGGCTTATAGGAGTCTGTATTGACCCCCATGAGTGACAGGGTTAATTAAGGGCTGATGAGGATCTGTATTGACCCCCATGAGTGACAGGGTTAATTAGGGGATTTATGGGGCTCTGTATAGAGCCCCATGAGTGATAGGGTTAATTTTTATTTTTCGCGGGTCCTTTAAGGACCTTTACAGTCCTTTAAGGACCCGCAAGGCAGGAAATTCGACTTTTGACCTTAACGGGGGTCCCCGATCACATGCGATCGGGGCCCCCCACTGCAAGGATTAATGTGGGGTTAAAGTGGGGACCCTCCGTTGGTCCCAATGGGGACCCCCATCACCGGGGGTTAATTTTACGCGCCGGTGGGGGTACTTACAGTACCCCCGCAGCTGGTCCTAAGTGTTTGTGTGGCGCATGCCCTTTAAGGAGCCGCAAGAGGGAATTTAGAGATTTTAAATGCTGGGGGGACACTTGTACTTGTTTAGCAGTGTTTTTCTGTGTCCTGGGTCGTGCAGCCTTGTTTTCATTTTTTTCGGCATCCATATTTTTTCTTGCCTAGGTGATTTTCGAGTGGCAAAATTGGAAAAATTGGGGTTAAATTGGAGTTCAAGCTCACTTCTAGAGGTCCTTGGTGAGTGTTTTTTTTTATTTATTATTATTGTGTTTTTTTGTGTGGTTTTGTGTTTGCGCGGTTACGTGTTTGTTTTAGGACATTGTGTATTTTTTTGTTAGGGAAAAGAGACTCAGGTGAAGAGAGACATAGGGTAAGGACCAGAGGAAGAGGGGAAGAGAGACACATGGGAAAGAGAGGAGGAGGGAATGAGACACGCAGGTGAAGGAGAGGAAGAGAGACACATAGTAAGGAGAGGAGGAGGGGAAGAGATCCTGTAGGGTCGTAAGGATGAGCACCTATGGTGCTCATCTCATCTCCACCAGCGCAGTGAGCGCCTTTGGCGCCCCCTGCCTAGGACGTACGCGGTCGTAGGGATGAGCGCCTATGGTGCTCATCTCCACCAGCGCAATGAGCGCCTTTGGTGCTCCTTGCCAGCAACTGTGACCCTTGGTTTGTGAGGGCCGCAGTTGCAGCGGGCTCCATACACTAGCCCACAAGCGTTAGCAACAACCCATGGTGCTCACAACTATATATGTGATTCTTATGGTTGTAGTTCTATTTACTGAATTAAATATAATTTCCAATTTTTATAATATAACAATTTGGTGTTAAGCACCTGGAAATATACCTAGCTATTGTTTCATATTAAAAATCCAGCAGGGTCACAGACTGCAGTCCATACAGTCACGCAGAGATCTTAGGTCCCTAACAAAGCCTACATTTATTTCTCATAGCTTGCCTCTCACATATTTTGCCTTCCTCTGGATAAATAAACAACTAATCTGCACATTGCAGATCATAGGAGATCTAAAAAGATTGAACTTGATGGACTAAAGTCTTTTTTAAACCTTAATTATGATGTAACTATGTAAGACTGCAGACTAACAGTGCATAAGCAGCCACAACCATTTCTCAGCCCCCTTTAATAAAGGCTGTGCTCAGGTCAATCAGATTAAATTGCTCTAGGAGTTAACTCTGCTCCAGACCTCCTGGGGAAAGGGCTTTTAAAAATCAATGGCTCACACAAACCCCTTTGAGCACTCTGTCACAATATACTTATATCATACACTATAATTATGAAAAGGAAATACTTGGGAGATTTGCAAATGTATACATTTACACTAATTAAAGATGGTGTTTATAAACACTAGAAACGTTAAATATAAAAATATCTAGAGGCAGAAGAGCAGAACTGTCTATTATAGAAGCAAAAGTGCCTGACAAATTTTATAAAATACCACTGTAAAAAAAAACAATGGACAATGGGTTACCATTCTGTAATAGGGGAAGCCATCAGCAGGAGATCAGGGACATCAGACTTCCAATAAATGTGTAAAGGTCTAAGTTGTAAATAGGAAATGTTGTAATAATGTATTTGTGCAGCCATCCTGCCAGACTGGGCAGACTGAAGGCTGTGAGCTGCATATCTCAGGGATTGATTTTGCAATCTTTGTTGCGCTCTAACAGCATTGTAAAAAGTATATGAGTGTGTAAGATCTTCAAAGTGTGTGTGTTAGGAATTAAGAGTTTCCTGACTTTTATGTCCTGAAGCTTCTTGAATTCCTTGAATATCACAGAACTTTATTTTATTTTATTTCACTGCTTTAGCAAGAGAGTTACAACAACATTATCTTCACACAGACTTCTGCACATCTGCTCCTCTGGTTGCAGTGAAAAACATATTCAAGTACAGCATAAAAGTATTTAATTTATTTCAAGCGTATTCATGATGTTTTGTTTTTTAGTAAATTAATAAAAGTTTGCCATGTCTTGTATTGACCCAAACCTTGGTTAGGTGTAGCCATATTATCTATGATGCCTTAAGTTCAATGTTTTGTTAATCTGAATTTTATGTGATGGATCAGAAAACAATAGTCTAAGTTGGTGAAGTGAAATGAGAAACATATATACATAAAACTATTTTTTAGAAATAGAAAACTGAAAATTGGCATGTGCATATGTATTCACCCCCTTTGTTATGAAGTCCATAAAAAGCTCTGGTGCAATCAATTAACTTCAGAAGTCACATCATTAGTAAAATTATGTTCACCTGTGTGCAATCTAAGTGTCACATGATTTGTCATTACATATACACACCTTTTATGAAAGGCCCCAAGAGGCACCACTAACCAAAACACTGCCATGAAGACCAAGGAACTCTCCAAACTACTAAGGGACAATGTTGTTGAGAAGTAAAAGTCAGGGTTAGGTTATAAAAAATATCCAAATCTTCGATGATCCCCAGGAGCACCATCAAATCTATCATAACCAAATGGAAAGAACATGGCACAGACCTGCCTAGTGACAGACGCACACCAAAACTCATGGACCGGGCAAGGAGGGCAGTAATCAGAGAGGCAGCACAGAGACCCAAGGTAACCCTGGAGGAGCTGCAGACTTCCACAGCAGAGACTGGAGTATCTGTACATAGGACGACAATAAGTCGTACGCTCCATAGAGTGGCCAGAAGAAAGCCATTACTTTCTGCAAAAAACAAAATGGCACGTTTTGAGTTGGCAAAAAGGCATGTGGGAGACTCCTAAAATGTATGGAGGAAGGTGCTCTGGTCTGATGAGACTAAAATTTTACTTTTCGGCCATCAAAGAGAAATGCTATGTCTGGTGCAACCCCAACACAACACATCACCCAAAGAACACCATCCCCACAGTGAAACATGGTCGTGGCAGCATCATGCTATGGGGATGTTTTTCAGCAGCCAGGACTGGGAAACTGGTCAGAATTGAGGGAAAGATGGATGGTGCTAAATACAGGGATATTCTTGAGCAAAACCTGTACCTCTCAGTGCGTGATTTGAGGTTAGGATGGATGTTCGCATTGTGCCGTGGGGGGGAGAGGGAGCAGGAGAAAGAGAGAGAAAGGAGACACAGGGGAGGGAGAGGGAGGTAGAAAGGAGACACAGGGGAAGGAGAGGGAGGAGAAAGGAGACACAGGGGAGGGAGAGGGGTGGAAGAAACACAGGGGAGGGAGAGGGGGAGAAAGGAGACACAGTGGAAGGCAGGGGGAAAGGAGACACAGGGGAGATAGGTAGGAGAAAGGAGACACAGGGGATTAAGAGTGGGTAGAAAGGAGACACAGGTGAGGAAGAGGGGGAAAAAGGAGACACAGGGGAGGGAGAGGGAGAGAGAAAGGAGACACAAGAGAGGGGGGGAGAAAGGAGATACAGGGGAGGGAGAAAGGAGACACAGGGGAGGGAGGGGAGACACAGGGGAGGGAGATAGGGGAAGAAAGGAGACGCAGGGAAGGGAGAGAGAACAGAGACACAGGGGAGTGAGAGGGAAGGAGAAAGGAGATACAGGGGAGTGAGAGGGAGGGAGAAAGGAGATACATGGGTGGGGGGAGACACAGGGGAGGGAGATATTGGAATAAAGGAGACACAGGGGAGGGAGAGGGAGGGAGAAAGGAGACACAGGGGAGTGAGAGGGAGGGAGAAAGGAGATATAGAGGAGGGAGAGGGCGGGAGAAAGAAGACACAGGGGAGGGAGAGGGGAAAAACGAGACACAGGGAAAAGAGAGAGGGAAGGAGAAACATAGTGGGGAAGAGACAGAGAGGATGGAGAGAGGGAAAATGCACAGAGGAGAAAGAAGGAGAGAGGGGAAGAGACACAGAGGAGGGGGAGAGAGAAACACGGGAGGGATCGGGGGAACGACAAAGGAGAGGTGGAAAGGAGACACAGGGGAGAGAGAAGGGGGAGAAAGGATACACATGGAAGGGAGAGGGGGAAGTAACACAGGGGGTAAGAGACACAGGGGAGGGAGAGGGAGAAAGAGACACAGGGGAGGGAGAGGGGGAGAGACAAAGTGGAGGGAGAGGAAAAAAGAAACACAGGGGAGAAAGAGGGTGAAAGAGATACAGGGGAGAGAGAAGGGGAAAGAGATACAGGGGAGGGAGAGTGTGGAAAGAGACACAGGGGAGGGAGATGGGGAAGGAGACACAGGGGAGGGAGAGGGAGGGAGAAAGGAGACACAGTGGAGGGAGAGGGAGAAAAGAGATACAGAGGAGGGAGAGGGAGGGAGAAAGAAGACACAGGGGAGGGAGATGGGGGAAATGAGACACAGGGGAATGAGAGCGGGAAGGAGAAACATAGTGGGGAAGAGACAGAGGGGATGCAGAGAAGGAAAATACACAGGGGAGGAGTTAGGAGAGAGGGGAAGAGACACAGAGGAGGGGGGAGAGAGAAACACGTGAGGGAGGGGGGGAAGTCAAAGGAGAGGTGGAAAGGAGACATAGGGGAGGTAGAAGGGGGAGAAAGGATACACATGGAAGGGAGAGGAGGAAGTAACACAGGGGGTAAGAGACACAGTGGAGGAAGAGGGAGAAAGAGACACAGGGGAGTGAGAGGGAGGGAGAAAGGAGATATAGAGGAGGGAGAGGGCGGGAGAAAGAAGACACAGAGGAGGGAGAGGGGGGAAACGAGACACAGGGAAAAGAGAGAGGGAAGGAGAAACATAGTGGGGAAGAGACAGAGAGGATGGAGAGAGGGAAAATGCACAGAGGAGAAAGAAGGAGAGAGGGGAAGAGACACAGAGGAGGGGGAGAGAGAAACACGGGAGGGATCGGGGGGAACGACAAAGGAGAGGTGGAAAGGAGACACAGGGGAGGGAGAAGGGGGAGAAAGGATACACATGGAAGGGAGAGGGGGAAGTAACAAAGGGGGTAAGAGACACAGGGGAGGGAGAGGGAGAAAGAGACACAGGGGAGGGAGAGGGGGAGAGACAAAGTGGAGGGAGAGAAGGAAAGAAACACAGGGGAGAAAGAGGATGAAAGAGATACAGGGGAGGGAGAAGGGGTAAGAGATACAGGGGAGGGAGAGTGTGGAAAGAGACACAAGGGGGGGAGATGGGGAAGGAGACACAGGGGAGGGAGAGGGAGGGAGAAAGGAGATACAGAGGAGGGAGAGGGAGGGAGAAAGAAGACACAGGGGAGGGAGATGGGGGAAATGAGACACAGGGGAATAAGAGCGGGAAGGAGAAACATAGTGGGGAAGAGACAGAGGGGATGCAGAGAAGGAAAATACACAGGGGAGGAGTTAGGAGAGAGGGGAAGAGACACAGAGGAGGGGGAGAGAGAAACACGTGAGGGAGGGGGGGAAGTCAAAGGAGAGGTGGAAAGGAGACATAGGGGAGGTAGAAGGGGAGAGACCAAGGGGAGGGAGAGGAGGAAAGAGACACAGGGGAGGGAGATGGGGAAAGAGACACAGAGGAGGGAGAGGGGGAAAGAGATACAGGGGAGGGAGAGGGGGAAAGAGATACAAGGGAGTGAGATGTGGAAGCAGACACAGGAGAGGGAGAAGGGGGAAAAAGGATACACATGGAAGGGAGAGGAGGAAGTAACACAGGGGGAAAGAGACACAGTGGAGGAAGAGGGAGAAAGAGACACACGGGAGGGAGAGGGGGAGAGACAAAGGGGAGGGAGAGGAGGAAAGAGACACAGGGGAGGGAGATGGGGAAAGAGACTTAGGGGAGGGAGAGGTGGAAAGATATACAGGGGAGGGAAAGGGGGAAAGAGATACAAGGGAGGGAGATGGGAAAGGAGACACAGGGGAGGGATAAGGGGAACAAGAACCAGGGGAGGGAGGGAGAAAGGACATAAAGGGGAGGGAGAAGGAGGGAGAAAAGTGACACAGGGGAGGGAGGGGGAGAAACAGGGGAGGGAGATGGGGGAAATGAGACACAGGGGAATAAGAGCGGGAAGGAGAAACATAGTGGGGAAGAGACAGAGGGGATGCAGAGAGGGAAAATACACAGGGGAGGAGTTAGGAGAGAGGGGAAGAGACACAGAGGAGGGGGGGAGAGAGAAACACGTGAGGGAGGGGGGAAGTCAAAGGAGAGGTGGAAAGGAGACATAGGAGAGGGAGAAGGGGGAGAAAGGATACACATGGAAGGGAGAGGAGGAAGTAACACATGGGGTAAGAGACACAGTGGAGGAAGAGGGAGAAAGAGACACAGGGGAGGGAGAGGGGGAGAGACCAAGGGGAGGGAGAGGAGGAAAGAGACACAGGGGAGGGAGATGGGGAAAGAGACACAGGGGAGGGAGAGGGGGAAAGAGATACAGGGGAGGGAGAGGAAGAAAGAGATAAAAGGGAGTGAGATGTGGAAACAGACACAGGAGAGGGAGAAGGGGGAGAAAGGATACACATGGAAGGGAGAGGAGGAAGTAACACAGGGGGAAAGAGACACAGTGGAGGAAGAGGGAGAAAGAGACACACGGGAGAGAGAGGGCAGAGACAAAGGGGAGGGAGAGGAGGAAAGAGACACAGGGGAGGGAGAGGGGGAAAGAGATACAGGGGAGGGAGATGGGGAAGGAGACACAGGGGAGGGAGAAGGGGGAAGAGACCCAGTTGAGGGAAGGGTAAAGGGGACACAGGGGAGGGAGGGGAGAAAAAAGACACAGGGGAGGGAGAGGGAGGGAGAAAGGAGACACAGGGGAAGGATAGGGAGGGAGAAAGGAGACTCAGGGTAGGGAGACACAGGGAAGGCAGAGAGGGGGAAGATAGAAGACACAGGGGAGGGAGAGGGGGAAGGAGACACAGAGGATGGAGAGGGAAGGAGAAATAAAGGGGCAAGAGACTCAGGGGAGGGAGAGAGGGAAAATACACAGGGAAGGAAGAAGGAGAGTGGGGAAGAGACACAGAGGAGGGGGGAGAGAGAAACATGGGAGGGAGGGGGAAAGACAAAGGAGAGGTGGAAAGGAGACATAGGGGATGGGGAAGGGTGAGAAAGGATACACATGGGAGGGAGAGGATGAACTAACACAGGGGGTAAGAGACACAGGGGAGGCAGAGGGAGGAAGAGACACAAGGGAGGTAGATGGGGAGAGACAAATGGGAGGGAGAGGGGGAAAGAGAAACAGAGGAGGGAGAGGGGGAAAGAGACACAGGGGAGGGTGAGGGGGAAAGAGATACAGGGGAGGGAGAGGGGGAAAGAGACACAGGGGAGGGAAAATGGGGAAGAGACACAGGGGAGGGAGGGGGAAAGGAGACAGAGGGGAGGGAGGGGGAGAAAGGAGACACATGGGAGGGAGAGGGAGGGAGAAAGGAGACACAGGGGAAGGATAGGGAGGGAAAAAGGAGACTAAGGTTAGGGAGAGGGAAATTGAGGGAAGGTAGAGAAGGCAAAGAAAGAAGACACAGGGAAGGGAGAGGGGAAAGGATACAATGGGGTTGGAGAGGGAAGGAGAAGCATAGGAGGGAGAGACAAAAGGGATGGAGAAAGGGAAAAGACACAGGGAACAATAAGGAGAGAGGGGAAGAGACACAGAGGAGGGGAGAGGAACATGTGAGGGAGGGGGAAAGACAAAGGAGAGGTGAAAAGGAGACATCGGTGAGGAAGAGGAGGAAGTAACACAGGTGGTAAGAGACACAGGGGAGGGAGAGGGAGGAAGAGACACAGGGGAGGGAGAGGGGGAAAGAGACACAGGGGAGGGAGAGGGTGGAAAGAGCCACGTGGGCAGGAGAGAGGGTAAAGAGATATAGGGGAGGGAGATGGGGAAAGTGACGAAAGGGAGGGAGAGGGAGGGAGAAACACAGGGGATGGAGAGTGGGGGAGACAAATGAGAAGGGAGGGGGAGAAAGGAGACACAGGGGAGGGAGAGGGAGAGGGAAAGGAGACATAGGGTAAAGAGAGGGAGGGAGAATGGAGACTCACGGGAGGGAGGGGGAAGACACAGGGAAGGGAGAGAATGGAAAGAAAGGATACACAGGGGATAGAAGGGGAGGAGAAACACAGGGGGAAGAGACACAGGGCAGGGAGAGGGGGAAGAGAAACAGGAAGGGAGGAGGGAGAGAGGGAAAGAGGAGGGGGTGGGGGGAGAGACACACAGGAGGGAGGGGGAAAGACATAGTGGAGGTGGAAAGGAGAAACAGGGGAGGGAGATGGGGGAAGGAAACACAGGGGAAGGAGAAGGGGAGAAAGGAGACACAGGGGATGGAGAGGGAAGGATAAACACAGGGGGGAAGAGACACAGGGGATGGAGAGGGAAAAGACACAGGGAAGGAAGAAGGAGAGGGGGGAAGAGACACAGAGGAGGGGGGAAAGAGAAACAAAGGAGGGAGGAGGAAAGACATAGGAGAAGTGGAAAGGAGACATAGGAAAGGGAGATGGGGAGTAAGGATACACAGGAGAGGGAGATGAGGAAGTAACACAGGGGGTGAGAGACACAGGGAAGGGAGAGGGAGGAAGAGACACGTGGGAGGGAGAGGGGGCGACCCAGGGGAGGGAGAGAGGGGGAAATACAGGGGAGGGAGATGGGGAGTGAGACACAGGTGAGGAAGAAGGGGGAAGAGACACAGGGGAGGGAGGGGCGGAAAGGAGACACAGGAAGGGAGAGGGAGGTAGAAAGGAGACACATGGGAAGGAGAGGGAGGGAAAATGGAAACTCATGGGAAGGTGGGGGTAGACAAAGGGAAAGGAGAGAGTGGGAAGAAAGGATACACAGGGGATGGTGAGGGGAGGAGAAACACAGGGGGAAGAGACACAGGCAGGGAGAAGGGATATAGACACGGGGAGGGAGGAGGAAGAGAGGGGAAGAGACACAGTGTAGGGGGAAAGACAAACAGGAGGGAGGGGGAAAGACATAGTGGAGGTGGAAAGGAGATACAGGGGAGGGTGATGGGAGGAGGAGAAGCAGGGTAGGGAAAGGGGGGACACATAGGGGAGGGAGAGGGGAGAGAAAGGAGACACAGGGTAGGGAGAGATGGAAGTAACACAGGGGTTAAGAGACACAGGGGGGAGATGAGGGAGGGAGAGATAGGGAAGAGACAAAGTGGGGGAGAGGGGGAGAAAGAGAAGCTGAGGAGGGAGATTGAGGAAAGAGACACTGGGTAGGGTGTAGGGGTGAAGGAGTCACAGGGGAAGGAGAGGGAGGGAGAAAGGAGACTCAGGGGAGGGAGAGGGAGACACAGGGAAGGGAGAGAGGGGGAAGAAAGAAGACACAGGGGGTGTAGAGGGAACAATAAACACAAGGGGGAAGAGACACAGGAGATGGAGAGAGGGAAAAGACACAGGGAAGGAAGAAGGAGAGAGGGGAAGAGACACATAGGAGGGGGGGAGAAACATGGGAAGGGGGAGAGACAAAGGAGAGGTAGAAAGGAGACAAAGGGGAGGGAGAAAGGGAAGAAAGGATACACTGGGGAGGTAGAGGAGGAAGTAACACAGGGAGTAAGATACAGAGAGGATGGAGAGGTAGCAATAGACACAGGGGAGGGAGAGGGGGAGAGACAACGGGGAGGGTGAGGGGGAAGGAGACACAGGGAAGGGAGAGGGGTAAAAGATACAGGGGAGGGAGGTGGGGGAAGAAGACACAGGGGAAGGAGAAGAGGGAATAAACACAGAGAGGGATGGGGAAAGGGGACACGGGGAGGGAGATGTGGGAGGGAGAGAGGGGGAGGAGACAACATGGGGGAGAAGGGGAAAAGAGACACAGAGGAGGAAGATTGGGGAAATAGACACTGGGGAGGGAGTGGGGGGATAGAGACACAGGGGAGGGAGATGGGGAAAAAGAGACACAGGGGAGGGAGAGGGGGGCAAAGCGATGCAGGGGAGGGATAGAGGGGGAAAGAGACACAGGGAGGGAGATTTGGGAAACAGACACAGGGGAGTGAGAGGTAAGAAAGAGACATGCGCATTGTGCCTTGAGAAAGGGTTTGCATTGTTCCACGCGAGGGAGAGGGAGCAGGAGAAAGAGAGAGAAAGGAGACACAGGGAATGGAGAGGGAGGTAGAAAGGAGACACAGAGGAGGGAGAGTTGGAGAAAGGAGACACAGGGGAGGGAGAGGGGGGAGAAAGGGGACACAGGGGAGGGAGGGGGAAAGGAGACACAGGGGAGGAAGGGGGATAAAGGAGAAATAGGGGAGGGGAGAAGGAGACATAGGGGAGTGAGGGGGAGAATGAATACACAGGGGAGGGAGAGGAGGAAGTAACACCAGAGGTAAGAGACACAGAAAAGGGAGATGGGGAAGGAGACACAAGGGAGGGAGAGAGGGGGAAGAGACACAGAGGAGGGAGAGGGGGAAAGAGACACTACGGAGGAAGTGGGAGAAAGAGACACAGGGGATGGAGTGGGGGAAAAAGAGAGACAAGGGAGGGAGATGGAAGCAAAGAGACACAGGGGAGAGAGGGGGGAAACATACACAGGGGAGTGAGAGGTGGGAAAGAGACACAGGGGTGACTCCCAATAAGTTACAGGCTTCAGCATGCATATTGCGCCTTGAGACAGGATGTACATTTTGCCACGGGAGAGGGTGGGAGTAAGAGTGAGAAATGAGACACAGTGGAGGGAGAAGGAGGTAGAACCGAGACACAGGGGAGGGACAGAGGGGGAAGAGACAAATTGGGGGAAAGGGGGGAAAGAGACACTGGGGAGGGAGAAGAGGGTAGAGACACTGGGGAGGGAGTGGGGGAAAGAGACACAGGGGAGGGAGAGGGAGGTAGAAAGGAGACACAGAGGAGGGAGAGTTGGAGAAAGGAGACATAGGGGAGTGAGAGGGGGGGGGTAAGGAGACACAGGGGAGAGAGAGGAGGGAGAAAGGGGACACAGGGGAGGGAGGGGGAAAGGAGACACAGGGGAGGAAGGGGGATAAAGGAGAAATAGGGGAGGGGAGAAGGAGACATAGGGGAGTGAGGGGGAGAACGGATACACAGGGGAGGGAGAGGAGGAAGTAACACCAGAGGTAAGAGACACAGAAAAGGGAGATGGGGAAGGAGACACAAGGGAGGGAGAGATGGGGAAGAGACACAGAGGAGGGGGAGGGGGAAAGAGACACTACGGAGGAAGTGGGAGAAAGAGACACAGGGGATGGAGTGGGGGAAAAAGAGAGACAAGGGAGGGAGATGGAAGCAAAGAGACACAGGGGAGAGAGGGGGAAACATACACAGGGGAGTGAGAGGTGGGAAAGAGACACAGGGGTGGCTCCCAATAAGTTACAGGCTTCAGCATGCATATTGCGCCTTGAGACAGGATGTACATTTTGCCATGGGAGAGGGTGGGAGTAAGAGTGAGAAATGAGACACAGTGGAGGGAGAAGGAGGTAGAACCGAGACACAGGGGAGGGACAGAGGGGGAAGAGACAAATTGGGGGAAAGGGGGGAAAGAGACACTGGGGAGGGAGAAGAAGGTAGAGACACTGGGGAGGGAGTGGGGGAAGGAGACACAGGGGAGGGAGAGAGGGAAAAGCAACACAGGGGAGGGAGAGGAGGGCAAAGAGACACAGGGGATGGAGAGAGGGGGAAAGAGACACAGGGGAGGGAGAGGTGGGAAACAGACACAGGAGAGTGAGGGGGAAGAAATGAGACACAGGGAATGGAGAGGGGGAGAGACACAGGGAGGGAGAGAGTGGAAGAGACACAGAGGAGGGAGAGGGGGAGAGAGACACATTCGATGGAGGGGGAAAGGCAAAGGGGAGGTGGAAAGGAGACACAGGGGATGGAGATGGGGGAAGAAGTCACAGGTGAGTTAGAGGGGGAGAAAGGAGACATAAGGGAGGGAGAAGGGGGAGAAAGGAGAAACAGGAGAGGGAGAGGCTGAAGTAACACAGGAGGTAAGAGACACAGAGATTGGAGATGGGGGAAGGAGACACAGGGGAGGGAGAGAAGAGGAAGAGACAGAGTGGGGGAGAGGGGGGAAAGAGATACAGAGGAGGAAGATGGGGTGAAGAGACACAGGGGAGGGAGACAGGGGAAAGAGACACAGGGGAGGGAGAAGGGGGAAAAGAGAAACAGGGGGGAAGAGAGAGGGGGGAAAAGACACATGGGAGGGAGAGGTGGGAAATAAAACACAGGGGAGTGAGACATGGGCTTGCACATGTGCATTGTGTCTTGAGACAGGGTGTGCATTGTTCTGTGGGAGGGAGTGGGAGAAAGAGAGAAGGAGGTAGAAAGGAGAGACAGGGGATTGAGAGGGGGGAGAAAGAAGACACAGGTGAGGGAGAGGTGGGAGATAGGAGACACAGGGGAGGGAGAGAGGGAAGAGACACAGGGAGGGAGGAGGGAGAGAGGGGAAGAGACACAGAGGAGGGAGAGTGTGGGAATGAGACACACAGGGAGGGGGAAAGGCATAGGGGAGGTGGAAAGGAGACACAGAATTTGTGCTAGAAAAAATTAGACTAATCTATGATATTTAGCTATAAACCCTTCAGTTTCAGTCTGGGGCACAAGGGTGAGTCTCCTTCTCCGTTCCCATTACATGCCATGGGCCTCATTCAATTGTGATTTGGCCAATTGAATAGGGCTCTATATAAGTCCATAGCATTTTTATTTTAGAGAAGTTTTTAATTAGTGAAGACATTTATTTTGGTTAGAAGTTCACAAACTAAAAACTTCTGTAAAAAAATATGCTATGTGCTTATATAGAGCCCTATTCATTTGGCCAAATCACAATTGAATGAGGCCCAATGAAATTAGTTTGCATATTTGCTTCTATACAAAATAGGAAAGTAGTACTCTGATGGGAGGTAGTATGAAACAAACATATAAATCTATTAAAATAGTAAATAACTAATTGACTTTATTGGATTCATACTTATCGGAATGAAAAGGTGTAAATAAGTTAAATAAACATAAGAAGAAAGAAAGAACACCTATATATCCAAACCGATTTAGCCTCCTAAGTTAGGGTAATCATTGATTAATTATAATTCAAACATTATTATCTGGATAAGTAACATTTCTCAATTTATTCAATACATATACAAGTACAACATGTTAAAAACAATTAAAATTTAACATATAGCAGCAATGCACAAACACCAGAACACTGAAAAAAGTTAAATATGACAATGTAATTGTTATAGAGATACTGCAAATTAATTAAAATTTCCTGTAACCTAAATAAAGATCAAAAGTGATAAAGTGCACAGTGCTATAAAGTGATAATTTCAATGAAAACATTTATACTATTCTGGTTTGGTGGTATCGGAGCCCATCATTTACTCCTTTATACTAATTCTAAATATGCTGTCTGCAAAAAACCTGAAAAAAATAAATAAACTAATCCTGATGGTGGTAATCTAACATACCAAAACAAGCTAACCTACTCTGAAAGTGACTAAGTGCTCTGCAAACTTATTATTGACTTATATAGTAAGAATGTATTTTAAAGCAAAACTATTATTATAATAAATGTGATGAGTGTATGTAGTAATAATATGAAATATATAGCAGTATACTCTTAAATGTAATCAGTTAATTACCATACAGGAAACAAATTTTAGTATATCAGAATATGTCTCTATAATATAATTGTCTTTATATAGATCTAAATATCATTATAATCCAATTTCTTAATATTTAGGGACAGTGTTCAACACTTTTCAATATATGTTTTCATAACAGCACTCAAAGCCAAGAAGCAGCTGCAAAGGCAAGTAAAATATTAGCATGTATTAGGAAGGGAAGCAAGGGAAGGAAATATAATTCTGCCACTATACAAAGTCCTAGTCTGCCCTCATTTGGAATATGGAGTGCAATTTTGGGCACCACTTCATAAAAAAGACATTTTAGAGCTGGAAAAAGTACAGAGAAGGGCTACAAAACTAATAAGGGGAATGAAGGGGCTAAGTTATGAAGAAAGACTAACCAAATAAAATGTATTTTCGCTAGAAAAAAGGCATCTATGAGGGGATATGATTACCTTATATAAATACATCCAGGGTCAATATAAGGCTTTGTCAAGTGAACTTTTTGTAGCAAGAGATTTTCAACTGACAAGAGGACACCCTTTGAGGTTAGAGGAAAAAAGATTTCACCTTAAACAAAGAAAAGGGTTCTTCACAGTCAGGGTGGTTAAACTGTGGAATTCTCTACCAAAGGAGGTGGTAACAGCGAATTCGATAGACAACTTCAAAAAGGGGTTAGATATATTTTTGAATAAAGAGGGCATTCAAGGCTATCCTAGATAACTAGCGAAGGAATATTGATCCAGGGAGAAATTTGATCGCCAGTTTCTGGGGTCAGGAAGGAATTTTGCTTTTTTTCCCCTTATGAGACAATTGGTAAAGTGTCAATGATTTTTTTTTTCTGTTTGCCTTCCTCTGGACCAATTAACTATAAATAATAAATAGTCCACATTAAAAAGATCAATAGAGATCTAAAAAGGTTGAATTTGATGGACTAACTCTTTATTCATCCTCCAATACTATACTATTAATAATTATTTAATCAACAAATTAATTAATAACTATTTCGCATATTGCAGATCAGAGGAGATCTTAACAGGTTGAACTTGATGGACTGCAAGTCTTTTTTCAACCTTAATTACTATTTAACTATGTAACTATGTAACAATTATATAAGGACATAATCAAAGGGTTACAATTGACAAATAAATATAACTAGAACTTATCCTGTATGTTGATGTTTTCTTTCTATTATGTCTGTGAGTCTATGACTCCATCGCTGTCAATTTGTCACCAGTAAACGCTGAACTCCTCTCTAGGTCCTGGTGATCTCACTGCTGTGAGACAAGTCCGACGCGCACGTTTCACGTGACTTCCGCTTCTTCAGGGACATATTGGAAGTGGGCAAATGTCAGTCTTTTATAGTAATGCTTATAATTAGATGGTGGAGTGTCAGCCTTTAACCCTATAGTATTCAAATGATTCTCACAATGGAGATCTCCATAGTTGTCCATCCAGAATGATATAGTCAAAATAATACCAATCATCTAAAAAGAAAAATTAAATAAGCACCATTATTTAATACATGTATAAGTATTCAAAGCATAATATATGTTTAATGAATATATATTGATGAGTTAATTTACATCGTATTGTACATTCTATCATTTGATTAAACTTCATATATTTTTACTAATATGAGTATAACTAAGTTATACCCTATTTACTGTGTAATGGTTGTTAAATCATTAAATACACCCATCATTGAATCGAGACAGACCTTACGTTTGGTCCAAATATAGTATTGTATAACTTCTTTTATATCTTATGTTTCAACTTGGTTTTACAAGTGGATTAACCTTCCAAGTAAAGGCTGATAAACTGCAGAGTGCACTAATTGTGCCCAGGGGAAAGGGGTGTGGTGTGACTGTTAAACTAGGGAAAAAAGTTTGTGAGCTGGTTTAGGGCCTGTTAACAAGTGGATTTACCTTACAAGTAAAGGCTGATAAACTGCAGAGTGCACTAATTGTGCCCAGGTGAGAAGGCAGAAGTTAATATAAACAGGAGAAGGGGAACTTGTGAGCTTGCAAACATTTTCAGTATCAACTGCAATTCTAGTAAAAGCCTAGGAGTTTAAATAAAAGGAGGGACTTCAAAGAAAAGGGAGGGCAGATTTATAGTGCAATGGAGGAAAACTTTATATACATATATTATTTTATATTCTTTATTTTTCCCACTGAAATTTTGTAGACAATAATAATAATAATTATGAGTCAGTCCAGTGGCAACCTTATTCAGTGTACATCCTGTCATATGTATGCAATACTGGAACAGATGATCAAGGGTCCATACCTCTGTGAGAGGTGTGAGCATGTTGCCTCTCTGGAAGCTCAAATTGGAGATCTGGAGAGGAGAATTGCAGCACTTAGTGACATTGCTCCACTGGAAAGGGGGTTGGTGCTCACTGAGCACAGTTTAGCTGGGCCTAGCATGGAGGGTGGAGCTGGGGCTAGTGAGGATGTCCAGGGAGGCAGCTGGGTTACAGTTACAAGGGGAAGCAGGGGGAAAAGGAGGAGGCAGGCCAGTTTTGAGTTGGCAAGCACCAACAGATTTGCCGGATTGAGTGAAACTGTTGGGGATGTCCATTCAGGAATGGCAATGCCAGATAGAGCTGTTCCCTCTAACAGCCGGGCGAACTGGAGGAGAGGGAGGGCAGAATAGGCAGAACAACAGACAGGTTTTGGTTGTAGGGGACTCTATTATTAGGAAGGTAGATCCCAGCAATCCAACAGTTTGCTGTCTCCCGGGTGTTCGGGTTCGCCATGTTGTGGATCGGGTAGACAAATTATTGGGAGGGGCTGGAAACGAACCGGCGGTCTTGGTACATATTGGTACCAATGACAAAGTTAGTGGAAGATGGTGTGTCCTAAAGAATGATTTTAGAGAACTAGGTAATAAGCTGAAGGCAAAGACCTCCAAGGTAGTATTTTCTGAGATACTACCAGTGCCACATGCTAGCCCAGGGAGGCAGAAGGAGATTAGGGAGGTTAATGCGTGGCTAAAGATGTGGTGCACTAAGGAGGGGTTTGGCTTTTTAGAGCACTGGGCTGACTTCTCATTTTGGTACAATCTCTACAGTAGGGATGGATTGCACCTTAATGAGGAGGGAGCTTTTGTACTAGGGGATAGGATGGTAGGAAGGCTGGAGGAGTGTTTAAACTAGTAGGTGGGGGGGAGGGACTAGATATAAGTAATGGGGTAGAAAGTGTAGAGGGTATAAGAGATGAATTAACAACTCATAGGGGAGGAGATGGGGGAGGGGTAATATAGTCAATAGGGAGGTAGTACTAAGTAATTCAAGTACAGTGGCAGGTACTTCAGAACTACAGACTCATAACATAAGGTGTATGCTTGCTAATGCCAGAAGCTTGCCAGGAAAAATGGGAGAGCTAGAATTATTAGCAATTAATGAAAAATGGGATTTAATAGGCATTACCGAATCATGGTGGGATGAATCTCATGACTGGACTGTTAATCTGGATGGTTATAACCTATTTAGGAAAGATAGAGGCAATGGTAAATGAGGAGGAGGGATTTGTCTGTATGTTAAGCCTGAATTTAAGGCTATAGTCAGAGAAGATATTTATGGTGGATAAAGTTGAATGTTTGTGGGTAGAGTTAAATAGCGGAGCAGCAAATTCCAAAAGAATATTAGTAGGAGTATGCTATAAACCCCCAAATATAGCTGAAAGTGAGAAAATACAATTATTGTTGCAGATTGGAAATGCAGCTAAGCACTGGCAAGTTCTAATAATAGGAGATTTTAATTACCCTGAAATAAACTGGATAAATGAGACCAGCAGTTCATCTAAGGGGAGCAGGTTCTTGAGTACACTCAGGGATCATTATCTGGCCCAGGTTATACAGGAGCCTACTAGAAATGAAGCTATCTTAGATTTACTCATCACAAATAATATTGATATAGTATCAAATGTTGAAATAGGGCAACCTTTGGGAAACAGTGATCACAACACAGTCTCATTTGAGATTGAATTAAAAAAACAACATTTTAAGGCGCCAACAAAAACTCTTAACTTTAAAAGGGCAGATTTTAACGGTCTAAGGGCAGCAATACAAAGTATAGACTGGGACAGAGAACTGATAGGTAAAAACACTGAACATAAATGGACAACATTTAAATCCTTACTAAATATACATACACATCGGCATATACCGTGTGGGAATAAAAGTAAAAGGAGTAAACCACAACCCATGTGGCTTAACAATGATTTAAAGATCAAGATACAGAGTAAAAAACAAAAGGCATTTAAATTATACAAACAAGAGGGGACAGAGACTGCTTTACGGGAATACAAGGAAATCAACAAGGCTTGCAAAAGCACGATTAGACTGGCTAAAATAGAAAATGAAAAATTAATTGCAAAAGAGAGTAAGACTAACCCTAAAATATTTTTTAAGTATATTAATGGGAAGAAGGCGAGGAAGGAAGCCACAGGAACATTACAATGTGAAACAGGCTGTCTGAAAATTAGTGACCAGGAAAAGGCAGATGAGCTAAATAGGTTCTTTTCTTCGGTATACACAAGGGAGGTACTAGTGGTTGGGACACTGCAACATAATGGGTCTAAACTACTTTTGCCAAATAATTGGTTAACACAGGAAGTAATCCAAAAAAGGTTGGAAAAAATAAATGTTAATAAAGCCCTGGATCCTGATGGAATACATCCAAGGGTACTAAGGGAACTGGGTTCTGTAATAGTCAAACCATTATATTTAATTTTTCAAGATTCACTCAACACAGGGTCTCTACCAGATGACTGGAGAAAAGCAGATGTGATACCTATATTTAAAAAGGGATCAAGAGCAAATCCGGGGAATTATAGACTAGTGAGCCTCACTTCTGTAGTGGGGAAGCTTTTAGAAGGGTTAATAAGGGATAATATACAAGAATAAGTCTATTTGAACAGGATTAAAAGTAGGAGTCAACATGGATTTATGAGGGATAGGTCATGTCAAACAAATCTAATTAGTTTCTATGAGGAGGTTAGTAGGAACCTGGATCAAGGCAACTCAGTGGATGTAGTCCTTTTGGATTTTGCAAAGGCTTTTGATACAGTGTCACATGGGAGACTATTGTGCAAACTAAGGGATACAGGAGTTGCAGTAAATATCTGCTCATGGATTGAGAGCTGGCTAAATGACAGGAAGCAAAGGGTTGTTGTAAATGGAATATACTCCGATTGGACTAATGTGGTAAGTGGGGTTCCTCAGGGTTCAGTATTAGGTCCTCTCCTTTTTAACATATTTATTAATGACTTAGAGGTAGGATTGGAGTGTGGTGTCTCCATTTTCGCTGATGACACCGAGTTGTGCAAGGTAATTAAATCAGATAGTAATGTGCTTTCTCTCCAAAGGGATTTACATAAAATTGAGGAATGGGCATCTAAATGGCAGTTGAGATTTAATAAGAATAAATGTAAAGTTATGCGACTGGAAAGGAAAAATAGCCATGCAATTTATAATCTTAATGGAGCAATTCTAGGTGTATCGGAAATTGAAAGGGATTTGGGAGTGCTTGTGGACAACCACCTAGGTAACAGTGCTCAATGCCAAGCAGTAGCTGCAAAGGCAAATAAAATATTAGCATGTATTAAGAAGGGCATAGAAGCCAGGGTAGCAAATATAATTCTGCCACTATACAAATCTCTAGTATGCCCTCATTTGGAATATGGAGTACAATTTTGGGCACCTCTTCATAAAATGGAAATTTTAGAGCTGGAAAAGGTTCAGAGGAGGGCAACAAAACTAATAAGGGGAATAGAGGGGCTAAGTTATGAAGACAGACTAACCAAATTAAATGTATTTTCTCTAGAAAAAAGGCGTCTAAGAGGAGATATGATTACCTTATATAAATACATCCAGGGTCAGTATAAAGATATGTCAAGGGAGCTTTTTGTGCCAAGAGGTTTTCAACTGACAAGAGGACATCCCTTGAGGTTAGAAGTAAAAAGATTCCACCTTAAAGAAAGAAAAGCGTTCCTCACAGTAAGGGTGGTTAATCTGTGAAATTCTCTACCAGAGGAGGTGGTGACAGCAGATTCGATACATAACTATAAAAGGGGACTGTATTTATTTCTAATTAAAAAGGGAATTCAGGGTTATCATGGATAATTAGAGAGGCAGTATTGATCCAGGGAGATGTCCGGTCACCGGTGTTTGGGATAAGGAGGGAATTGATTTTTTTTTTTTTTTTTTTTTTTTATATACAACTAATTAATTAATAGTTAATCCGCATATTGCAGATCAGAGGAGATCTTAAAAGGTTGAACTTGATGGACTGAAAGTCTTTTTTCAACCTTAAGTACTATGTAACTATGTAACTATGTAACTATGTAATAAAAAAAATTCCTGTATGATAATTAACTGATTAAATTTAGAGTATACTGCTATATATTTCATATTATTACTACATCCACTCATCACAATTATTATAATAATAGTTTTGCTTTAAAATACATTCTTACTATATAAATCAATAATTAGTTTGCAGAGCACATTCAGAGTAGGTTAGCTTGTTTTGGTATGTTAGATTAGGGGGTAATTGGTGGATACCCAGTACCACCATCAGGATTAGTTTATTTAGTTTTTTCAGGTTTTTTGCAGACAGCATATATAGAATTAGTATAAAGTAGTAAATGGTTGGCTACGCTACCACCAAACCAGAATAGTAGAAATGTTTTTATTGAAATTATCACTTTATAGCACTGTGCACTTTATCACTTTTGATCTTTATTTAGGTTATAGTAAAATGTAATTATTTTGCGGTATCTCTATAACAATTACATTGTCATATTTAACTTTTTTTCAGTGTTCTGGTGTTTGTTCATTGCTGCTATATGTTAAATTGTAATTGCTTTTAACATGTTGTACTTGTGTATGTATTGAATAAATTGCGAAATTTTACTTATCCAGATAATAATATTTGAATTATAATTAATCAATGATTACCCTACCATAGGAGGCTAAATCGGTTTGGATATTTGTTTCTATACCTATGTAGTTTTACTTCATGATGGAGATCCTAACCCTCTCAATATATATGAGAGATAAAATAATATTGTAGGCCAACTATTGTAGATGTTTCTCTGTCAGCTACAGAATGGCATTTTTTTATGTGTGTTCACTCAACATTGTCATTGTAAATTTTTTATGGCATTGCCTTGTCTCATAGTGCTGATCATATTACATATTGCCATAAAATCAATGGATAATCAATTAGTAAATTGCCATGCCTAATCAATGGTTTATTTATCATTTAGCACTAATGATATTATTTTATTTGGTACAGTGCCTTGCAAAAGTATTCACCCACTTGACTTTTTACATATTTTGTTACACTACAGCCCTAAGTTCAATGTTTTGTTAATCTGAATATTATGTGATGGGTCAGAACACAATAGTCTAAGTTGGTGAAGTTAAATGAGAACAATATATAAATAAAACTATTTTTTACAAATGGAAAATAGAAAATTGGCATGTGCGTATGTATTCAACCCCTTTGTTCTGAAGTCCATAAAAAGCTCTGGTGCACCAATTACATAATAAGTGAAATGATGTCCATCTGTGTGCAATCTAAGTGTTAAATGGTCTGTCATTACATATACACACCTTTTTTGAAAGGCTCCAGAGGCTGCAACACCTAACCAAGAGGCAGCACTAACCAAACATTGCCATGAAGACCAAGGAACTCTCCAAACAAGTAAGGAACAATGTTGTTGAGTAAGTAAAAGTCAGGGTAAGGTTATAAAAAAATATACAAATCTTTGATGATCCCCAGGAGCACCACCAAATCTATCATAACCAAATGGAAAGAACATGGCACAACAGCAAACCTGCCAAGAGACGGCCGTCCACCAAAACTCATGGACCGGACAAGGAGGGCATTAATCAGAGAGGCAGCACAGCGACCTAAGGTAACCCTGGAGGAGCTGCAGAGTTACACAGCAGAGACTGGAGTATCTGTACATAGGACGAAAATAAGTCGTAATGCTCCATAGAGTGGCCAGAAAAAAGCCATTACTTTCAGCAAAAAACAAAATGGCAAGTTTTGAGTTTGTGAAAAGGCACGTGGGAGACTCCGAAAATGTATGGAGGAAGGTGCTCTGAGACTTAAATTGAACTTTTCGTCCACCAAAGAATCAGCTATGTCTGATGCAAACCCAACACATCACATCACCCAAAGAACGCCATTCCCAGAGTGAAACATTGTGGTGCCAGCATCATGTGGTGGGGATGTTTTTCGGCAGGCAGGACTGGGAAACTGGTCAGAGTTGAGGGAAAGATGGATGGTGCTAAATACATGGATATTCTTGAGCAAAACCTGTACCACTCTGTGCGTGATTTGAGGTTAGGACGGAGGTTTACCTTCCAGAAGGACAATGACCCCAAACACACTGCTAAAGCAACACTTGAGTGGTTATGGGGAAACATGTAAACGTGTTGGAATGGCCTAGTCAAAGCCCAGACCTTAATCCAATAGAAAATCTGTGGTCAGACTTAAAGATTGCTGTTCACAACGGCAAACCATTCAACTTGAAGGAGCTGAAGCAGTTTTGAAAGGAGGAATGGGCAAAAATCCTAGTGGTAAGATGTGTCAAGCTCATAGAGACTTTTCCAAAGCGACTTGATTGCCGCAAAAGGTGGCTCTACAAAGTATTGACTTTAGGGGGGTGAATAGTTATGCACATTGACTTTTTCTGTTATCTTGTCCTATTTGTTTGTTTGTGTCACAATAACAAAAAAAAAATATTCAAAGCTGTGTGCATGTTAAATTCAATGATGCAAATTCAATTATGCAAATCCTCAAACAATCCATGTTAATTCCAGGTTGTAAGGCAACAAAACACAAAAAAGGGGGGTGAATACTTTTGCAAGGCACTGTATATTAAATCAAGGAGAAGACAGTCACAAATGCATGTCCATTCCATTTATGCTAACAGAACATGCAGGAATGTGATGACACTATGGCAATAATGATAGAAATGTATATATTATTATCATTATTAATCTTTATTTGTATTGCGTCAACATATTCCATAGCGGTGTACAGGGGATAAGGACAAGGAACAATGCAATGTTAACAAACTGCAGAAAAATGGAGGGCCCTGTTGTGAGCTTAGAATCTTTGCAGGAAATGCTTTTTTCCAAAGCACCCTCCAAGATTGGAAACTCGATACTTACAAGAAACTTGGGGAGAAACAGATAGGGGATAGCAAAGGTGAGGAAGTAAGTGAAAGTTTACTTAGTTAGTAAGGTATGTGACATTATGAGGTGAATGGCTCAGGTGTGTAATATTTTTGTGAGGAATTGACTCTGCTGGGTTTTGAACCCTGGTCCCCAAGCTGCTGAGCCTCTTCCCTACCACTGTGCCAGCCTGCCTTTGTGAATTTCCTTGTGATCTGGTAAACCTTGACTCTGCTAGCAATAGTATCAGTGACTAGTCTCTACAGATGTGTCTGGTCAGGTGTCTGGTCCTTGGCATATATAAGGCACTTCCTGTCTATGTACCTTGCCAGATTATTGTGGTTCCTGTTCCCTTCAATAAAGCTTGTTCTTTTTTCACCTACAAGTTGCTGAATTGGATCATTGCTGACCTAGGCTGCTGGTCTCCAAAACCTTGTGATTCCTATATCATTACAGAATAATCTGGCCCTTTCATGGAGACCGTCGGGTCAGATTCTGCATGGACCAGCAGGTTGCTTTTACTGCAAGAACTGTGCAGACCCAGGCACAGACCATTCAAGTGCTGCAGGACCAGGTAGCTGAACTGCAAAATAAAGTTAATTCAATGCACAGTGAGTATACCAGCTACAGGGCACGTGATGTTGCAGCTGCTACTGTTACACCTGCACAAAATGCCCGTTTGCCCCTACCAAAAAAGTTTGGAGGAGATCGCAAAAGATTTAGGGGTTTCCTGAATCAATGCCGTTTGCACTTCATGATGTTACCTCACCGTTTTCCATCGGAAAGAGAGAAGGTGGGATTTATTTTCTCCCTATTCAAATATGAAGCCCTGGCTTGGGGCTCCCCTCTTCTGGAACAGGACAGTCCAGTCTTGGGTAATTTAAATGACTTTCTTGAGGCCATGTGCCTAGTTTTTGATGACCCCAATCGATGTGCTACAGCAGAAGCCACTCTCCTTCATTTGCCTCAAGGGAGGCGCTCTGTGGCTGAATATGCTGCTGAATTCAGACAGTGGGTTGCTGATACTACCTGGAACCAATCAGCCCAGAGGTTCCACTTCAGAAAAGGTCTATCAGAAGCTATAAAAGATGAGCTAGCTTCCTGCTGACTTTGATGCATTTGTGAGTTTGGCTATCCGTATTGATCGGAGACTTTCTGAAAGAAGATTGGAAAGACAGGGCTCTTTTAGACCAAGTGCTACTCCTATTTCCTATTCAAGAATTTCTACTCCGACCCCACAAACACCTACAGACTCTGAGCCTGAGGCTATGCAGGTAAATCTAATAAGAGGGCCATTATCCAATGAAGAAAAACAGTGGCAACTCACTCACAATTTATGCCTGTACTGTGGTAGTGCAGGGCACTATGCCATCAATTGCCCTAGCAAATCCAAAAGAACAGTAGCTATGGCGGCTGAGGGTGCACAGATTCAACACCAATCCCAGATTTCAGATCAACTGGATTCTGTCACACAACCCTTGTTTTCTCTGTCTCATGGTGAAGAGGGTATGTTGACTCAACATCCTCATTTTGTGGTGCCTATCACTTTGCAATGTGGTGATCGTAAAATTTCAACTACTGCTATGACAGATTCTGGAGCAGGTGGAAACTTTATGGACATCAAATTTGCAGCAGGAAATAGAATTCAGTCTATCCCTAACTCTTCACCTGTGTTAATGGAGACAGTAGACGGTTCTCCACTTACATCAGGCCCGGTTACACATGAGACTGTGCCCTTAAAGTTGACTCTGGAAGTGAATCACCATGAGGCTATATCTTTCCACCTAATTTCCTCAACACAGTTTCCAGTGATTTTTAGGGTACCTTGGCTTGCTCTGCATAACACACAGATTGATTGGAAGACCAGAACTTTGTCCTTTCCTTTAGAACACTGCTTAATGAATTGTCAACCCTCTAAGGTAACACCTGTTGCCACAACAATTAATGAAATTGTTGCTACAAACTTGACTAAGCTTCCTCTACAATATCGTGATTTTGCAGATGTCTGTGATAAGAAGAATGCTAATCAGCTTTCACCCCACAGGCCTTATGATTGCCCAATTGAGCTGTTACCTGGGGCTGCTATCCCATTTGGCCGTATATATTCCCTTTCTGAGCCTGAATTGAAAGCTCGTCGTGAATACATACAAGAAAATCTTGCCAAAGGCTTTATTCGACCATCTACTTCTCCAGCAGGAGCTCCTATATTTTTTGTAGAAAAGAAAGATGGCAGCCTACAGCCATGCGTTGACTACAGGGACATTAATAACATTACTGTTAAAAACCGCTACCCCTTGCCTCTCATTCCTGAACTTTTGGAGAGACTTCGCTCAGCTAAAATATTTACGAAGCTTGATCTTCGGGGGGCATATAATCTGGTTTGCATAAGATCAAATGATGAATGGAAAACAGCTTTCATAACCAGGTACGGGCATTACGAATATCTAGTAATGCCATTTGGGCTGTGTAATGCCCTGCAACTTTCCAGCATCTTATCAATGATGTACTACGAGATCTCCTGGATCAGTTTGTTGTGGCATATTTGGATGATATCCTAATATTTTCTGATAATCTTGAAAACCACAGAAAACAGGCCCGTATAGTTCTGGAGCGCCTTCGTACCCACTACCTATACATTAAACTGGAAAAATGGGAGTTTGAACAAACAGAAATGTAATTCTTGTGGTATGTAATAACTCCTAAAGGTTTAAGTATGGACGCAAGTAAAATTAAAGCTGTGCTGGACTGGCCCATCCCCAAGAATGAAAAAGATATTCAGAGATTTGTTGATTTTGCCAATTTTTACAGGCGTTTCATTAAGAATTTCTCTGCCGTTATTACACCGATCACCGAACTTACACGTAAAGGGACTCCTTTTCAGTGGTCCGATAAGGCTGAGACCGCATTCTCCCGAATAAAGACTCTGTTTACATCTGCCCCCTTCCTGGTACATCCTCAGCCGGAATTACCATTTATTGTGGAAGTTGATGCTTCTGATTCAGCTGTTGGTTCTATACTGTCTCAAAGGACTGGACCTAAGATGCTGTTACATCCGTGTGCCTTCTATTCCCGGCCAGATGGTGCCAGCAGAAATAAACTATGACATAGGGAATAAAGAACTGTTGGCTATAAAAGCTGCCTTCACGAATGGAGACATCTCTTGGAGGGAGCTACCCATCAAATTACTGTCCTCACAGATCACAAAAATCTGGAATGTATTCGATCAGCTAAGAGATTGTCAGCCAGACAAGCACGCTGGTCCCTATTCTTCTCGAGGTTTAATTTTTTGGTTACATACCGTCCTGGCTTCAAGAATGGTAAGGCGGATGCCTTGTCTAGAATAGCTGACCCCCTCCTTACTACCGTAACAAAGACCACCATCTTGCCGGAGGATATATTTATTGGAGTTACATTTCCTTCTGATCTGATGTCTCGCATTAAAAAGGGCTAAGATGAATATCCAGTTCTTCGTGATCCTCCTCGTGATCTCCATATGACGATGCTTAATGGGTTTTGGATTTTTCAACAGCATCTGTTTGCTCCGGAGTCAGTGCGACTGGACCTTTTACGTCTCTACCATGACTCAAAACGAGCAGGTCATCCTGGAATCCGAAACACACAAGAGTCACTCGCCCGATCCTTTTGGTGGCCGAAGTATTATGAGGATGTTAAGAAGTATGTGTCCTCTTGTGATGTATGTGCCAGACATAAGACTCCTCGCTCATTCCCTGTTGGCTTGCTTCAGCCTCTTCCGATTCCTCATCGTCCCTGGGGATCTATATCCATGGACTTTATTGTGGAACTACCTCCCTCTAAGGAACACACTACCATTCTTGTTTTTGTGGACAGGTTAACTAAGATGGGTCATTTCATACCAGCTCGTGGTCTCCCTTCAGCTAAACAGATGGCTGACCTGGTTATTCAGGAAATATTTTGCTTGCATGGAGTGCCCAATGAAGTAGTTTCTGACAGGGGAGTGCAGTTTACATCTCGTTTTTGGAAACATTTTTGCTCTAATCTAGGTATTAATGTAAATCTGTCGTCAGCTTTTCATCCACAAAGTAATGGACAGACTGAGCGAACCAACCAGACTTTAGAGCAATATTTGCGGTGCTATATTAGTTACCTGCAGGATGACTGGCTGGATTTTGCCTATAACAATACCCAACACTGCTCCACTTCTCTGAGCCCATTTTTTGCCAACTATGGTTACCATCCAACCTTTCTAGTGAGTCTACAAATTACTACTTCCATTCCTGCAGTCAATGATCGGCTAACCACCTTACGAGATTCCCAAGACCTGTTGAAGGAGACTCTTTCGGAGGCTCAGGAATGTTACAAGAGAGCTGCTGATAGGCATAGAACAGAGGCCCCAGTTTATCATGTTGGTGACAAGGTTTGGCTGTCAACAAGGAATCTTAAGCTTAGGGTTCCTTCTCATAAATTGGGTGAGAGGTTCATGGGACCTTTTGAGATCATCGCTCTGATCAATGCTGTCACTTTTCGTTTGCAACTTCCAGATTCCATGAGAATACATCCAGTGTTTTAACGTTGCACTGTTGAAACCTTTCCATGACAACACTTTCCCTGGCCGAGCCCTGCTTGCCCCACCTCCAGTCCTCTGGGAAGGTGAGGATGAATACGAGGTGGAGAAAATTCTGGACTCCAGGATCTTCCGCAACAAGCTTCAGTATCTGGTTCGTTGGAAAGGCTATGGTGAGGAGGAGAGTTCGTGGGAACCAGTGGACAATATTAACGCTCCTGATCTTCTTCAGTCTTTTCATGTGCAGTACCCTGTTTAACCGGGTAATAGGGCATCCAGAGGCTGCACCTATAGAGGCGGGGGTAATGTGAGGAATTGACTCTGCTGAGTTTTGAACCCTGGTCCCCAGGCTGCTGAACCTCTTCCCTACCACTGCGCCAGCCTGCCTTTGTGAATTTCCTTGAGATCTGATAAACCTTGACTCTGCTAGCAATAGTATCAGTGGCTAGTCTCTACAGCTGTGTCTGGTCAGGTGTATCGTCCTTGGCCTATATAAGGCACTTCCTGTCCATGTACCTTGCCAGATTATTGTGGTTCCTGTTCCCTTCAATAAAGCTTGTTCCTGTTTCACCTACAAGATGCTGAATTGGATCATTGCTGACCTAGGCTGCTGGTCTCCAAAACCTTGTGATTCCTATATCATTACAATGTTATCTGTCCCTAGTGGTCAGATAATGTAACATGCTAGTGGAAAGTCCAGGTCAGGCCCTGGGTTAGGAAATGTGTCTCCAGAAGCCAGAAGGAGAGAGAAGGAAGGGAGATACAAATGGGACTCACGGAAGGGTTTCTGCTTATAAGCTTGACATGGGGGAGGAGAAAGTGGGTGAAGGAAGGAGTGAAGCTCAAGGGAGCATACAATAAGAGATGAGAGCATGGAAGGTGAGATGGTTATTAAGGAAGATTTGAACAAAAGGAGGATCGGGGGGGGGGGAGGTTACAGATTCAACAATAGTATTAAATAGGTCAAGAAAGTAACAATGTCACCAAAAATAATAACAGTTGAATGCAAAATATTATTAATAAAAGTACAGATGGTAGAAGTAAATTTAGCTCCTTCAAGTGTCTTCAATATACCTTAGAAGTTGGACTGGTGTGTAGTTATGTTGGATCTGTGCAGGGCAGGGTTAATGTCTGCTGAGAGAGGAACAAACTTTTAGTACACAGGATGTTATTAGAGTGTGATAGGGAGAAGTTAAAGGAAGATTTGAACAAAATGAGAATGGGGGGGGGGGTTACAGATACAACTATAATATTAAATAGGTCAAGAAAGTAACAATGTACCCAAAAATAATAACAGTTGAATGCAAAATAGTATTAATAAAAGTACAAATGGCAGAAGTAAATTTAGCTCCTTCAAGTGTTTTCAATATACCTTAGAAGTGGGACTGATGTGCAGTTATGTTGGATCTGTGCAGGGCATTATTGTCTGCTTAGAAGTAGGACTGGTGTGTAGTTATGTTGGATCTTTGCAGGGCAGGATTAATGTCTGCTGAGAGATGAAAACACTTTTAGTACACAGGATGTTATTAGAGTGTGATAGGGATGAGTTAAAGAAAGATATGAACAAAAGGAGGATGAGGGGGGGGGGTTACAGATACAACTATAGTATTAAATAGGTCAAGGAAGTAACAATGTACCCAAAAATAATAACATTTGAATGCAAAATATTATTAAGAAAAGTACAGATGGCAGAAGTAAATTTAGCTCCTTCAACTGTCTTCAATGTACCTTAGAAGTGGGACTGATGTGCAGTTATGTTGATGTTGGATCTGTGCAGGGCAGTATTAATGTCTGCTTAGAAGTGGGACTGGTGTGTAGTTATGTTGGATCTGTGCAGG
Organism: Discoglossus pictus; assembly: GCA_027410445.1. Taxonomy (NCBI): domain Eukaryota; kingdom Metazoa; phylum Chordata; class Amphibia; order Anura; family Alytidae; genus Discoglossus; species Discoglossus pictus. The sequence goes on from CM050166.1 coordinate 250,318,487, forward strand.
GTGGGATTCATATCTTCTTAGAAGTGGGACTGGTGTGTAGTTATGTTGTATCTGTGCAGGGCAGGCTTAATGTCTTAGCAGTGGGACTGGTGTGTAGTTATGTTGGATCTGTGCAGGGCAGGATTAATGTCTTCTTAGAAGTGGGACTGGTGTGTAGTATAATATATTGTTAGGAGCTTATTTATTGGGTAAGAGTAAAAGTAATCTTCAGAAGTAGAAAATGCAGTTTATTAAGATATAGTAAGATATGTAAAAGACTACACTAAAAGATCCTGTAGAATACAGGGAGTGCAGAATTATTAGGCAAGTTGTATTTTTGAGGATTAATTTTATTATTGAACAACAACCATGTTCTCAATGAACCCAAAAAACTCATTAATATCAAAGCTGAATATTTTTGGAAGTAGTTTTTAGTTTGTTTTTAGTTTTAGCTATTTTAGGGGGATATCTGTGTGTGCAGGTGACTATTACTGTGCATAATTATTAGGCAACTTAACAAAAAACAAATATATACCCATTTCAATTATTTATTTTTACCAGTGAAACCAATATAACATCTCAACATTCACAAATATACATTTCTGACATTCAAAAACAAAACAAAAACAAATCGGTGACCAATATAGCCACCTTTCTTTGCAAGGAGACTCAAAAGCCTGCCATTCATGGATTCTGTCAGTGTTTTGATCTGTTCACCATCAACATTGCGTGCAGCAGCAACCACAGCCTCCCAGACACTGTTCAGAGAGGTGTACTGTTTTCCCTCCTTGTAAATCTCACATTTGATGATGGACCACAGGTTCTCAATGGGGTTCAGATCAGGTGAACAAGGAGGCCATGTCATTAGATTTTCTTCTTTCATACCCTTTCTTGCCAGCCACGCTGTGGAGTACTTGGACGCGTGTGATGGAGCATTGACCTGCATGAAAGTCATGTTTTTCTTGAAGGATGCAGACTTCTTCCTGTACCACTGCTTGAAGAAGGTGTCTTCCAGGAACTGGCAGTAGGACTGGGAGTTGAGCTTGACTCCATCCTCAACCCGAAAAGGCCCCACAAGCTCATCTTTGATGATACCAGCCCAAACCAGTACTCCACCTCCACCTTGCTGGCGTCTGAGTCGGACTGGAGCTCTCTGCCCTTTACCAATCCAGCCACGGGCCCATCCATCTGGCCCATCAAGACTCACTCTCATTTCATCAGTCCATAAAACCTTAGAAAAATCAGTCTTGAGATATTTCTTGGCCCAGTCTTGACATTTCAGCTTGTGTGTCTTGTTCAGTGGTGGTCGTCTTTCAGCCTTTCTTACCTTGGCCATGTCTCTGAGTATTGCACACCTTGTGCTTTTGGGCACTCCAGTGATGTTGCAGCTCTGAAATATGGCCAAACTGGTGGCAAGTGGCATCGTGGCAGCTGCACGCTTGACTTTTCTCAGTTCATGGGCAGTTATTTTGCGCCTTGGTTTTTCCACACGCTTCTTGCGACCCTGTTGACTATTTTTAATGAAACGCTTGATTGTTCGATGATCACGCTTCAGAAGCTTTTCAATTTTAAGAGTGCTGCATCCCTCTGCAAGATATCTCACTATTTTTGACTTTTCTGAGCCTGTCAAGTCCTTCTTTTGACCCATTTTGCCAAAGGAAAGGAAGTTGCCTAATAATTATGCACACCTGATATAGGGTGTTGATGTCATTAGACCACACCCCTTCTCATTACAGAGATGCACATCACCTAATATGCTTAATTGGTAGTAGGCTTTCGAGCCTATACAGCTTGGAGTAAGACAACATGCATAAAGAGGATGATGTGGTCAAAATACTCATTTGCCTAATAATTCTGCACTCCCTGTATAGAGTGCAGCATAATTATAGTGTTCCCTTAAAGGAACACTGCCTTTTTTACTATTTAAGTAATGAACAAAGTCATAATAATAGAATAAAAATCTTAATTTTAGCAGATTCTGTAGTGCAAGGAAACTGCCATGACAGTAATATTTCTGGTTCACTGCATGAGGGAGCAGAAGAGAACAAGTAGGAAATGGTGCTATAGATACTAAATGCAAATCTAAGCAATAAATAAAGCAACAAATTCAGCCACCTCCTATGCTGACCAAAATAATGATAATAATTAAATTAGATGAATTGCCCGTAATCACTAAGAAAAAGTGCTAAAACAAAAATTGCTACAGGACCTTTATAATTAAAAACATATGCATAATAAATGTAAAACAGCATTTATTAAAATTGCTATATATGTTAATTACTAGCTACTTGCGCATCAAAAATTATGGCATGATAGAGTGCTATACATTATTTCTCCTGTCTATTTATGTGCTGTAACTATACATGTAACATCCTTTATTTATTTATTTTTTTTGATTATTGAAGTTTCATGGCATAATTGCTTGAATTAATAAAATGTAATTATATTTTCTTAAAAGCTGTTAGTATTGATTTATTTCACCAGTAATAATGACCCGAATGTTCATATGAAGGTACCTTCTTGTATTTTTATGTGTAATATATGTAACAAGCATAAGATTGTGAAATGGTAATGTATTACACGTGGAATAACTAATTGAAGCTATAAACTATCAACTCTTGTTTATGACAGTGCATTTGTTTTTGTTCTATTAAAAAAATATGAAACACAATTTATTTTTCAAACAAAATACTTTTAATCATTAATAATACAGATAGCTAGATAATATCATGGCAATCTTGCAAAATACCTCAAATAACTGTAAGTTTTGTTCCACAAATAGTTTTTTATTACATTAAATTTCTTCTTAACATAGGTCAGTAAATTTCTTCTAACAATGTCACCAAATTGGAATAAGTATTGGACCTTTTGTTAGAAGTCAATATTTTTGTACACATTGAATAAGTCATTCAATTGCTAATGGAAGAACTATTTTTTATTACATGCTATTTATGTTTGTTCTGTAAAACAATGCAAAGCTCATTTTGTTTTCAAAAAAGGAGCATTTTAATTCATGATAATGAAGATTAATATCATAACAGTGTTAATAATTTGCCACAATTAATGGAATTTTATTCAAAATAATAATTTTTATATTTTAATAAAATGTTATAATATTTATATTGTAAAACATTACACGTTATTTAACACATGTATAAATGTTTATATTGAATCCAGAAGAAGGCAAACAGAAACCCCCCCAGTGCAACATACCCAATCATCTCAAAGGGGGGGAAAATGAATTCCTTCCTGACCCTAGATACTGGCAATCAGATTACTCCCTGGATCAATGCTCTCTATGTAATTATAGAGTAAAAGGGCTAAACCGCAAAATACATACAATAAAAGCCAAAACTAAATATAATGCAAGTAATAATTCGATTTAATAAAACCCATAAAACCCATGAAACAAACTTGAATTAGATACAATAAAATTTGTAAGTACATACAATGACAATGCTGACTATATGCAATGAAACCACTAAGTATAATATTTTCTAAATACATCATAATTAACAACAGTGCAAAGTCTTATTTTTGTGGAGTGTTTTGTCATGTTTTTTGAAGGCCTGTTGTATGGTTAGTTTTATATTGTTACGTTATTAGTGGTTCTTCAAAAAAAAGCCCAACAGATGAAAAATGTTGTCTTTGGGATGTAACCACTGTTCTGTCTGTTGAGTGTTTTCTTGAAATAGTGGTTTGTGTAAAAAGAGCCCAACAGATGTAAAACTTTGGGATGTAACCACTGTTTTTTTTTTTGTTTTTTTTTTTGTGTAAGAATTTTGAGTTTTTTGTATTTATAAATTGAGTGGAAAAATTTAATTCACTCTGTCATCAGCCAGAAAAGAATCTGCACTGTAATAATTTTTTTGTGTGCCATCTATTAATTTCAAGATTTCTTTATTCAGATCCAAAGCATCTTTATTTTTGGAAGTTAATATAACTTTCTGTGCAAGCTAAAAAAAATGTTCTGTAGTTGTTCCATTTGGGAATATAGCTGATATGAGTGAAACTTTGCAAATAATTTAGCTAGGATTTCGACAGTATCATCAGGTAAATTAGTTATTACTTTGTTTTTTCCTTCTTGAATTTTAATTAGCCAATCATTGATTTTATTTTGGCCTTCAGATCTTTTTTTTCTAATTTAAGGTGTGTAAATCCTTTCCATAGTGTACTTGACTTTATACATGTTTTCACAATTTCTGTGTGATTTCTATGGACAACCATAGGTAATAGTGATGTCGCGAACATAAAATTTTCGTTTCGCGAACCGCCGCAAATGTTCGCAATCCGGCGAACCCGGCAAAATGCCATAGACTGCAATGGGCAGGCAAATTTTAAAACCAACAGGGACTCTTTCTGGCCACAATAGTGATGGGAAAGTTGTTTCAACGGGACTAACACCTGGACTGTGGGATGCCGGAGGGGAATCCATGGCAAAACTCCCACGGAAAATTACATAGTTGATGCAGAGTCTGGTTTTAAGCCATAAAGGGCATAAATTACCTAACATTCCTAAATTGTTTGGAATAACATGCTTTAAAACATCAGGAATGATGTTGTATCAATCAGGTAGTTTAAGGGTTAGGCCCGCTTCACAGTGACAGACCAAACTCCCCGTTTAACCCACAGCAAACAACCGCAAACAGTCCATTTGCACAACCGCAAACTCCCCATTTGCACAAGGTTGGATACCAAGCTATCCATGTCCCGTTCCTTGTCCTCACTGATGTCATTGAAGGTCTCTTCCTCCACCCAGCAACCAAGGGTCTCCGAAAGGTGACAACAAGCCCCCTGGGACGCCTGCTGTGTTTTGTCTTCCACCTCCTCAAAGCCACCTTCCTCCACTGACTCCTCTTCTTCAGACTCCTCTCACTGCGTTGCCTCTCTCTGCATTATTATAAGGTGTGTTAAGTAGTACTACTCTTATCAGTTTAATACCTGTTACAGCACCTATCAGGGGGCGTGTATAAGGCCTGAATTTTTGGAACCGGGAGATGGAAAAAGATACTTGGTTGGTCGTATCACTTTAAATTTGGGGCACGGCACGTGCAATCAAAGGTGCCACCATATAGGAGTGGCGTGTTTGTAAGTACTACTCTTATCAGTTTAATACCTGTTACAGCACCTATCAGGGGGCGTGTATAAGGCCTGGATTTTTAGAACCGGGAGATGGAAAAAGATGCTTGGTTGGTCGTATCACTTCAATTTTGGGGCACGTCACGTGCAATCAAAGGTGCCACCATATAGGAGTGGCGTGTTTGTAAGTACTACTCTTATCAGTTTAATACCTTTTACAGCACCTATCAGGTGGCGTGTATAAGGCCTGGATTTTTAGAACCGGGAGATGGAAAAAGATGCTTGGTTGGTCATATCACTTCAATTTTGGGGCATGGCGCATGCAATCAAAGGTGCCACCAGATAGGAGTGGCGTGTTTGTAAGTACTACTCTTATCAGTTTAATACTTGTTACGTCACCTATCAGGGGGCGTGTATAAGGCCTGGATTTTTAGAACCGGGAGATGGAAAAAGATGCTTGGTTGGTCATATCACTTCAATTTGGGGGCATGGCGCATGCAATCAAAGGTGCCACCAGATAGGAGTGGCGTGTTTGTAAGTACTACTCTTATCAGTTTAATACCTGTTACATCACGAATCAGGGCACGTGTATAAGGCCTGGATTTTTGGGACCGGTAGATGCAAAAAGATGCTTGGTTGGTCGTATCACTTCAAATTTGGGGCACTTTGTGACATTAGCTTCTTACGCTCAAACATGTCCTTTACAGGCACCTTGCTATGGGCAGATGAACAGGAACTGCTCAAGGTGAGAGACGGAGTGGCGGATGGTTGAGAGGGGGCAAGGAGGACAGCAGTGGTTGATGTGGCTGATGATGCTGGACCAGGAGGAGGATGGCGGCTTTGAGTTTGTGTGCTGCTTGTACTCATGTGTTGGTCTGGAGTCACCCAAACATTAGGTCTCAACCTGTAGAGGATAAGGGAACCAGGTTACTCTAGACCTCATTCATCATTACAGGTTTTGACAGATTGGTACTATGCGTGCAAGCTACTATGACAACAGATATGAGTGGCAATGTGCACTTGCAGAAGTTGGCAGAGTAGACGCTGTAGGTCTGACACTCACGCTTGTAGACAACTAACTGCTATGCAATCTATAACAGTAGAAAAAAAAAATTGTTTTAAATGTACACTACTGTTACACCAGATATGAGTGGTGTGTTAAGTAGTACTACTCCTATCAGTTTAATCCCTGTTATGTGCCTTTTTGGGGGGTTTGGTTGTTGAAGCCACAGTGCAGCACCAGAGGCCAGAAAAATTAGGCATGTACACATCCCTGAAAAATTAGGTATTGTTGATCTTGCAGCAAGCAGAGAAGAAGGTAGGCCTGATTCAACACCCCAGCCCGCATACCCACACTCAGAGATTGAGGGGGGGACCTGAGAAGGCCACGGGCCGGAGATATAAAGGGGGCCATCCCAAATAAGCACACAAGCAAGGACAAAAGTAGTGAAGGGGACATAGAGGCCCATGGACTGACGGTCGCCATCTTGGCAGGAAAAGGGCCCAGCAATTAAGCCAAACTGACCCAGCACAGGCAGCTACTTGAGTCAAACGCTGTACAATTACACCTTAATAAAGCTGAAATATGCAGCAGCAGGGATTCTAAACGGCCACAAGGGGATAAGGAGGCTAACAGCCCCCACAGTCTCTGCACCACTCTTTTTAACAGATAACCCAAGGGGCTAAACAGGGACCTTGCCCACATAAAAAACAGAATTTTATTGGAGGAATTATTAGTGTCTTTACCCCCCAAGAGAGGACATAATATAAGGTATCTTTAGGCTACTTGATGGCCAAACCTCCTTTAGCCCCAATGCTATCCAAGAAACATTTCAAAACTTCTATCAGACCATATATTCATCCCAATCCCGCTGCAGCGGTTCTGACATAGAGTCCTTCCTACTACAGCAAGAAGTCCACAAAATATCTGTACCTCAATTCGACAGCTTGAACCTAGACATATCCCGAGAGGAAGGTAAATCTACAATCCAAGATCTTAAATTTGACAAGTCCCCAGGGCCAGACGGTTTTACTTATCTGTACTATAAGAAATTTGAGCCCTTGCTTACCCCCGCACCTAACATCTTTGTTTAACGCTATACTAAATGGAGAACCTTTGCCCACTTAATTGAATCAGGACGATCTCATAGTCTTTCCAAAAGAGGGAAGGGACCCTTTAGAGGTTAAAAATTATCGCCCCATACCCCTGATAAATGTGGATGTCAAGATCCTAGCTAAAATTATGGCCAAACGAATATCTAACTTTTTAATGGACTAAATACACAAGGACCAAACAGGGTTCATTCCTTTCAGAGAGGCAGGAGATAATGTTAGGAGGGTTCTGAACGCCCAGTTCTTGGCTCAACACTATAACAACCCAGTTTGCCCTCTAGCCCTAGACATAGAGAAGGCTTTTGATACGGTGGAATGGCCATATATGTACAAAATGCTAGATAAGTTTGGATTTGAGGGACGCTTTCTCAATCTGCTCAGAAGGTACTGTGACTCACCAGTAGCTAACTTAAAGATACCAGGGGACCATAAGGCCAAAATCCAAGTACAGAGAGGGACCAGGCAGGGATGCCCACTCTCCCCACTGCTCTTTGCTCTTGCCATTGAACCCCTAGCGCAGGCAATCAGAATCAACCATGCCATCCAGGGGGTTCAAGTAGGACACCATCAGTTTAAGTGTTCACTTTTTGCGGACGATATGCTTTGCACCCTGACCAAGCCCCTTCTCTCTATACCAGCACTCATGTCCACTATAAAAGACTTCAGCTAAATCTCGGGCCTCCAATCCTTGCAAAAGGAAATTTCTCTTTCAATGGAATCCTGCTTACTGGGGATACACATAAAAAAATGTATCTCAATCCTAGAACAAGCTATTCCAATTAATGGCTTTAGCATTCAAAATACACATACTACCCGGGCCCGGATGGATTTACAAATCTCTATTACCAAACTTTTATAGACTTGTTATTACCCCACTTAACCACACTTTTCAATCAAATTTTAGAAGGCTCTCCCATGCCACAAGAACTAAACCATGCAAATATGATATGTTTCCCGAAAGAACGACGAGACCCATTAGAACTTAAAAATTACTGCCCCATATCACTCCTAAACGGGGATATAAAAATTTGGGCCAAATTTATGGCAAACAGGATTTCGCGATTTCTCCCCTCCATATTCCATAAAGACCAAACAGGGTTTATCCCCCATAGACAAACGGGGGACAATATCAGAGGGACACAAAATTTAATCTCATGGTCATCCCAACATCAAATACCCACATGCCTTTTGGCGTTAGATATAGAAAAGGCCTTTGATACGTTGGAATGGCCTTATTTAAAAGCAGTATTACAGAAATTTGGGTTTGCAGGCAAATTTATGAACTTGATTGATACATACTACAAATCCCCGTCAGCCAGATTAAAACTCCCGGGAGGTCGCTTACAACACATAAAGATTCAAAGGGGAAAAAACACATTTTTAGATTTATTTGGAATCATAAAGCCCCGAAGATCTCAAAAAATAATATGTATAGACCAAAAGGGAAAGGGGGCCTATCGTGCCCGAATCTCAAACTGTATTACAAGGCAGCGCAGCTGGCTTTCATTTCTCTGGCGCATTCTCCCACACATCAGCCGCTCTGGGTATTTATGGAAAATGTAAGCATGTCACCTTATACATGGGATACAGTAATATGGATTCCAGGCCTGTATACTTTTTTGAGAAACTTGAAAAACCCGTTGATTAAGCACTCATTTAAAATATGGACGGAGATGAACTGGACACAAAAACTGGACACTCGGATATCATATCTTACCCCTATCGTACCCAATCCCCACTTTAAGATACATCTTCCGGAAAGCTCTCTCATTTGGTGGAAGTCTCAGAACCTACTAAGGGTTGGTCCATGGTGGCATGACGACAAAATAATGACCTTTGAGCGGGTGAGAGATAGATACAATTTACGCCTGGCTGAACACTATAATTTTTGCAGGATACATCATTTTATATATAAGATAAGTGGTAGGGGAACCCCCCAAACAAACACCTGGCTACTCAAAAAATTTAGGGATTCCCCCTTTAGCCTGGTATTATTAGCCTCATGTATGAGCTATTTAATACAAACTCATGGGCAAACAAACCAGACTATACGAAAGCCTGGGAGAGGGATTTGGGCACCGAGTTGGCAGACAGCACATGGGATAAAAGTTGGCGAGGCTTAAGTAGGGGATCTTTAAATTATAGTCTGCTTGACACTTCAATAAAGGCCCTACACAGGACATATATTACTCCTTTTAAGCTAAATAAATGGGATCCAAAATGGAGCAGCTCATGTTTTAGGAACAGTGGTAATGAGGCTACATTTATTCATGTCTGGTGGGAGTGTTCGGCAGTCATAAGACTATGGGAAGAAACATGCTTACTAGCTTCTGAAATGTTTAAGATTCAGATTTCTGCTAATATAGAAAACTGCATGCTGGGTGTTCCGCATGTCTGTCTCTCGCCCGCTCAAAATAGGCTATTAAAGTTCATCATGTTGGCCACAAAGAACCATACAGCCAGACAATGGAAATCGGATACCCTACACTTTCAGGTAGTTAAAAATAAATTAAACTTTATCCTTATAAATGAACACCTTACCCATTTAGTAGACAACTCCATGAATACATTTTGAGATATTTGGTCTCTGTGGCTGCAATTAAGGGATAGCATATCATCTGGAGACAATTAAAGAAATTTAGGTCCGGAATAGGGGCTCCCCTAAATGGGAGAGGATATTCTCAAGAGAACGGGATGGATGGAGGTGTGTGTGGATCCTTAGAGGGGCGGAGGACCGAGGTAAGTGCTATATTTTACATCATATTTATGTAAAAAAAGAGGATGTTTGTGGACCTTTCCCTTTCCCAACATGTTAAATGTTAAAATTAGCTATTTTTTTTCCAATTATAGTCGGATTAAAGACTTAAAGGGAATCAACTTAAAACAAACTGAATTAAAGCTATATTAATAACTGAAAAGTAAAAAAATATATATTTTTAGGCTACAGGTACAACCAAATCCAGATAACATACTAGCCCTGGATATGGTATAAGCTCTAAGATTATGGAATGGAAAGGGGTAAACTGAGTATTAATAGAGATAAGGTAACTCAGTGATGTATTAACATGTATGGATATATATGTAACATGGTAATGGTTGTTTGAATATGATATATTACCTGACCTAATAAAATACTTTTTGAAAGAAAAAATACACATAGCTAGTAGTTGGAAAACCCCAAATTAAAACTTTCAGGAATTAATAAAAAAAAAAAAAACTATTTACTGCTCAACGAGAGATTAAACCATGTAGTATTGGATAGAATCACCCAGTTCCAGACAATTTGGGATCCCTGGATACCATCCCCATTTAGTGCCCCCCATAATATAATAAAACATTTGTTAATGGTTGAAGCGACTCGGGGGAAGGACCGGAGTGGGGGAGCCCTGGAGGAGACCCTTCAGAAGCAACCGGCAGCAAAATCATCCAAGGAAAGGAGAGGTCGCCTACTGAAGCCTGCCCTAGGGTAACCCAAGGGAGATTGAGCAGGTTAGATATTGTAAATAATAAGCTACTGCTGGAGTAATGATAGATAATAGGTCTTTGGTGTGAACTGCTGATATACTCTTTATTATTGTCTGTTTTACCATGTCTTAGGTTTCTCTTAAAAATTGCAATCACAGTAAAAAAAAAGAAGATTTATTAACCAAAAAAGTAAAAATAAGAAGGCCTAGCCAGCTAATTTTAACAAAATGTATTCATTGTAAATATGTATTTTTGCACAACTGTTGTGTTATGCAAGACTGTTCAATATGCTTTCTTTTTCATTACATGCCGTACGCCTTCTGACATAAAAATTTAAACTCAAAAATTAGGTATTGCTGCAGCCGCTGCTGTTGCAGCAGCCAGAAAAATTGACCTTTGTTCCCCAGGCAGAAAGTTCCATAAAACATTGCGTCTTCTTGAACCCTAGTTGGTGGCGGATAAGTCACGCAAGTCATCCGGCATTCACAGATAACATACAGCAGCGTGTGGACCATTTTTAGCTGAAGGCAGCTCATCTCATCAGGCCTTTTTCAGTCGAATGTATCGCCCAGTGTCAGTCCCTTCGGGATCCATCCCTCATTAATCTTTATAAAGGTGAGGCAATCTAGACTTTTTTGCCCTAGGCGACTTCTCTTCTCGGTGACAAAACCTCCTGCTGCACTGAAGGTCCTTTCTGACAGGACACTTGAAGCGGGGCAGGCCAGAAGTTCAATTGCAAATTGGGATAGCTCTGGCCACAGGTCTAGCCTGCATACCCAGTAGTCAAGGGGTTCAACGCTCCTCAGAGTGTCGATATCTGCAGTTAAGGCGAGGTAGTCTGCTACCTGTCGGTCAAGTCATTCTCTGAGGGTGGATCCCGAAGGGCTGTTGCGATGCGTAGGACTGAAAAAGGTCCGCATGTCCTCCATCAACAACACGTCTTTTAAACGTCCTGTCCTTGCTGGCGTGGTCGTGGGAGGAGGATTACTTTCACCTCTTGCCCTGTAATATTGACCTTGTGCTGTGACATCACCCTTATATGCTGTGTAAAGCATACTTGTTAATTTGTTTTGGACCTGCTGCATCCTTTCTGACTTGCGGTAATTTGGTAACATTTCAGGCACTTTCTGCTTATACCGGGGGTCTAGTAGCGTGCACACCCAGTACAGGTCGTTCCCTTCAGCCTTTTTATACAAGGGTCCTGCGACAGGCACGACAGCATTAAAAGACCCCATTTGACAAGGTTGGATGCCGAGCTACCCATGTCCCATTCCTCATCCTCGGTGATCTCGCTGAAGATATGTTCTTCCCCCCAGCCACGTACAACACCACGGGTACGAGATAGGTGACAACGAGCACCCTGGGTTGCCTGTTGTGATTGGTCTTCCTCCTCCCCCTCAAAGCTACATTCCTCCTCTGACTCCTCTTCCTCACAATCCTCTTCCAGCGTTGCCGCAGGTCCAGCAAGTGATGCTGATAAGGCTGTCTCTGGTGGTGATGGTGACCACAACTCTTCCTCTTCCTCGTCACGCTCATCTATGGCCTGATCCAGTACTCTTCGCAGGGCACGCTCCAGGAAGAAAACAAATGGTATGATGTCGCTGATGGTGCCTTCGGTGGAACTGACAAGGTTTGTCAACTCCTCAAAAGGACGCATGAGCCTACAGGCATTGCGCATGAGCATCCAGTAACGTTGCAAAAAAATCCCCAGCTCCGCAGAGGCTGTCCTAGCACCCCGGTCATACAAATACTTGTTAATGGCTTTTTCTTGTTGGAGCAGGCGGTCGAACATTAGGAGTGTTGAATTCCAATGTGTGGGGCTGTCACAAATCAAGCGCCTCACTGGCATGTTGTTTCGATGCTGGATATCTGAAAAGTGCGCCATGGCCGTGTAGGAATGCCTGAAATGGCCACACACCTTTCTGGCCTGCTTCAGGACAACCTGTAAGCCTGGATACTTATGGACAAAGCTTTGTACGATCAGATTACACACATGTGCCATGCACGGCACATGCGTCAACTTGCCCAAATTCAATGCCGCTAACAAATTTCTTCGTTGTCACAAACCACTTTGCCAATCTCCAGTTGGTGCGGCCATTGATCCACCTGTGCGTTCAGGATGGACAGGAGTGCTGGCCCGGTGTGACTCTCTGCTTTCAGGCAAGTCAACCCCAAGACGGCATGACACTGCCATATGCGGTATGTGGAATAGTATCTGGGGAGCTGGGGGGGTGCCGTTTATGTGGAGCAAGACGCAGCAGAAGAGGACTCAGCTGAGGAGGTTATGGAAGAGGATGGAGGAGGAGGAGTAGAGGAGGTGGCAGCAGGCCTGCCTGCAAGTTGTGGCGGTGTCACCAACTACTCTGCAGAGCCACTCATTCCATGATTTGCAGGCATCATCAGGTTTACTCAATGCGCAGTGTAGGTGATATACCTGCCCTGACCATGCTTTGCAGACCAGGTATCAGTGGTCAGATGGAACCTTGCCCCAACACTGTGTGCCAGAGATGCCATTACTTCCTTTTGCACAATCGAGTACAGGTTGGGGATTGCCTTTTGGGCAAAGAAATTTTGGCCTGGATACCTTCCACTGCGGTGTCCCAATCGCTAAAAAATTTTTGAACGCCTCAGACTCCACCAGCTTGTATGGTAAAAGCTGGCGGGCTAAGAGTTCAGACAAGCCAGCTGTCAGACGCCGGGCAAGGGGGTGACTTTGTAGCATTGGCTTCTTACGCTCAAACATGCCCTTGACAGACACCTGGCTGTGGGGAGATGAGCAGGAACAGCAAGAGGCGAGAGATGGAGTGGCGGATGGTTGAGAGGGGGCAAGGAGGACAGCAGTGGTTGACGTGGATGAAGATGCTGGACCAGGAGGAGGATGGCGGGTTTGAGTTTGTGTGCTGCTTGTACTCATGTGTTGATCCCATTGGCGTTTGTGATGTGACATCATGTGCCTTCGCAATGCAGTTGTACCTAAGTGGGTGTTGGACTTCCCACGACTCAGTTTCTTTTGGCACAGGTTGCAAATGGCATCGCTGCTGTCAGAGACAGACACACAAAAAAAAATGCCACACTGCTGAGCTCCGCGGTGACTGCATTCTGGTGGTGACAACAGCATGCGTTGATTGGCGTGCTGTCTGGCTGACCCCGGGTGCTGAAGCATGCTGTCTGACTGTGCCACTAGCTCGTTACGATGACCTCCCCCTGCTTCCAACTCGTCTCCTCCTCCTCTCTTTCTCTCCATCTGAACTTTCCCCCTGTTCTTCTTTTCTTATAGCGGGCACCCACGTGACATCCACGGACGCATCGTCATCATCATCACCCGCCTCACTTGTATCTGACAACTGAACAAAGGAAACAGCAGCGGGTACATCATCATCATCACATCGTATGTACATGTGTGTACTGCTGCCTGACTGAGACATATCCCTGTTATCTACATCCTCTGGCAATAATGGTTACGCATCACTCATTTCTTCAAACTGATGTGTAAATAACTCTTCTGACTGATCAATTGAATCGGCTGTGGTACTAGTGTTGGTGGTGGCGGCAGGCTGGCGAGTGGTAACTTAAGAGGTGCGAGAAGCTAAGCTGGAGGAGAATGGTGCATCAATGTTCCAAGCGGAAGCTGTAGAAGATCGGGTGTCCTGTGTTAGCCAGTCAACTACGTCCTCTGAACTTTTCAAGTTCAGGGTAACTGGCCTCTGAACACTGGGCATTATTGTAGGGCCAAAGGGAATCACAGCACCACGACCACGACGGCCCCTGCGCTGTGTCCTGCCTCTGCCTGTCATTTTTTTTCCGATTAGTGCTACTATGCGTGCAAACTACTGTGACAACAGATATGAGTGGCACTGTGCACTTGCAGAAGTTGGCAGAGTAGACGCTGTAGGCCTGACAAAGACACTTGCAGACAAGTAACTGCTATTCAGTGTATTACAGTCAAAATTGTATTCTTTGTTTAAATGTGCACTACTAACTGTTACACCAGATATGAGTGGTGGCACTGACTGGGAAAGTGGGCACAGTATACGATGTGAGCCTAAGACACACACGCTGGCAGGCAGGCAAATGAAATTAGATTACACAGAAAAAAAGTGTTGTTTTTTTTAAAAGTAGAGTGCTGGTACACCACTAGATTGGATTGGTTGAACTTGGCACAGTGTATTTTGACATTATGAAAAACATGATCTGTAAACTAAATAAAAATCATTTTAGGAGGTTAAGAGAAAAAGAAACCGAATGGGGGGATAACGAGCAGAGCACACCATCTACAGCCCGCTGGGAGACAAACTCATCCATTCCCCCAGTGGACAAAGCCAGGTGGTACTCTGCCCGGATACGGGAGCGCACCCGGAACAGGGCCTCAGGTGACAAGGGAACCCCCCCTATCAAACACTGCTTCCTGGACTTATATATAGCCAATTTGGCTAATGCCAGGAGCAGGTTGACGAGGAGGTCCCTGGCCTTTTTGCCCCTGGACACTGGGTGCCCAAAAATAAAAATGTGAGGGGAGAAATGCAGCCAGAACTGCAGGAGGAGGCCCCTCAAGAGTGACAAGAGGGGCTGCAGTCTGGCGCAACTAAAATAAATATGATACACGGACTCTCCCTTGCCACAGAATGGACAAGTGGAGGTAGAGTCCGTGAATTTAGCTAAGTACTCTCCCGTGCTCAGTGCACCATGGAGCACTCTCCAACTCAAGTCCCCGGTGTGTCGTGGAACTAAATCAGAATAAAGTTCCCTCCACCGGGGCCTCTTGCCCTCGTCAGCTGGTAGGACCCGCCTCCAGATGGTATCGGGATGGGTCACGAGGGCAAGGAAGTGCACTGTATGGAGCACGAGAGAACATAAGCTCTTCCTCGGCATGCCGCGAAAGCATGACGAGGGTATGTCCCTCAACTTTGAGAGGTTGGGGACAGGAGGAGCCTGAGGGGAAACACGGGGCTTGTGTCCAATGCAAACAGCCGGAGCAGGGGTGTTGAAAGGTGCATGTGGCACTCCGGCCTGCAAAGCCTCGCGAAGGAAGGTGCGCGAGTCGGGGGAGATGGCATCCCTAATCTCCTGGAGCAAGCGCCCTGAGACTTTGGGCATCACATATCCCAAACGGAGCGCAAGCTCCTGGGGTGACACCCAATCAGAACGCCCGTATTCCAGGAGATCCCCAACTCGGGTCATCCGTGCATGACTAAGGCGGCGGATGATACAGGGGGACTGTAACATTGGAGCCCCCACTGCTGGATTAAATAGCAGGGGCTCCGTGAATATTTCATCCCCCAAAGGCACGCCCTTCCTGGTCACAGAGACCATGCTCCAGGCCTTGAGGGTTTCCTGGTAGTATGACGGCAACACAGAGAGGTCTCTCCCAAACCCCTCGGGCCCGATCAGAAATAATTGCCGGTCATACCCCAGGTTGCGCAACTGGCGATAAAAGCTGGATGCCAGTGCGCACCACTGCAGAGAGGGATCTGCATATAGGTATCTCTGCAGGTACTGAAGGCGGAAGGTGGACAACTGGGAGCACACACAAACTACTCCCTGTCCACCCTCCACCAAAGGCAGACTTGCCACCCCCTGCAGAGACCCAATGCCTTCCCATCCAGAGGAAATCTAACAAATTCCTCTGGATATTGGTCACAAACTCGGGGGTCGGACTCAGACAAATCAGCCGGTGCCAGATCTGAGAAGCAACCAGCTGATTCACCACTAGAGTCCGCCCCCTAAGGGAAAGCATTTTTGCTAGACCCCTCCATCGTCCCAGACGAGAGAGGACACTGCCCTCTAACTCCCTCCAGTTGTCTGGGACGGAAGCGTCCGCAGCGGACAGGTAGACCCCCAGATATTTAATGACATCTGCCTCCCACGTGATGTCACGAAACGTGGGAGGCAAAGAGTCTACCTGTAAATTACCCTCTAAAAGGCCTATGCATTTGGACCAGTTGATCTGAGCGGAGGAGGCAGCTGAATATACCTCCTGGCACTGTTTTGCCAGCTCAAGATCAACTGGATCCTGGGCCATGAGGAGCACATCGTCAGCATAAGCTGAAAGGACAATCCGCATGTCTGGATCTTTTAGCACCAGCCCTGTGAGCCTTTTCCTCAGTAGGCAAAGGAAAGGCTTGATGGCCAGTGCATATAACTGTCCAGACAAGGGACATCCTTGACGCACCCCCTCGTCCAAATACCAAAGGTGCTGTTAGGGACCAATTGATTTTAAGTAAACACTCTGCAGAGGCGTACAGCGTTCTTATAAAGCCCACAAACTGTGGGCCAAAGCCATACGCTTGCAGAGTGGCTATGAGGTAACCATGGTCCACCCTGTCAAACGCCTTCTCTTGATCTAAAGAGAGAAAGGCGAGTGACAGACCAGTCCTGCGAGAATAATGCAATAGATCCCGGACCAGAAAGATACTATCAAAGATAGTCCGGCCCGGGGATCGCATAGGACTGGTCAGGGTGAACCAATTCTGCCAGCACAGACCCAAGTCTAAGCGAGATGGCTTTAGCTACAATCTTGTAGTCTGTGCTGAGCAGAGAGACCGGTCGCCAGTTCTTAATAAGCCAGAGATCCCCCTTTTTGGGCAGCAGGGCAAGTACTGCCCTGCGACAAGACAGGGGCATCTCCCCGGTCTCCAGGGCTTCCCCAAGGACCAGAAGGAAATCAGGTCCCAGAGTCTCCCAGAAAAATTGGAAAAACTCTACAGTCAGTCCGTCCAGTCCTGGAGACTTCTCACAGGACATGGTACGGAGGGCTTCAGAGAGCTCTTCAAAAGATAGTGGTATATCAAGCCGCTCTCTTACACCCTCACTGACTGTGGGGAGCCCCTCCCATAGCACCCTCCAGGCGTCTGGAGAAATGGGATCCGGAGAGTAAAGATCTTTATAAAAGTTCCGGGCTCTATCCTGGATACTCTCCGGATCTGTAAGGGGGGCACTGTCTTCATCTAGAAGACAGGTGATGTGCCTACTGTTACCCCCCTTTTTCTCCAGTGAGTAGAAGAGGCGCGAGCCGCGGTCTAGATCTTTGAGAAAACCTAAGCGGCTGCGCATGTATGCCACCTTGGCCTGGTGTCGTTCCAGGTCACAGAGGACACCCTTCCTCTCTACATACTCGCTCTGCAGGGATTGATCCCTACAAGTGAACAGCCTCTGCTCCAGATGGAGTACCTCCCCCCGGAGTGACTCCAACTCAGCTTCGCGCTGCCCACTCGCACCCTTGGTATATTCCTGACACAGAAGTCGCAAATGAACCTTGCCCACGTCCCACCACAGTTTTAACGTGGCAAAGTCTCCCTTGCAACCCCTCCAGTCCGTCCAAAACTCCCGGATCAATGTCACGAGCCCCTGGTCCTTCAACAAAGCATTGTTGAAGTGCCAATAGGCGGCTCGTGTCGCTGTTGGCGTTAGCGCCACCGTCACAGACACACAGTTGTGGGTTGTGAACGGAGCCAGCCTAATGGCACAAGAACCGACTCGTGACATATAGTGACTAGATATATATAGTCTGTCGATCCGGAAGTGGGACACCAGACCGGCTCTCACCCTGACGTAGGTGAAACCGTCTGATGCCCCTGGGTTCTGCTCTCGCCAGATGTCCTCCAGGGAGAAGCGGGCGATGATCTCCCGCAGGGCTGACGCAGAAGGCGGGTACGGCTCTGGACTATTCCGGTCCAGAGCACTCATCTGCGTCAACCGTCTCCAAAAACTGGGACAGTCTGGCGAGCAACCTCACTCTCTCGGGCCCTCCAGCAGGGGCATATATATTAACTAGGTTAATGATGCTACCCTGCTCTCGGACCCGGAGGTGGATTAGACGGCCTGGGATAACAGCTTTCACAAGCAGCAGCTCTGGCTGAAAAGACTCTGAGAACAGGGTCACCACTCCACATGACGCCGATGTGAAGTGGCTGAAGAAGACCCTGCCTCTCCACTCCAGTTGCCACGAGGCCTCAGCCTCTGGAGTGGTGTGAGTTTCCTGCAGGAAGCTCACAGAGTACCCTCCCTGATATAAATAGGAGAGTACCTAGAACCTGCGGAAACTGTCTTGACAGCCATTGGTATTTAGCGTGCTGATGTGCAAAGCCATTACTGCGTGTCAGGAATTGTGCGTTCCTCAGACCCTTGAGA
Organism: Discoglossus pictus; assembly: GCA_027410445.1. NCBI lineage: Eukaryota > Metazoa > Chordata > Amphibia > Anura > Alytidae > Discoglossus > Discoglossus pictus. Next base: position 250,337,249 of record CM050166.1, read on the forward strand.
CTGCTGATAGGACACGCACATTTTATAGAATTTCCGGACGCGGAGATGCTCCGCAGTCCCAGAATTCTTGGCCCTAGTGCTGACCACTAGATATTGCCGGAGAGAGTGGAGAATAAACGACATATTCTTCCACCTCTCCAAGGCCAGCCGCACCTTCCTTTTCTTTTGTCCATGAAGGGTGCTCTCAAGGAATAGATCTATTTCCTTGACAGGGATAACCCACCCAGCATCTGATGTTCCTACTAGTGGGTCACCCCTGGGCTCCTCTTGGTTGAGGGCTTTTACTCCATCCTCCCCGGCTGGAGTCAGTTTCCTCAGCTTTATTCTCAGGGACCCCCTCTTAGATGATACAGAAGGAGTCCCTTTAGCACCCTTCAAGGTAAATAATGGACCCTTGGATTGCTGCTGCACCCCTGTAGCTTCAGGAGTGCATTCAGGGGTAGCTGGCTGGACAGCAGTGGCTGGCATGGCTTCCTTAATGGAAGCCTTGGAGGCTTTATATTCCTCCTCTGCCAGTTCCACCGCTGCTTGCTCAGCTTGGATGGCACCGATGTTAGGGTCAGTGGACGGCTGAGGAGGGTAGACAGGCTCTCCCATGATGTTAACAGGAAAACCTGTTTTATCACCCTCCCCCATTTCCACTTCCCCTTGTGCCACATCCCCCCTGACAGACAAATCCATGGGGTCCTGAATGGGGGTCATGACTATATTCCCCCCCTCCAGTAGTGACTCGGCCTGGGGCTCTTACAAAGCCCGAGGTAAGTCACTAGAGAGTGACACTGGAGGAGGAGACTGACTGGTGCCCTTGAAGCTCAGCACCTCAGGGACACTGACTACCCATTCAGCAGGGGCTTTGTTGGGACCCCCCTCAAAGGCCAGAGGCAGAAACTGATCTTTCTTGTCTACCCCTGCCTCACTTGGGAGACCCTCTTGCCCCTGCTTTTCCTCCAGACCCTCTTCCACATTAACCCCTATAGGGTCTGGAGAGAGAGATGTGTGGTCTGGCACCGGCTGGCTGATCTTAATAACCGGGCCAGACAATGCCACCGGATGAGGAGGAGATGTTTTGTTCCTCTTCTTGCTTTTAGAGGGAGGTGCTCCACTATAGAGCACTTCCCACTTATCAGCAACCTCCCTGTTGGTTTTATGCTTCCTCTTCCTGGGGACGTCACTCCTGGAAGAGGAGCTGCCACTAGCTGCCTCCCCTGCAGAGGGCTTATTATCCCTCTGCTTACACTGTGCCCCCACACTAACTGGTGTAATTATGGTGGGGGCAGATTGGGACTTGGGAGATGCAGATGTGACACTGGGAGGACCGGTGACATTCTTCCCCTTTTTCCCCGTGTCTGCAGTCTTGCTGGAGACCACAGACACAGATGGCTTTTTTGGGGAAGAAGGGGGTTTGGAGGCCGTGGTGGTGGCTTGAGGAACGGCCTCCTTGCCTGAGCTCTGTGGGGGGGCTATGACCCTTGAGGTCCCCGCTGTTATGGGCTCAGCGGGGATGGGTGCCGTACTGACGGAGGTGCCATTTGCTGGGGCTGGGGCATGATGCTTTACATTAGGACAATTCCTACGTGTATGCCCCAACCCCTTGCAATGATAGCACTGCACCTCCGTAGTGCTGTAAAAAATCCTGTACAGCACCCCCTCAAATGGAACCCCATTTCTGCACATTTGTACCTGCCTCTTGAAAGAGAGCACATGACGAAGTGCTCTCTCTCTGCACCCCAGGGGAATTTTAATTAATGGTGTTTTTACTTCCCCTAGGGTTAGCAGGTGGGGGCGAAGGAGGGAGTCTGGTAGGAAGGGGGGCACATTAGAGAGTGTTACTTTTGTGCCCAACCCTTCCTGGGGTTCTATTGGGACATATAATCGACCCACTGTGATGCCTCTCTGTATAAGTATGTGAGCAGCAGCCAGTGTACGGGTAAAGAAAACTGCTTTCCCGTACATTTTGCTGGCTGCTACTATAACAGAGGGACTGATGACATTAGCTGCAGCACGCAGATAGATATCAATGCTGTAGACCCCAGACATCTGACATTTAACCCCATGCTTCCTGGTGATTTGCCCCTCAGCCCCAGCGGTGGTATTACTGGGGCCAGCAGAAACCACCTGTGACCAGGTATTAGCCAACAGGGGTAAGTCTGCTGGCAGAACCACCAGGAGCTGGGGCTGCCTTATCTGCCTGGGGTCTATGCTGTGCAGTGCTGCAGCTAGGATTTTCAGGGGCCATTATTCCCCCTTTTGACCCCTGAGGCTTCTTAATGGTCTTATCCCTCATGTTTAGACCTTTTTTTTTTAGTTTATTTGTTTTATTTATTTTTATTTTTTGTTTTATGATTTTCTACTGTTTTCTTTTTTTTTAAATATAAAAGTGTGAAAAAGAAACAAAAAGACAAAACTAAGGGAGACAAAACTAAGGGAGAGAGAGAGATGATGTTTGGCAGTGTAAGGGTTAATGACCTGTTGCAAGGTGTTGCTAATTGCAACAACACAGAGAACACAGAGGCTTTTTAGCCCCTCTGTGTCAGATGTTAAAAAAGCCTTTTTAAACAAAACTTCTAATTGTTTTCCCCCCCACTGCCTACAAATATGTTACTTGTCTTCTCTCCCCCCAAAACATAAAACCCAACACCAAACAAACAAAACTTTAACAAAACCTGAAAAACTTTAAAAAAAAGTAAAAGTAAAAAAAGCTCCAGGAGTGAAGGTGACGTGCTAAGGGAGGGGTGTGGCAAAGTATCTAGGAGACAGCTCACTCTCCTGGGATAGAAAGCTGAGCCTGACTCCCAGAAAACTAAAACTTAAATTAAACTAAGAAAAATACCACAAAAACTCCCAAAAATGAACAACACCGTGCACAAAGTGCTTATAAACAGAAAGGTGTTAAAATAAAACTTGTATGTGAGGGACTAAGACCCTAAAAAGCCTTTTGTTTAGAGCTCAAGCATGCACACAACATGCTCTCTGAGAACTTGGCACAGTCCTTGTAAGCCTGACACACACACTGGCTAGCGGTCAGGCAAATGAACTTAGATTTAAGAAAATAAAATTATTGTTTTTTTAAATGTAGACTGCAGGTACACCACTAGATTGGATTAGTTGAACTTGGCACAATACTTGTAAGCCTGACACACACACTGGCTAGATGTCAGGCAAATGAACTTAGATTGGCAGTCAGGCAAATGAACTAAGATTTAACAAAATAAAAGTTTTGGTTTTTTAAAAGTAGACAACTAGTAAACAAGATTGTATTGGTTGCACTGTGCACACACAGTATAAGCTGTGAGCCTGACACACACACTTGCTAGCAGGGGCTAGCAGGGAGACAGGCAAATTAAGTTAGATTAGACAGAAAAAACAAAACAAAAATAAATGATGTTATAGCCCTAAAAAGGGCTTTTTGGGGTGCTGTGTTTTTAGCAGAGATCTGATGAGTCCTTCAGCACTTCACTGGACACTGAATAAACTTGCCTAGCTATTGATTTCCCTATTCAAGCAGCATCATCTACACTCTCTCTCCTCTCAGTAAGACTGCAAGTTAGTTATGATTCCAAAATGGCTGCTGTCCATGAGGTAGAAGGGTCTGGAAGGCAGGATATGATGCTAATTGCTTGGAATGTGTCTGCTGACTGTGAGGTGCAGGGTCAAAGTGTGGTCAATGATAAAGTATAGGGGGCGGATCGAACATTGCATATGTTCACAGTTCGCCGCGAACGCGAACATACTATGTTCGCCGGGAACAGTCTGCCGGCGAACTATTCGCGACATCTCTAATAGGTAATGTTTGTCTGAAATCTCCACCTCACATGACTTTTCCACCAAAAGGCAAATCATTACCCATGACTTCACACAATAAACGTTCAATACATTGCAGAGCATGGCACAACATCATAGTGGCCTCATCTATGATAATTAATTTAGATTTTTTTAACTTATTTGCTTGAGATGATTTCATTCTAATATCTGACACTGATGTTTCCAAAATGAGAACTGGAAGCTTAAATCCACTATGTACTGTTCTGCCACCTTCTACAAATAGTGCAGCAATTCCAGTTGTTGCAAAGGGAAGTGGTATTTCACCTTTACCTCTGATTGAACTCATCAACAAATTATATAGATACGTTTTTCCAGATCCACTGGGTCCATCTAGATAAAAATAATGAATGCTCTTTGAGCAAGTCATCAACTAGTGCTTGTTGTATTGCAGTGAAGGCGTGTAATTTGCAAGTGGTATTTTTTTTCTACTATTTTTTGTTTTTCAATATCAGTGTCATAGGGCATCATTTTAATGATGGCCGTAGGAGCTACGTGGCCATAAGGGGTGGCTGCAAGCTACTCTCTTATTCTAATCCCTTGCGGCCGAGGGCTCCGACTGGCTTGTGGACGGGACCTTGCTTCCCTTGCGTCCACCACTGCCACAGCTCACTGCAAGGAATGCCTTTAAACCCACACGGCTGCAAGAGGTTTGGCCGCAAGAAACCACACATTCAAATGCTCCAATAAACCCTCCGGCAACTCCACAAAACACCCGAAAATGGCAGAAGCTTACTTGCAGGCTCGAGCCCTCGCAAGGGCTGTGAAGCCCTTGCATCTGCACCAATTATGTCCCCCGCTGGCTGCAGGGGTCCTGATTGTGACCTGATTGGGACACCTGCAGTGTCCCTACTGTGTCCCTACATTACCCTATAATGCAGGACTCTGGTTGAGACCCCTGCAGGGTGCACACATTAACACTATAATGCAGGGGTCCCAATAAGGACCCCTGCAGGTTCCCCACATTAACCACTTGCCTTGCTGCAGGGGTCCCAATCGTGACCGATTGGGACCCCCCGCAGAATTTATGACATTTATATTTCCCGCTGCAGGCTTGAATTCAAAATTCAAGCCTGAGGAATTGCGGGGTTTGGATTTCCCGCCGCAGGTCCTTAAAGGTAACCTACAAGCACCTGGGGTACTATAACTACCCCCCTGGCACCTACAATTAACCTCATCAATATTTCGCCGGCGGACTGTTCCCGGCGAACATTGCATATTCGCGTTCGCGGCGAACCGCGAACATATGCGATGTTCGACCCGCCCCCAATACTTTATCATTGAGCAAACTTTGACCCTGCATGTCACAGTCAGCAGACACATTCCAGCCAATCAGCAGCATAAACTCCCTTCCAGAGCCTTCTAACTCATGGACAGCAGCCATTTTGGAATCATAACTAACTTGCAGTCTTCCTGAGAGGAGGGAGAGTGTAGGTGCTGCTGATTCAATAGGGAAATCGATAGCTAGGCAAGTTTATTCAGTGTCCAGTGCAGTGCTGAAGGATTCATCAGATCTCTGCTGTAAACACAGCACCCCAAGAAGCCATTTTTAGGGCTATAACATCATTTTTTTTCCTTTGTATTTCTCTGTGTAATCTAACTTCATTTGACTGTATCCCTGCTAGCCCCTGCTAGCAAGTGTGTGTGTCAGGCTCACAGCTTATACTGTGTGTGCACAACGCATACAATATAATATTGTTTTACTAGTTGTCTACTTTTAAAAAACCAAAACTTTTATTTTGTTAAATCTTAGTTCATTTGCTTGATCGCTAGCCAGTGTGTGTGTCAGGCTTACAAGTACTGTGCCAAGTTCAACCAATCCAATCTATTTGGGGTACCAGCAGTCCACATTTAAAAAAAACCACAATTTTATTTTCTTAAATCTAAGTACATTTGCCTGACCGCCAATCAAAGTTCATTTGCTTGACCGCTAGCCAGTGTGTGTGTCAGGCTTACAAGTAATGTGCCAAGTTTAACCAATCCAATCTATTTGGGGTACCAGCAGTCCACATTTAAAAAAACAATAATTTTATTTTCATAAATCTAAGTTCATTTGCCTGACCGCCAATCAAAGTTAATTTGCTTGACCGCTAGCCAGTGTGTGTGTCAGGCTTTCAAGTACTGTGCCAAGTTTAACCAATCCAATCTATTTGGGGTACCAGCAGGCCACATTTAAAAAAAAACTATTTTATTTTCTTAAATCTAAGTGCATTTGCCTGAAAGCCAATCAAAGTTCATTTGCTTGACCGCTAGCCAGTGTGTGTGTGTCAGGCTTAAAAGTACTGTGCCAAGTTCAAACAATCCAATCTATTTGGGGTACCAGCAGTCCCCATTTAAAAAAACAATAATTTTATTTTCTTAAATCTAAGTGCATTTGCCTGACCGCAAATCAAAGTTCATTTGCTTGACCGCTAGCCAGTGTGTGTGTCAGGCTTACAAGTACTGTGCCAAGTTCAACCAATCCAATCTAGTTGGGGTACCAGCAGTCCACATTTAAAAAAACAATAATTTTATTTTTTTAAATCTAAGTGCATTTGCCTGACCGCCAATCAAAGTTCATTTGCTTGACCGCTAGCCAGTGTGTGTGTCAGGCTTACAAGTATTGTGCCAAGTTAAACCAATCAAATCTATTTGGGGTACCAGCAGTCCACATTTAAAAAAACAATAATTTTATTTTCTTAAATCTAAGTGCATTTGCCTAACCGCCAATCAAAGTTAATTTGCTTTACCACTAGCCAGTGTGTGTGTCAGGCTTACAAGTATTGCGCCAAGTTCAACCAATCCAATCTATTTGGGGTACCAGCAGTCCACATTTAAAAAAACAACAATTTTATTTTCTTAAATCTAAGTGCATTTGCCTGACCGCCAATCAAAGTTCATTTGCTTGACCATTAGCCAGTGTGTGTGTCAGGCTTACAAGTATTGTGCCAAGTTAAACCAATCAAATCTATTTGGGGTACCAGCAGTCCACATTTAAAAAAACAATAATTGTATTTTCTTAAATCTAAGTGCATTTGCCTAACCGCCAATCAAAGTTTATTTGCTTGACCGCTAGCTAGTTTGTGTGTGTCAGGCTTACAAGTACTATGCCAAGTTCAACCAATCCAATCTATTTGGGGTACCAGCAGTTCACTTTTAAAAAAAACAATAATTTTATTTTCTTAAATCTAAGTTCATTTGCCTGACCGCCAATCTAAGTTCATTTGCCTGACCGCTAGCCAGTGTGTGTGTCCTGCTTTCAAGTACTGTGCCAGAGAGCATGTTGTGTGCATGCTTGAGCTCCAAACAAAAGGCTTTTTAGGGTCTTAGTCCCTCAAATACAAGTTTTATTTTAACACCTTTCTGTTTATAAGCACTTTGTGCACGGTGTTGTTCTTTTTTTGGGGAGTTTTTGTGGTGTTTTTCTTAGTTTAATTTAAGTTTTAGTTTTCTGGGAGTCAGGCTCAAGTCTCTATCCCAGGAGAGTGAGCTGTCTCCTGGATACTTTGCCACACCCCTCCCTTAGCACTACACCTTCACTCCTGGAGCTTTGTTACTTTGACTTTTTTTTCTTTTAAAAAGTTTATTAGGTTTTGTTGAAGTTTTGTTTGTTTGGTGTTGGGTTTTATGTTTTGGGGGAGAGAAGACAAGTAACATCTTTGTAGGCAGTGGGGGGGAAAACAATTAGAATTTTTGTTGAAAAGGCTTTTTTTTTAAACATCTGACACAGAGACACAGAGGGGTTAAAAAGCCTCTGTGTTCTCTGTGTTGTTGCAATTAGACACCTTGCAACAGGCCATTAACCCTTCCACTGCCAAACATCATCTCTCTCTCTCCCTTAGTTTTTGTCTCCCTTAGTTTTGTCTTTTTGTTTCTTTTTCACACTTTTATATTTAAAAAAAAAAGAAAACAGTAGAAAATCATAAAACAAAAAAATAAAAATAAATAAAACAAATAAACTAAAAAAAAAAAAGGGTCTAAACATGAGGGATAAGACCATTAAGAAGCCTCAGGGGTCAAAAGGGGGAATAATGGCCCCTGAAAATCCTAGCTGCAGCACTGCACAGCATAGGCCCCAGGCAGATAAGGCAGCCCCAGCTCCTGGTGGTTCTGCCAGCAGACCTACCCCTGTGGCTAATACCTGGTCACAGGTGGTTTCTGCTGGCCCCAGTAATACCACCGCTGGGGCTGAGGGGCAGATCACCAGGAAGCATGGGGTTAAATGTCAGATGTCTGGGGTCTACAGCATTGATATCTATCTGCGTGCTGCAGCTAATGTCATCAGCCCCTCTGTTATAGTAGCAGCCAGCAAAATGTACGGGAAAGCAGTTTTTTTTACCCGTACTCTGGCTGCTGCACACATTCTTATACAGAGAGGCATCACAGTGGGGGGATTATATGTCCCAATAGAACCCCTGGAAGGGTTGGGCACAAAAGTAACACTCTCTAATGTGCCCCCCTTCCTACCAGACTCCCTCCTGCGCCCCCACCTGCTAACCCTAGGGGAAGTAAAAACACCATTTATAAAAATTCCCCTGGGGTGCAGAGAGAGAGCACTTCGTCATGTGCTCTCTTTCAAGAGGCAGGTACAAATGTGCCTGCCTCAGGGCGCAGAAAACATAGAGGGGTCTTTTGGGGTTCCATTTGAGGGGATGCTGTACAGGATTTTTTACAGCACTACGGAGGTGCAGTGCTATCATTGCAAAGGGTTGGGGCATACACTTAGGAATTGTCCTAATGTAAAGCATCATGCCCCAGCCCCAGCAAATGGCACCTCCGTCAGTACGGCACCCATCCCCGCTGAGCCCATAACAGCGGGGACCTCAAGGGTCATAGCCCCCCCACAGAGCTCAGGCAAGGAGGCCGTTCCTCAAGCCACCACCACGGCCTCCAAACCCCCTTCTTCCCCAAAAAAGCCATCTGTGTCTGTGGTCTCCAGCAAGACTGCAGACACGGGGAAAAAGGGGAAGAATGTCACCGGTCCTCCCAGTGTCACAGCTGCATCTCCCAAGTCCCAATCTGCCCCCACCATAATTACATCAGTTAGTGTGGGGGCACAGTGTAAGCAGAGGGATAATAAGCCCTCTGCAGGGGAGGCAGCTAGTGGCAGCTCCTCTTCCAGGAGTGACGTCCCCAGGAAGAGGAAGCATAAAACCAACAGGGAGGTTGCTGATAAGTGGGAAGTGCTCTATAGTGGAGCACCTCCCTCTAAAAGCAAGAAGAGGAACAAAACATCTCCTCCTCATCCGGTGACATTGTCTGGCCTGGTTATTAAGCTCAGCCAGCCGGTGCCAGACCACACATCTCTCTCTCCAGACCCTATAGGGGTTAATGTGGAAAAGGGTCTGGAGGAAAAGCAGGGGCAAGAGGGTCTCCCAAGTGAGGCAGGGGTAGACAAGAAAGATCAGGTTCTGCCTCTGGCCTTTGAGGGGGGACCCAACAAAGCCCCTGCTGAATGGGTAGTCAGTGTCCCTGAGGTGCTGAGCTTCAAGGGCACCAATCAGTCTCCTCCTCCAGTGTCACTCTCTAGTGACGTACCTCGGGCTTTGTTAGAACCCCAGGCCGAGTCACTACTGGAGGGGGGGAATATAGGCATGACCCCCATTCAGAATCCCATGGATTTGTCTGTCAGGGGGGATGTGGCACAAGGGGAAGTGGAAATGGGGGAGGGTGATAAAACAGGTTTTCCTGTTAACATCATGGGAGAGCCTGTCTACCCTCCTCAGCCGTCCACTGACCCTAACATTGGTGCCATCCAAGCTGAGCAAGCAGCGGTGGAACTGGCAGAGGAGGCATATAAAGCCTCCAAGGCTTCCATTAAGGAAGCCATGCCAGCCACTGCTGTCCAGCCAGCTACCCCTGAATGCACTCCTGAAGCTACAGGGGTGCAGCAGCAATCCAAGGGTCCATTATTTACCTTGAAGGGTGCTAAAGGGACTCCTTCTGTATCATCTAAGAGGGGGTCCCTGAGAATAAAGCTGAGGAAACTGACTCCAGCCGGGGAGGATGGAGTAAAAGCCCTCAGCCAAGAGGAGCCCAGGGGTGACCCACTAGAAGGAACATCAGATTCTGGGTGGGTTATCCCTGTCAAGGAAATAGATCTATTCCTTGAGAGCACCCTTCATGGACAAAAGAAAAGGAAGGTGCGGCTGGCCTTGGAGAGGTGGAAGAATATGTCGTTTAATTTCCACTCTCTCCAGCAATATCTAGTGGTCAGCACTAGGGCCAAGAATTCTGGGACTGCGGAGCATCTCCGCGTCCGGAAATTCTATAAAATGTGCGTGTCCTATCAGCAGTCTCAAGGGTCTGAGGAACGCACAATTCCTGACACGCAGTAATGGCTTTGCACATCAGCACGCTAAATACCAATGGCTGTCAAGACAGTTTCCGCAGGTTCCAGGTACTCTCCTATTTATATCAGGGAGGGTACTCTGTGAGCTTCCTGCAGGAAACTCACACCACTCCAGAGGATGAGGCCTCGTGGCAACTGGAGTGGAGAGGCAGGGTCTTCTTCAGCCACTTCACATCGGCGTCATGTGGAGTGGTGACCCTGTTCTCAGAGTCTTTTCAGCCAGAGCTGCTGCTTGTGAAAGCTGTTATCCCAGGCCGTCTAATCCACCTCCGGGTCCGAGAGCAGGGTAGCATCATTAACCTAGTTAATATATATGCCCCTGCTGGAGGGCTCGAGAGAGTGAGGTTCCTCGCCAGACTGTCCCAGTTTTTGGAGACGGTTGACGCAGATGAGTGTTTGGTACTCGGGGGTGATTTCAACTGCACCCTCGACGCTCTGGACCGGAATAGTCCAGAGCCGTACCCGCCTTCTGCGTCAGCCCTGCGGGAGATCATCGCCCGCTTCTCCCTGGAGGACATCTGGCGAGAGCAGAACCCAGGGGCATCAGACGGTTTCACCTACGTCAGGGTGAGAGCCGGTCTGGTGTCCCACTCCCGGATCGACAGACTATATATATCTAGTCACTATATGTCACGAGTCGGTTCTTGTGCCATTAGGCTGGCTCCGTTCACAGACCACAACTGTGTGTCTCTGACAGTGGCGCTAACGCCAACAGCGCCACGAGCCGCCTATTGGCACTTCAACAATGCTTTGTTGAAGGACCAGGGGCTCGTGACATTGATCCGGGAGTTTTGGACGGACTGGAGGGGTTGCAAGGGGGACTTTGCCACGTTAAAACTGTGGTGGGACTTGGGCAAGGTTCATTTGCGACTTCTGTGTCAGGAATATACCAAGGGTGCGAGTGGGCAGCGCGAAGCTGAGTTGGAGTCACTCCGGGGGGAGGTACTCCATCTGGAGCAGAGTCTGTTCACTTGTAGGGACCAATCCCTGCAGAGCGATTATGTAGAGAGGAAGGGTGTCCTCTGTGACCTGGAACGACACCAGGCCAAGGGGGCATACGTGCGCAGCCGCTTAGGTTTTCTCAAAGATCTAGACCGCGGCTCGCGCCTCTTCTACTCACTGGAGAAAAAGGGGGGTAACAGTAGGCACATCACCTGTCTTCTAGATGAAGACGGTGCCCCCCTTACAGATCCGGAGAGTATCTGGGATAGAGCCCGGAACTTTTATAAAGATCTTTACTCTCCGGATCCCATTTCTCCAGACGCCTGCAGGGTGCTATGGGAGGGGCTCCCCACAGTCAGTGAGGGTGTAAGAGAGCGGCTTGATATACCACTATCTTTTCAAGAGCTCTCTGAAGCCCTCCGTGCCATGTCCTGGGAAAAGTCTCCAGGACTGGACGGACTGACTGTAGAGTTTTTCCAATTTTTCTGGGAGACTCTGGGACCTGATTTCCATCTGGTCCTTGGGGAAGCCCTGGAGACCGGGGAGATGCCCCTGTCTTGTCGCAGGGCAGTACTTGCCCTGCTGCCCAAAAACGGGATCTCCGGCTTATTAAGAACTGGCGACCGGTCTCTCTGCTCAGCACGGACTACAAGATTGTAGCTAAAGCCATCTCGCTTAGACTTGGGTCTGTGCTGGCAGAATTGGTTCACCCTGACCAGTCCTATGCGATCCCGGGCCGGACTATCTTTGATAGTATCTTTCTGGTCCGGGATCTATTGCATTATTCTTGCAGGACTGGTCTGTCACTCGCCTTTCTCTCTTTAGATCAAGAGAAGGCGTTTGACAGGGTGGACCATGGTTACCTCATAGCCACTCTGCAAGCGTACGGCTTTGGCCCACAGTTTGTGGGCTTTATAAGAACGCTGTACGCCTCTGCAGAGTGTTTACTTAAAATCAATTGGTCCCTAACAGCACCTTTGGTATTTGGACGAGGGGTGCGTCAAGGATGTCCCTTGTCTGGACAGTTATATGCACTGGCCATTGAGCCTTTCCTCTGCCTACTGAGGAAAAGGCTCACAGGGCTGGTGCTAAAAGATCCAGACATGCGGATTGTCCTTTCAGCTTATGCTGACGATGTGCTCCTCGTGGCCCAGGATCCAGTTGATCTTGAGCTGGCAAAACAGTGCCAGGAGGTATATTCAGCTGCCTCCTCCGCTCAGATCAACTGGTCCAAATGCACAGGCCTTTTAGAGGGTAATTTACAGGTGGACTCTTTGCCTCCCACGTTTCGTGACATCACGTGGGAGGCAGATGTCATTAAATATCTGGGGGTCTACCTGTCCGCTGCGGACTCTTCCGTCCCAGACAACTGGAGGGAGTTAGAGGGCAGTGTCCTCTCTCATCTGGGACGATGGAGGGGTCTAGCAAAAATGCTTTCCCTTAGGGGGCGGACTCTAGTGGTGAATCAGCTGGTGGCTTCTCAGATCTGGCACCGGCTGATTTGTCTGAGTCCGACCCCCGAGTTTGTCACCAATATCCAGAGGAATTTGTTAGATTTCCTCTGGATGGGAAGGCATTGGGTCTCTGCAGGGGTGGCAAGTCTGCCTTTGGTGGAGGGTGGACAGGGAGTAGTTTGTGTGTGCTCCCAGTTGTCCACCTTCCGCCTTCAGTACCTGCAGAGATACCTATATGCAGATCCCTCTCCGCAGTGGTGCGCACTGGCATCCAGCTTTTATCGCCAGTTGCGCAACCTGGGGTATGACCGGCAATTATTTCTGATCAGGCCCGAGGGGTTTGGGAGAGACCTCTCTGTGTTGCCGGCATACTACCAGGAAACCCTCAAGGCCTGGAGCATGGTCTCCGCGACCAGGCAGGGCGTGCCTTTGGGGGATGAAATATTCACAGAGCCCCTGCTATTTAATGCAGCAGTGGGGGCTCCAATGTTACAGTCCCCCAGTATCATCCGCCGCCTTAGTCATGCACGGATGACCCGAGTCGGGGATCTCCTGGAATACGGGCGTTCTGATTGGGTGTCACCCCAGGAGCTTGCGCTCCGTTTGGGATATGTGACGCCCAAAGTCTCAGGGCGCTTGCTCCAGGAGATTAGAGATGCCATCTCCCCCGACTCGCGCACCTTCCTTCGCGGGGCTTTGCAGGCCGGAGTGCCACATGCACCTTTCAACACCCCTTCTCCGGCTGTTTGCATTGGACACAAGCCCCGTGTTTCCCCTCAGGCTCCTCCTGTCCCCAACCTCTCGAGGTTGAGGGACATACCCTCGGCATGCTTTCGCGGCATGCCGAGGAAGAGCTTATATTCTCTCGTGCTCCATACAGTGCACTTCCTTGCCCTCGTGACCCGTCCCGATACCATCTGGAGGCGGGTCCTACCAGCTGACGAGGGCAAGAGGCCCCGGTGGAGGGAACTTTATTCTGATTTAGTTCCACGACCCACCGGGGACTTGAGTTGGAGAGTGCTCCATGGTGCACTGAGCACGGGAGAGTACTTAGCTAAATTCACGGACTCTCCCTCCACTTGTCCATTCTGTGGCAAGGGAGAGTCCGTGTATCATGTTTATTTTAGTTGCGCCAGACTGCAGCCCCTCTTGTCACTCTTGAGGGGCCTCCTCCTGCAGTTCTGGCTGCATTTCTCCCCTCACATTTTTATTTTTGGGCGCCCAGTGTCCCGGGGCAATAAGGCCAGGGACCTCCTCGTCAACCTGCTCCTGGCATTAGCCAAGTTGGCTATATATAAGTCCAGGAAGCAGTGTTTGATAGGGGGGGTTCCCTTGTCACCTGAGGCCATGTTCCGGGTGCTGGTGCGCTCCCGTATCCGGGCAGAGTACCACCTGGCTTTGTCTACTGGGGGAATGGTTGAGTTTGTCTCCCAGTGGGCTGTAGATGGTGTGCTCTGCTCGGTATCCCCCCATCCGGTTTCTTTTTCTTTCAACCTCCTAATATGATTTTTATTTAGTTTACAGAAAATGTTTTCTCATAATTTTAAAATACACTGTGCCAAGAGGTTGTGTGCATGCTTGAGCTCTAAACAAAAGGCGTTTTAGGGTCTTAGTCCCTCAAATACAAGTTTTATTTTAACACCTTTCTGTTTATAAGCACTTTGTGCACAGTGTTGTTCATTTTTGGGAGTTTTTGTGGTATTTTTCTTAGTTTAATTTAAGTTTTAGTTTTCTGGGAGTCAGGCTCAGCTCTCTATCCCAGGAGAGTGAGCTGTCTCCTGGATACTTTGCCACACCCCTCCCTTAGCACTCAACCTTCACTCCTGGAGCTTTTTTTACTTTGACTTTTTTTAAAAAGTTTTTCAGGTTTTGTAGGCAGTGGGGGGGGGGAAACAATTTGAATTTTTGTTTAAAAGGCTTTTTTAACATCTGACACAGAGACACAGAGGGGTTAAAAAGCCTCTGTGTTCTCTGTGTTGTTGCAATTAGCAACACCTTGCAACAGGCCATTAACCCTTCCACTGCCACATATCATCTCTCTCTCTCCCTTAGTTTTGTCTCCCTTAGTTTTGTCTTTTTGTTTCTTTTTCACACTTTTATATTTTAAAAAAAAGAAAACAGTAAAAAATCATAAAACAAAAAATAAAAAATAAATAAAACAAATAAACGAAAAAAAAAGGGTCTAAACATGAGGGATAAGACCACTAAGCAGCCTCAGGGGTCAAAAGGGGGAATAATGGCCCCTGAAAATCCTAGCTGCAGCACTGCACAGCATAGGCCCCAGGCAGATAAGGCAGCACCAGCTCCTGGTGGTTCTGCCAGCAGACCTACCCCTGTGGCTAATACCTGGTCACAGGTGGTTTCTGCTGGCCCCAGTAATACCACCGCTGGGGCTGAGGGGCAGATCACTAGGAAGCATGGGGTTAAATGTCAGATGTCTGGGGTCTACAGCATTGATATCCATCTGCGTGCTGCAGCTAACGTCATCAGCCCCTCTGTTATAGTAGCAGCCAGCAAAATGTACGGGAAAGCAGTTTTCTTTACCCGTACACTGGCTGCTGCTCACATTCTTGTACAGAGAGGCATCACAGTGGGGGGATTATATGTCCCAATAGAACCCCTGGAAGGGTTGGGCACAAAAGTAACACTCTCTAATGTGCCCCCCTTCCTACCAGACTCCCTCCTGCGCCCCCACCTGCTAACCCTAGGGGAAGTAAAAACACCATTTATTAAAATTCCCCTGGGGTGCAGAGAGAGAGCACTTCGTCATGTGCTCTCTTTCAAGAGGCAGGTACAAATGTGCCTGCCTCAGGGCGCAGAAAACATAGAGGGGTCTTTTGGGGTTCCATTTGAGGGGGTGCTGTACAGGATTATTTACAGCACTACGGAGGTGCAGAGCTATCATTGCAAGGGGTTGGGGCATACACGTAGGAATTGTCCTAATGTAAAGCATCATTCCCCAGCCCCAGCAAATGGCACCTCCATCAGTACGGCACCCTTCCCTGCTGAGCCCATAACAGCGGGGACCTCAAGGGTCATAGCCCCCCCACAGAGCTCAGGCAAGGAGGCCGTTCCTCAAGCCACCACCACGGCCTCCAAACCCCCTTCTTCCCCAAAAAAGCCATCTGTGTCTGTGGTCTCCAGCAAGACTGCAGACACGGGGAAAAAGGGGAAGAATGTCACCGGTCCTCCCAGTGTCACAGCTGCATCTCCCAAGTCCCAATCTGCCCCCATCATAATTACATCAGTTAGTGTGGGGGCACAGTGTAAGCAGAGGGATAATAAGCCCTCTGCAGGGGAGGTAGCTAGTGGCAGCTCCTCTTCCAGGAGTGACGTCCCCAGGAAGAGGAAGCATAAAACCAACAGGGAGGTTGCTGATAAGTGGGAAGTGCTCTATAGTTGAGCACCTCCCTCTAAAAGCAAGAAGAGGAACAAAACATCTCCTCCTCATCCGGTGACATTGTCTGGCCCGGTTATTAAGCTCAGCCAGCCGGTGCCAGACCACACATCTCTCTCTCCAGACCCTATAGGGGTTAATGTGGAAAAGGGTCTGGAGGAAAAGCAGGGGCAAGAGGGTCTCCCAAGTGAGGCAGGGGTAGACAAGAAAGATCAGGTTCTCCCTCTGGCCTTTGAGGGGGGTCCCAACAAAGCCCCTGCTGAATGGGTAGTCAGTGTCCCTGAGGTGCTGAGCTTCAAGGGCACCAGTCAGTCTCCTCCTCCAGTGTCACTCTCTAGTGACGTACCTCGGGCTTTGTTAGAGCCCCAGGCCGAGTCACTACTGGAGGGGGGGAATATAGGCATGACCCCCATTCAGGACCCCATGGATTTGTCTGTCAGGGGGGATGTGGCACAAGGGGAAGTGGAAATGGGGGAGGGTGATAAAACAGGTTTTCCTGTTAACATCATGGGAGAGCCTGTCTACCCTCCTCAGCCGTCCACTGACCCTAACATCGGTGCCATCCAAGCTGAGCAAGCAGCGGTGGAACTGGCAGAGGAGGCATATAAAGCCTCCAAGGCTTCCATTAAGGAAGCCATGCCAGCCACTGCTGTCCAGCCAGCTACCCCTGAATGCACTCCTGAAGCTACTGGGGTGCAGCAGCAATCCAAGGGTCCATTATTTACCTTGAAGGGTGCTAAAGGGACTCCTTCTGTATCATCTAAGAGGGGGTCCCTGAGAATAAAGCTGAGGAAACTGACTCCAGCCGGGGAGGATGGAGTAAAAGCCCTCAGCCAAGAGGAGCCCAGGGGTGACCCACTAGAAGGAACATCAGATTCTGGGTGGGTTATCCCTGTCAAGGAAATAGATCTATTCCTTGAGAGCACCCTTCATGGACAAAAGAAAAGGAAGGTGCGGCTGGCCTTGGAGAGGTGGAAGAATATGTCGTTTATTCTCCACTCTCTCCAGCAATATCTAGTGGTCAGCACTAGGGCCAAGAATTCTGGGACTGCGGAGCATCTCCGCGTCCGGAAATTCTATAAAATGTGCGTGTCCTATCAGCAGTCTCAAGGGTCTGAGGAACGCACAATTCCTGACACGCAGTAATGGCTTTGCACATCAGCACGCTAAATACCAATGGCTGTCAAGACAGTTTCCGCAGGTTCCAGGTACTCTCCTATTTATATCAGGGAGGGTACTCTGTGAGCTTCCTGCAGGAAACTCACACCACTCCAGAGGATGAGGCCTCGTGGCAACTGGAATGGAGAGGCAGGGTCTTCTTCAGCCACTTCACATCGGCGTCATGTGGAGTGGTGACCCTGTTCTCAGAGTCTTTTCAGCCAGAGCTGCTGCTTGTGAAAGCTGTTATCCCAGGCCGTCTAATCCACCTCCGGGTCCGAGAGCAGGGTAGCATTATTAACCTAGTTAATATATATGCCCCTGCTGGAGGGCCCGAGAGAGCGAGGTTCCTCGCCAGACTGTCCCAGTTTTTGGAGACGGTTGACGCAGATGAGTGTTTGGTACTCGGGGGGTGATTTCAATTGCACCCTCGACGCTCTGGACCGGAATAGTCCAGAGCCGTACCCGCCTTCTGCGTCAGCGCTGCGGGAGATCATCGCCCGCTTCTCCCTGGAGGACATCTGGCGAGAGCAGAACCCAGGGGCATCAGACGGTTTCACCTACGTCAGGGTGAGAGCCGGTCTGGTGTCCCACTCCCGGATCGACAGACTATATATATCTAGTCACTATATGTCACGAGTCGGTTCTTGTGCCATTAGGCTGGCTCCGTTCACAGACCACAACTGTGTGTCTGTGACGGTGGCGCTAACGCCAACAGCGCCACGAGCCGCCTATTGGCACTTCAACAATGCTTTGTTGAAGGACCAGGGGCTCGTGACATTGATCCGGGAGTTTTGGACGGACTGGAGGGGTTGCAAGGGGGACTTTGCCACGTTAAAACTGTGGTGGGACGTGGGCAAGGTTCATTTGCGACTTCTGTGTCAGGAATATACCAAGGGTGCGAGTGGGCAGCGCGAAGCTGAGTTAGAGTCACTCCGGGGGGAGGTACTCCATCTGGAGCAGAGGCTGTTCACTTGTAGGGACCAATCCCTGCAGAGCGAGTATGTAGAGAGGAAGGGTGTCCTCTGTGACCTGGAACGACACCAGGCCAAGGGGGCATACGTGCGCAGCCGCTTAGGTTTTCTCAAAGATCTAGACCGCGGCTCGCGCCTCTTCTACTCACTGGAGAAAAAGGGGGGTAACAGTAGGCACATCACCTGTCTTCTAGATGAAGACGGTGACCCCCTTACAGATCCGGAGAGTATCCGGGATAGAGCCCGGAACTTTTATAAAGATCTTTACTCTCCGGATTCCATTTCTCCAGACGCCTGCAGGGTGCTATGGGAGGGGCTCCCCACAGTCAGTGAGGGTGTAAGAGAGCGGCTTGATATACCACTATCTTTTCAAGAGCTCTCTGAAGCCCTCCGTGCCATGTCCTGTGAGAAGTCTCCAGGACTGGACGGACTGACTGTAGAGTTTTTCCAATTTTTCTGGGAGACTCTGGGACCTGATTTCCATCTGGTCCTTGGGGAAGCCCTGGAGACCGGGGAGATGCCCCTGTCTTGTCGCAGGGCAGTACTTGCCCTGCTGCCCAAAAAGGGGGATCTCCGGCTTATTAAGAACTGGCGACCGGTCTCTCTGCTCAGCACGGACTACAAGATTGTAGCTAAAGCCATCTCGCTTAGACTTGGGTCTGTGCTGGCAGAATTGGTTCACCCTGACCAGTCCTATGCGATCCCGGGCCGGACTATCTTTGATAGTATCTTTCTGGTCCGGGATCTATTGCATTATTCTTGCAGGACTGGTCTGTCACTCGCCTTTCTCTCTTTAGATCAAGAGAAGGCGTTTGACAGGGTGGACCATGGTTACCTCATAGCCACTCTGCAAGCGTACGGCTTTGGCCCACAGTTTGTGGGCTTTATAAGAACGCTGTACGCCTCTGCAGAGTGTTTACTTAAAATTAATTGGTCCCTAACAGCACCTTTGGTATTTGGACGAGGGGTGCGTCAAGGATGTCCCTTGTCTGGACAGTTATATGCACTGGCCATTGAGCCTTTCCTCTGCCTACTGAGGAAAAGGCTCACAGGGCTGGTGCTAAAAGATCCAGACATGCGGATTGTCCTTTCAGCTTATGCTGACGATGTGCTCCTCGTGGCCCAGGATCCAGTTGATCTTGAGCTGGCAAAACAGTGCCAGGAGGTATATTCAGCTGCCTCCTCCGCTCAGATCAACTGGTCCAAATGCACAGGCCTTTTAGAGGGTAATTTACAGGTAGACTCTTTGCCTCCCACGTTTCGTGACATCACGTGGGAGGCAGATGTCATTAAATATCTGGGGGTCTACCTGTCCGCTGCGGACGCTTCCGTCCCAGACAACTGGAGGGAGTTAGAGGGCAGTGTCCTCTCTCGTCTGGGACGATGGAGGGGTCTAGCAAAAATGCTTTCCCTTAGGGGGCGGACTCTAGTGGTGAATCAGCTGGTGGCTTCTCAGATCTGGCACCGGCTGATTTGTCTGAGTCCGACCCCCCAGTTTGTCACCAATATCCAGAGGAATTTGTTAGATTTCCTCTGGATGGGAAGGCATTGGGTCTCTGCAGGGGTGGCAAGTCTGCCTTTGGTGGAGGGTGGACAGGGAGTAGTTTGTGTGTGCTCCCAGTTGTCCACCTTCCGCCTTCAGTACCTGCAGAGATACCTATATGCAGATCCCTCTCCGCAGTGGTGCGCACTGGCATCCAGCTTTTATCGCCAGTTGCGCAACCTGGGGTATGACCGGCAATTATTTCTGATCAGGCCCGAGGGGTTTGGGAGAGACCTCTCTGTGTTGCCGGCATACTACCAGGAAACCCTCAAGGCCTGGAGCATGGTCTCCGTGATCAGGCAGGGCGTGCCTTTGGGGGATGAAATATTCACGGAGCCCCTGCTATTTAATCCAGCAGTGGGGGCTCCAATGTTACAGTCCCCCTGTATCATCCGCCGCCTTAGTCATGCACGGATGACCCGAGTCGGGGATCTCCTGGAATACGGGCGTTCTGATTGGGTGTCACCCCAGGAGCTTGCGCTCCGTTTGGGATATGTGACGCCCAAAGTCTCAGGGCGCTTGCTCCAGGAGATTAGGGATGCCATCTCCCCCGACTCGTGCACCTTCCTTCGCGGGGCTTTGCAGGCCGGAGTGCCACATGCACCTTTCAACACCCCTGCTCCGGCTGTTTGCATTGGACACAAGCCCCGTGTTTCCCCTCAGGCTCCTCCTGTCCCCAACCTCTCAAAGTTGAGGGACATACCCTCGGCATGCTATCGCGGCATGCCGAGGAAGAGCTTATATTCTCTCGTGCTCCATACAGTGCACTTCCTTGCCCTCGTGACCCGTACCGATACCATCTGGAGGCGGGTCCTACCAGCTGACGAGGGCAAGAGGCCCCGGTGGAGGGAACTTTATTCTGATTTAGTTCCACGACCCACCGGGGACTTGAGTTGGAGAGTGCTCCATGGTGCACTGAGCACGGGAGAGTACTAAGCTAAATTCACGGACTCTCCCTCCACTTGTCCATTCTGTGGCAAGGGAGAGTCCGTGTATCATATTTATTTTAGTTGCGCCAGACTGCAGCCCCTCTTGTCACTCTTGAGGGGCCTCCTCCTGCAGTTCTGGCTGCATTTCTCCCCTCACATTTTTATTTTTGGGTGCCCAGTGTCCCGGGGCAATAAGGCCAGGGACCTCCTCGTCAACCTGCTCCTGGCATTAGCCAAATTGGCTATATATAAGTCCAGGAAGCAGTGTTTGATAGGGGGGGTTCCCTTGTCACCTGAGGCCATGTTCCGGGTGCTGGTGCGCTCCCGTATCCGGGCAGAGTACCACCTGGCTTTGTCCACTGGGGGAATGGATGAGTTTGTCTCCCAGTGGGCTGTAGATGGTGTGCTCTGCTCGGTATCCCCCCATTCGGTTTCTTTTTCTCTTAACCTCCTAAAATGATTTTTATTTAGTTTACAGAACATGTTTTTCTCATCATTTTAAAATACACTGTGCCAAGTTCAACCAATCCAATCTAGTTGGGGTACCAGCAGTCTACATACAAAAAAAATGACAGGTAGAGGCAAGACATCCCGCAGAGGCCATCATGGTCGTGGTGCTGTGATTCCCTTTGGCCCTACAATAATGCCCAGTGTTCAGAGGCCAGTTACCCTGAACTTGAAAAGTTCAGAGGACGTAGTTGACTCGCTAACACAGAACACCCAATCTTCTACAGCTTCCACTTGGAACATTGACGCACCATCCTCCTCCAGCTTAGCTTCGGGCACCTCTCAAATTACCACTCACCCGCCTGCCGCCACCACCAACACTAGTACCACAGCCAATTCAATTAATCAGTCAGAAGAGTTATTTTCACATCAGTTTGAAGAAATGAGTGATGCGCAACCATTATTGCCAGAGGATGTAGATAACAGGGATATGTCTCAGTCAGGCAGCATTACACACATGTCCGTACGATGTGATGATGATGATGTACCCGCTGCTGCTGAGCTAGTGGCACAGTCAGACAGCATGCATCAGCACCCGGGGTCAGCCAGACAGCACGCCAATCAACGCATGCTGTTGCCACCATCAGAATGCCGTCACCGCCGAGCTCAGCAGTGTGGCATTTTTTTTGTGTGTCTACCTCTGACAACAGCGATGCCATTTGCAACCTGTGCCAAAAGAAACTGAGTCGTGGAAAGTCCAACACCCACCTAGGTATAACTGCTTTGCGAAGGCACATGATGTCACATCACAAACGCCAATGGGATCAACACATGAGTACAAGCAGCACACAAACTCAAAGCCGCCATCCTCCTCCTGGTCCAGCATCTTCATCCACTTCAACCACTGCTGTCCTCCTTGACCCCTCTCAACTATCCGCCACTCTGTCTCTCGCATCTTGCTGTTCCTGCTCATCTTCCCACAGTCAGGTGTCTGTCAGGGGCATGTTTGAGCGTAAGAAGCCAATGCCACAAAGTCACCCCATTGCCTGGCGTCTGACAGCTGGCTTGTCTGAACTCTTAGCCTGAAAACCTGCGCCAGCTTTCACCATAACAGCTGGTGGAGTCTGAGGCATTCAAAAAAAAATTTGCGATTGGGACACCGCAGTGGTAGGTACCCTGCCGAAATTTCTTTGCCCAAAAGGCAATCCCCAACCTGTACTCGATTGTGCAAAAGGAAGTAATGGCATCTCTGGCACACAGTGTTGGGGCAAGGGTCCATCTGACCACTGATACCTGGTCTGCAAAGCGTTGTCAGTGCAGGTATATCACCTACACTGCGCATTGGGCAAACCTGTTGACGCCTGCCAATCATGGAATGAGTGGCTCTGCAGAGGCAGGCCTGCTGCCACCTCCTCTACTCCTCCTACTCCATCCTCTTCCATAACTTCCTCAGTTGAGTCCTCTTCTGCTGCGTCTTGCTCCACATCAACGGCACCCCCCCAGCTCCCCAGATACTATTCCACATCCCGGATACGGTAGTGTCATGCCATCTTGGGGTTGACTTGCCTGAAAGCAGAGAGTCACACCGGGCCAGCACTCCTGTCCATCCTGAACGCACAGGTGGATCAATGGCTGACTCCGCACCAACTGGAGATTGGCAAAGTGGTTTGTGACAACGGAAGAAATGTGTTGGCGGCATTGAATTTGGGCAAGTTGACGCATGTGCCTTGCATGGCACATGTGTGTAATCTGATCGTACAACGCTTTGTCCATAAGTATCCAGGCTTACAGGACGTCCTGAAGCAGGCCAGAAAGGTGTGTGGCCATTTCAGGCGTTCCTACATGGCCATGGCGCACTTTTCAGATATCCAGCGGCGAAACAACATGCCAGTGAGGCGCTTGATTTGTGACAGCCCCACACGTTGGAATTCAACACTCCTAATGTTCGACCGCCTGCTCCAACAAGAAAAAGCCTTAACGATTATTTGTATGACCGGGGTGCTAGGACAGACTCTGCTGAGCTGGGGATTTTTTTGCCACGTTACTGGACGCTCATGCGCAATGCCTGTAGGCTCAATCATCCTTTTGAGGAGGTGACAAACCTTGTCAGTTGCACCGAAGGCCCCATCAGTGACATCATACCATTTGTTTTCTTCCTGGAGCGTGCCCTGCGAAGAGTGCTGGATCAGGCCGTAGATGAATGATGAATCCCTAAATTTTTTGAGTAGCCAGTTGTTTTTTTGGGGGATTCCCCTACCACTTATCATATTTATAAAATGATGTATCCTGCAAAAATTCTAGTGTTCCGCCAGGGGTAAATTGTATCTATCTCTCACCCGCTCAAAGGTCATTATTTTGTCGTCATGCCACCATGGACCAACCCTTAGTAGGTTCTGAGACTTCCACCAACTGAGAGAGCTTTCCGGAAGATGTATCTTAAAGTGGGGATTGGGTACGATAGGGGTAAGATCTGATACCCGAGTGTCCAGTTTTTGTGTCCAGTTCATCTCCGTCCATATTTTTAATGAGTGCTTAATCAAAGGGTTTTTCAAGTTTCCCAAAAAAGTATACAGGCCTGGAATCCATATTACTGTATCCCATGTATAAGGTGACATGCTTACATTTTCCATAAATACCCAGAGCGGCTGATGTGTTTTGGAGAATGCGCCAGAGGAATGAAAGCCAGCTGCGCTGCCTTGTAATACAGTTTGAGATTCGGGCACGATAGGCCCCCTTTTCCTTTTGGTCTATACATATTATTTTTTGAGATCCTCTGGGCTTTATGATTCCAAATAAATCTAAAAATGTGTTTTTTCTTTGAATCTTTATGTGTTTTAAGTGATCTCCCGGGAGTTTTAATCTGGCTTACGGGGATTTGTAGTATGTATCTATCAAGTTCATAAATTTGCCTGCAAACCCAAATTTCTGTAATACTGCTTTTAAATAAGACCATTCCAACGTATCAAAGTCCTTTTCTATATCTATATCAAAAGGCATGTGGGTATTTGATGTTGGGATGACCATGAGATTAAATTTTGTGTCCGTCTGATATTGTCCCCCGTTTGTCTATGGGGGATAAACCCTGTTTGGTCTTTATGGATTATGGAAGGGAAAAATCGCAAAATCCTGTTTGCCATTAATTTGGACAAAATTTTTATATCCCCTTTTAGGAGTGATATGGGGCAGTAATTTTTAAGTTCTAATGGGTCTCGTCGTTCTTTCGGGAAACATATCATATTTGCATGGTTTAGTTCTTGTGGCATGGGAGAGCCTTCTAAAATTTGATTGAAAAGTGTGGCTAAGTGGGGTAATAACAAGTCTATAAAAGTTTGGTATTAGAGATTTGTAAATCCATCCGGGCCCGGGTAGCTATGTGTATTTTGAATGCTAAAGCCATTAATTGGAATAGCTTGTTCTAGGATTGAGATAAGTTTTTTTTTTATGTGTATCCCCAGAAAGCAGAATTCCATTGAAAGAGAAGTATCCTTTTGCAAGGATTGGAGGCCCGAGATTTTGCTGAAGTCTTTTATAGTGGACATGACTGCTGGTATAGAGAGAAGGGGCTTGGTCAGGGTGCAAAGCATATCGTCCGTGAAAAGTGAACACTTAAACTGATGGTGTCCTACTTCAAACCCCTGGATGGCATGGTTGGTTCTGATTGCCTGCGCTAGGGGTTCAATGGCAAGAGCAAAGAGCAGTGGGGAGAGTGGGCATCCCTGCCTGGTCCCTCTCTGTACTTTGATTTTGGCCTTAGGGTCTCCTGGTATCTTTAAGTTAGCTACTGGTGAGTCATAGTACCTTCTGAGCAGGTTGAGAAAGCGTCCCTCAAATCCAAACTTATCTAGCATTTTGTACATATATGGCCATTCCACCATATCAAAAGCCTTCTCTATGTCTAGGGCTAGAGGGCAAACTGGGTTGTTATAGTGTTGAGCCAAGAACTGGGCGTTCAGAACCCTCCTAACATTATCTCCTGCCTCTCTGAAAGGAATGAACCCCGTTTGGTCCTTGTGTATTTAGTCCAGTAAAAAGTTAGATATTCGTTTGGCCATAATTTTAGCTAGGATCTTGACCTCCACATTTATCAGGGGTATGGGGCGATAATTTTTAACCTCTAAAGGGTCCCTACCCTCTTTTGGAAAGACTATGAGGTCGGCCTGATTCAATTAAGGGGTCATAGGTTCTCCATTTAGTATAGCGTTAAACAAAGATGTTAGGTGCGGGGGTAAGCAAGGGCTCAAAATTCTTATAGTACAGATGAGTAAAACCGTCTGGCCCTCGGGACTTGCCAAATTTAAGATCTTGGATTGTAGATTTAACTTCCTCTTGGGATATGTCTATGTTCAAGCTGTCCAATTGAGGTACAGGTATTTTGTGGACTTCTTGCTGTAGTAGGAAGGACTCTATGTCAGAACCGCTGCAGCGGGATTGGGATGAATATATGGTCTGATAGAAGTTTTGAAATGTTTCTTGGATAGCATTGGGGCTAAAGGAAGTTTGGCCATCAGGTATTCTAAAGATACCGTATATTATGTCCTCTCTTGGGGGGTAAAGACACTAATAATTCCTACAATAAAATTCTGTTTTTTTGAGTGGGCAAGGTCCCTGGTTAGCCTCTTAGGTTATCTGTTAAAAAAAGTGGTGCAGAGACTGTGGGGGCTGTTAGCCTCCTTGTCCACGTGTGTCCGTTTAGAATCCCTGCTGCTGCATGTTTCAGCTTTATTAAGGTGTAATTGTACAGCGTGTGACTCAAGTAACTGCCTGTGCTGGGTCAGTTTGGCTTAATTGATGGGCCCTTTTCCTGCCAAGATGGAGACCGTTAGTCCATGGGCCTCTATGTCCCCTTCACTACCTTTACACTACACATATATACATAACATTACAGTACATTAATAAATACATTAGAAATATACCCTTAACTACATACAATTAACCCCTAACTACAATACATTACCCCATATATAAAACATTAACCCTATCCTTGAAACATTATCCCCTATATACCAAACATTAAAACCTAACTGCAATACATTAAACCCTAACTACAATACATTACCCCTATCTATTAAACATTACCCCCTATCTATTAAACATCACCCCGTATCTACAATACATTAAACCCTATGTATTAAACATAACCCCTATGTATTAAACATTACCCCCTATCTATACATTACCCTCTATCTATAAAACATTACCCCCATCTATACATTACCCCCTATCTATACATTACCCCTTATCTATAAAACATTACCACCTATCTGTAAAACATCATGGCTCCAAGCATCTGCACTTTCTGATTGGCTGTTGTCACTGTCAATCAGATAGTAGCCAATCAGATGGCGCAGATGCCTTCAGCCAATCAACCATGGGGTTTATGCCATTGTGATTGGCTGAAGGCAATAGTGCCTTCTGATTGGTTTAAAATTGATTGACAGGTCCATCAGACAATCAGAATGGAATAGAGGGGTGTATCCTATTCTGATTGGTTCACACATTGGCTCCTTCTGATTGGATGAAATTTGATTGATAGCTTATTCAGCCAATTAGAAGGCACCATTCTGTTTTTTTCCCGGAAAAAGTGCTAGAGGCCTGATTAGCATTGGGGAGGAGCTCCGTTAGTTTTTTTTATTAATTTTTTTAGAGTGGCGGTTTTCAAGGGCCCAGCCGGGCAGAAGAGGACAGGGACATAGCGACAAGGTAAGTTTAATGTTTAATATGTTTTGAGTATGTTTATGTGTGTACTTATGTAATGTTTTATTTATTCCATGGGCCCAGCCGGAGAAGACAAGAAGAAGAATGGGGACATGGTGGAAAGGTAAGTTTAATATTTAGAATATGTATTGTTTTTTATGTAGTGTTTATTTTTGACTAATATGATGTTTCTTTTTTTCGTAGGGGTGTATATTTCTTGCATATTGCAAGGAAATCCTTGAAAAGAAGATGGTAAGATGATGGCTTGGCCAGCTGGAAGATCTCTGTTTCTAACCACTTCAGCAACATAATCCATGAAGCCATAATACTGTTCAACAGATTTATTTTGTTGATATTTTCTGAAATGTAAATTATTTGCTTCAATGATCAGGTATGAATCAATGATCCATTGTTGTGTCAGTTTTCCAGCACTTAAGATGGGATTAAATTCATCTTGAATTGCAGTTTGAGCAACTTTAAATTCAAGCATGGAAATATTATTTCTGACACGTACTTTAGTGTTTGGATAACTGTCCAGTATTAATTTTGGTTGCCATCCTGCTTCCCCATTTGGATACAAAATTGGATACGTAACTGGATCCAAATTGGTACTTAATATACTAATGTGAATGAAATGTTGCTCTTCATTTCTGGGATGTATTCTAATATCCCTCTGAAAAGGTGGTTTCCCCCCCATCATTTTGAAAAACCATTGCAACATCATTAGCTGTGCTTAAGTTATAACGTTGTTTATCAGAATGTCAGTCTCTTCTAAGAACCATATTGACTTTTGGCATTGGCAACTGATTTTGTTCAGCATGAATGTGTTGTTGTTCTTCAAACTTCTTCAAGTTTTTTATATGCTTGAGTGGATGATTTTTTTTTCCTTAATCGTATCAAGATAATGAAAAATACTTGGTAAGAATTTTGTATTTTCAAAAAGCTGCATACGTTGTTCCACAGCTTCCATTGTATCTAGGACATATAACTGAGCAAATTGTCTTTGCTCTCCTTCTTCAAGGTGTAAATGGTAAGTACGGTGGTAAATTTGCCCTTGTACTTTAAAGCAGTAAGGGCCCTGTCCTTCAACATTACCAGCTAATTTGGCACCCATAGATGCAAAAGATATGGCACTATTATAAGATCGTATATTTTGTTTAAAGTTTTTATAATGTGGAAAAGTGGGGTCACTCATAATATTTTGTAAATATGTTGAGAATTATTATCTTTTTGGAAGTCCTACTTTTTCCCTTTTGACAGCCACTAATGAACTAACCATCTCTCTGTCTTTCCTTTTCAAAATGAAAAGCCCCACAAAATTGACAAACCACATTCAACATACCACAATTGTGAGGCTCTACATTTATATCTTGAAATAATGGACTATCATGGGAAGCAAGATCAATATTACAGTGTATATCAACATTAGTATCATTAGCATCATTTGTGTTAGGCAGTGTTTTTGATACAAAAGTTTGTCTTTTCTGTAAATTCTATCCCACTCTTGCTCTCGTAGGTCCTCATTCTATTAACGGCCGTAGGAGATGCGGGCCGCAAGGACCGGCCGCAAGCTATTCGGCTATTCTATTCCCTTCCGGCCGGGGGCTCCGGCAGGCTTGCGGCCGGCGCCTTGCTATCCCTTGTGGCCGCTCGCGCCGGAGGAAAGCCTTTGATCTTAAACGGCCGCAAGAGTTTCGGCCGCAAGAAAGCCCCGGTTGCTATTCAATTGCTACGGGAAACCTCTCTGCAAGGCTAAAACCGAGCCGCAGCTTACTTGCACCAAAAAGGTCCCGCTAGCACCAATTAAGCACATAATAAAGCCAAAATAAAGCCATCCTGCACTCGGAGGAGACTATAAAGTGATTGTAGGTGTTAGCAAAAATAGCACAACATTCCCCTATACTCAAATCGGCAATTTTTGTATTTTAAAA